>PTEX01000028.1:3436243-3665631 GCA_003342815.1 Eudromia elegans | reverse complement strand
GCAGGACCCGGTGGCGCCTCGAGAGCGAGGAGCCAAAGCGAGTGTCCCCTGCCCGGGCAGCCGCGGCTTCGCAGGGCTCCGGGCTGGGATCCCCCAGCGCCTCGTAACGGGCAGGAGAGCCGCTCGCCTCGCCCCACATCAAGGAGTTGAATCTCTGGCCGCCGGCTCTTCCAACGTGTGCTGTGGTTTCGCAGGCGCTCTGAACGCTGGCTTGGCCCCTCTCTTCAGAAAGGAGAGCTGATGGGCGCATTTTTGTTTTTTTTTTTTTCTCCCCTCCTTTGATTCTAGATGTTTTGTTTGCTCTGCAAACGTTTTTGTTTTGTAGTACGTGAAAACGTGTCACGGAAGGATGTTTTCCTTCCCCCTAATTAACGTAGGGATGCAAGTGTAGGAAGGAGGCGGTCCTGAGGAAGAGCAGAACAGTGACGTCCTCCTGCACCCGCAGGAAAATCCTTCCTTGGAATTCTCGTAATTGCAGCTAATTGTTGCTTTCTGTCCTCGAGGCTCCTGCATTTTACTGCTAGGTAGCAGAAGGGCTCCTGTCATTTGCATTTTAGTTAACTTTAGTAAATAACTTGTTTGTTTTTTGAGGTGAAAATGTTGTGTAAATGGCGAGATTAATTGTATGCAAGATTTGTGGTAGATTGTGGCTCCCCTTGTGTTTGTGTCTTTATGTGCATTGCAAAATATTTTTAACGGATAGATATCTTGTGTAGATTGATTTAGCTGTAGCAGTTAGTGTATTAAAGAATGGATTTAAAATTAAAAGTTTTTTTTGTTAATAAGTAACATAGTTACTTATTAGAAAATACTGAAGTCTAAAAAAGCGGCAATAGGAAGAACGTGGAGGGTAATGTTTGAAAGAAATGTGTTTGGCAGGTATGGCTTTAAAAAYACTGCATAAGAAGTTATTTGAGAGAGATACTTCAAGGTTATGGCTTGCTGCAGTACCTGAAACAAGTTCTTGTGAACACTTTCCATACCAAAACGTGTGCGTGTTTTGAATAGGGGTTTTAAATGAGGAGGAAGCTTGCTTATACATTTATTCAGAGAGAATTTTGCAGAGACACATCCGTCTCACTTTTGAGTTCCTTTAATAGTAGAAAAGTTGCAATAGTTGCTGTTGCAGTACCTTACTTAGATGTTGAAAATCTTTGTGTTCCTGTTTCCTAATTTCATCTTTTAAAAGCCTTCATAATGGTAGCGAATACTTAGCTATTTGAACTGTTGGTTCTTTCTGAATTGTTTCTTCCTGATCTTTCTATTTTCCCCTCCCTGCAATGAAGAAACTAAAGAGACCAATAATTTGAGTTTTGTTTGCTGATTTAAGAACAAACAGCAGCAATAAACGCATACTTTTCTATAGCCCTCTGTTGTGTGTTTTGGCCTTGAATTGAGAGTGATCATTAGAAGTTAAGAGGTTAGTTTGTTCTCCATTTAGCGTTCAGCAGTTGGCCATTCTCTGTTAAGTACTCGGTCTTTGGTTATCCCGTTGAGACCATCAGTATAGAATTTGTGTGATGAGTTGATGAAAAGTTTTTGACTTTGTGGATGAAGTTAAAAATCTTCAGAGAAGGCATTTCTTGCTGTGTTTGATTTTAAAGCATTGAGCAACGTTTTTTTTTTGTGTCTCACTTAAATTTTGTGTACAAGAACTAATCAGTTCCAGGGTAAGCATATGCACAAAAGGAAGCATCTCTTTTAAAGCACTGCTGACATCTCATTTATGATTGAAAATTAGAAGCTTTTGTTATGTTAATTAATTTGAAGTTGCACTCAAAAATGTGTCCTCAAAAGATGGCTTGTTTTGTTTTAGTAGAATTCAGAATCCTCATCTAGAGCTGAGTTCTAAGAAACTGTGAGTGAAATTAAGCACTAGAACTGCATTTCTACTTTATGAACCAAATAAATTGGTGAAATAAGGCTATTCTCACTGAGGAAAACATACTCAGTTGCATTCAGTTTGACTAAACAAATCGTCTGAAGGAGTGGTTTGAATTTGGAGAAAACAATAATAAAAAGCTATGTAAATTCTTTGAGTACAGGTGAAAAAAAGTGTGTTTTTGTAAGGCAATAGGAATCCCCTTCGTTGAGTAAAGGAAATATATTTTAAAATACATATATTTTATCTGTGTGAGAGAAAATGCCCTTGGGTTCTTGAAATTGTGCATTATGAACTGTTTGCTTTGGTTTGGAAAATTGGATAGTGATAAAGTGATACTAGGTAATGATACTAATTGCCTAGTTGGTTAAATCCTGTGGCACCACATGTGTTCCTTGTCAGCTCTAAGCAGCTTTTGAGTTTAGGTCAAACTAAGGTATATTAAATTCAAATTCAGCTGTGGAGGTTGTCTCAGGTCTTCTAGTATATAGATGGATAGGTTTCAACTTTGTGTGTTTGACATCATCAGAAGGAAAAGCACTCAGAGTTTGGATCACCTGTGGAAGAATATTAGATACATTAATAAGTCAGTAGATACAGTAAGTTGTTTTTCTTTTCTTGTAATTTATTTCTAGTAAAGCAGTGTGTTCTGAATTTTGAAAGTGCCTATTATGTTTCAGATTGTGGTCTGAAAGAATTACAGAATTCAGAATTGCTTAACAAGTCTGTTAATTACAGTGCCTAGAAAACACTGTGAATTCAAGGGACACTAGTTTGCTGCTCTCTCACCTCAGAGACCTGGGTATAGTACTTTGCCTCAATTATATTGAGATAATTGCTTTCTGAGATTAACTATTTCTTTCTGAGATCAGCTGCATTCTGTTGAGAATGTTTTAGTCTTTGTGTCTGATGGTGAAAATGTTCCTCAAACTTTAGTCTCAAACATATGTAATTCATCCCAGCTGCTTTCTCCTTCTTTTACATAAAGGAAAGTGGAAGGATTTGTGTGTTTGTTGTGACAAATGTCCCCTGATAAAGTAAGGGATAATTCTTGTCAGTTTGAAAAGCAAGGTAATCCTCCAAAGATGTGACCCATCTGAGGAAGGTAGAAAGCAAAAGCTGAGTGTTAAATACTTGGAACACAAACTTACCTGTGAAATCATTTTTTTTTTTTTTTTTTTTTTTTTTTCTGTAGGAAGAAAACTGAGAATTGATACTGGCATAGTTTAAGAGTATTTAGCCAGGTATTCGTTTATTATATGTGAACCTGCATTATGTTCTCTTAAAGTACAGTATTTTTGACTTTTCATTTTACTCTCAGTTCTTATCAGCTATGTTTTTCTTTAACTGATTTAAATGCTTAATATCATATCTTGCGAAGTCCAAAACTGCTTTTTTTTAATGCAGTGATTCATTTTTAGGACATATGGTGGTTGCAAGTGACTTCTTGTTGGGCATAAGAAGCTGTAGCAGCACAAATACTGTGAATATAGTGGCTGTGTTTTTACGTGAGCAGAATTTGGATATTTCTAGGGGTATTTGGTAGGAAAGATGCTAATCTAGAGTAGGAATAGCAGCTACTTCAGTGCATCGATTTCTGCAGGCTTCCGCTTTTTTGTGTTGGGCCAAACTATTTTTATGCTCCTTCCTTAAAAACCATAAAGACAGCCAAATAACCTGCCTGCATCAACGCTAATCTTTCAAACGCATTTTCTTATTTCAGTAAATACAACACAAAAAAGCGGAAGCCTGCAGAAATCAACAAAGTTACTCTAATCCCTTTCCTTCACAATCTAAAACCTTTCTGCCATATTTGACCATGGTCAAATGAATGCTACTGGATTAGATTTTTGTAAGACTGGGAGATGAAGTTGAGGTCTTTCTCGGAGCTGCAAATTTGATATAGATGCATGTGTCTCAGTAACTATAGTAAGGAAAATGTGCCTTGATAACTTTGAAACAGACTTTGAAACACGCCTGATATTTTGCTGCTTTAAAGCAATATAATTTTAGATTATCTGTTTCTGTTAAAGTTTCTACCCTTTTTTAGGTAGGACTGTTTTTTTCCTTTTCGATTTGTCAGCTTGTAGCATGAAATTTTTTCGATTGCACCCATTTAACATGTAGGGTATATGATTAGTCTACTCAAATTGTGAAGTTAAATGTGTTAAAAAGTCAAGGGTATTAGGATAGTTGAGATGGATTACATTTCAAGAATTGAATTTACAGATGCAAATGCAAATGCTGTCGTTGAGTTCACTAGGTGCAAATTAAGACTTCTGTAAGGAGTTCCTGGTGATGTACAGATTTATTTGCTTTGCAGAGTAGATCTGAAAAGAGAGGTTTTTACTTTGAAAGTGTGTTTTTTTTACTGTAACTTGTCTTGCTAACTTTGTTTTGTTTCTTTGTTTTTGTTGCTCTTTTTATTTTTCAAGTTGGGTTTGAAGATTATGGACCAGATTGCGATAGCATGAGGATAACAGCATTTTTAGACATTCCTGGGCAGGATAATTTGACTCCATTGGCACGTCTGGAAAAGTATGCCTTCAGTGATAACATATTTAACAGGTGAGGATATAATAATAATTATACTTGATGGTAATCTAACAAGACCAAGTTTTATGATATTACTATTTCTTGTTATCCTCAATGTTATTTGAATATTATTTGTTTCAATAAATATTATATAAAATTTCAGAAAATACTAGTGTTATTTCTTTGTCATTGAATACGATCTTTGAACTCTGCCACCTTTCTTTTGTTGGAGAAACTGTAACTAGTATGTCGGAGTATTTGAAAGAGAGATTGTCTTTTTACGGTGTCCATTTACATTTGATTAGTTTCTAGTTGTCTCCCCTCTGTGTTGTTAGCGGGCATTTACTATGTTATTCTTCCACAGGCAAATTATTGCTAGAGGTCTCTTGGACGTCTTCCGAGATTTCAGTAATAATGAGGAAGATTTCTTGACTGTAATGGAGATAGTAGTGAGGCTCTCTGAAGATGCAGGTTTGCAATTTTCTTAATTTTTGTAACTCATCTTACGTGTCAACTAATATGTATATAGAAAGCAATAATTTTAGATTTTGAGAAGGCAAGGAATTTTTATTGAGTGTTTAACTTAATATTGCTATGTCTTATTTGAAAAGCTCTTTTATGATGAAAGAAATCAATTTCTGACTTGAACTTCATTTGGCAACTGATTGTTGCGGGCTACTGTAAAAATTTTTTGTGGTAATTGGTTTACCTTATTCTTTGAAAATTCACTTATCTTGTATCCAAGCATGAAAATGGCTGATTAATGCAATGATTTTTGTTGAATTTAATAGGGACACCTGGCCTTTAACACTCTGGAAGTCATTGATAACTTAAAAGAAGGCACATAAGTGTTAAATTTCTATTCTTGTAAGCCTTGAATTACAAGAAGCTTTGAATTACAAGAACGTAATAGGGGTAAAAATGTGTTTTGTTTTTAATTCCACTTGTAACATATGCCTATACTCCCATTTTAACAGTTTCATTAGAACACTGACTCCCCAAATCTCTGGTCTATGATGTTGTATATGAGGTCATTCTATTTCATACACTTTTTTTAAAAAAAAGGACAATCTCAGTGGTGATATTCCCTTACATTTTGAATTGTTTCGTTTTTTGCTGCTGTGAAGCTTTTTCAATGAGAGTTTTTTATTGTTTGTTTTTTAAAGAGCACATGATTGTAACTTTGGGTTTACTGATTCAGTTCTGACTTTCTTTTTATCATTAGAACCAACTGTACGTACAGAGCTGATGGAACAAATACCTCCCATTGCCATTTTTCTACAAGAAAGTCGACCAAAATTCCCAACAGCATTTTTTGAATATCTTATGCCCATAGTAGTGAGATACCTCACAGATGTTAACAATCAGGTAGGAAACAGCAGACTACATGAGTTGAATATTTGGAAAACTTACTGTGACTCAATGAACTTGAGGTATGAGACATAGTAGGAATTGTTTTACTAATTGATACCTCACTCTTTGTGGTGCTTTTTGCTTACTGATTTTAACACACTTTGCCAAGGAAGTTTGATGAATTTTTTCTTTCATTTCGTTTGGAGAGAATAGGAAACTCATTGCAACTCATTGTCACAGTCTGTTATAGGAAAAATGCCTTAACTCCTGTCCTATACTTCAGCTGTTGGCTACTCTTCAGAATTGGTTAAAGGACATCTAGCAATGACATAAAAATGTAATCCTTAGTAATACCTTATATTGATTTTTTTTCTACTTTTTTTCTTTTTAAACTCATAACTATGTGTTTGATGAAAACAAGTCTTTTGTGGTTCTCACATCAGTTAATTTTGTTTTGAGTGTGGACTTTTTTTTCCCTCTTTCATTGAAATTACTAGGTTAGAAAGGCAGGTCAAGAAGCGCTACTTATATTGCTAGAACAAGATCTTGTTGCTCAGAGTGACATTGAAAATAAGGTGTGTCCAATTCTGCTGGACCTCTCTGCTCCTGACAGTGATGATGAGTACAAAGTGGAAGCTGTGAATGTAAGTAAAGCTGGAAGAAAGCTTATATCTTCAAATTCCATGGCTTTTTAGGAAACGCATTTTTGTAGTTTGTAAAATGGTCAGTGCAAGAGTACGGAAAACTGATCTTTCTGTCGGTTTTTAATTCCCGTCTCATTATTTGCTGATCTGTCCTGTCATTAGTTTTGAGTGCCATTGTTTGATTTTAGTATATCCTATGTGAATTGTAGTGTGCTATTAATTAAGGTCCTTTAGAGTATATATTTATAGTGACTTTGTGTGATATTTTACTAAATATAAGGAAACTAAAAATCTTACTTGGCCTGCTCAGCAGTGGGAATTTTATGCCTGTCATTGAACTCAGCACTTCCTATACTGCTTTCTATACTTGCTACTTGTTGCCAACTTGGTTTTAATTATATTTAAAGTTAGGTTCTCCCCTAGTTTTTTTGCATCTGTTTTTCCAGATTTCACATCAGTGTTGCAAGAATGCATGAAAGATGGGTACAATCTTAATTCTGAAGTGTCTTGGAAAAAATTCTCTCTGTTCACATTAAAGAAATCAGTTGACTCCACAAAAGGCATAGCTTCATAATTACATTTCTGCATGAGTATCTGACACTTGACTGATAAAACAGTTTAACCAGCTAGATTTTCCTTTTCTTTGGGAGTTGAGTTTTCCAGGGTGACATTTGAGTACCAGATATTTTCTAGAAGTTTGACAATTTGCAGAAAGAATTGAATAGTGTCTTTAATATGTTATTACAAAGACAAATGTTTTCAGAAACAAAGCTTATTTTACGTAGGTGGGAATTTTCAACTTTTTGTTTTGGAAAAATTAAAGATGAATACTGTAAATTTGACAGTAGTTGTGTAAGAATGCAGCTCCTGATGCTGCAGGCAGAGCAGCTGAACATAAAGGTGTGTGGGAGCTGCATCGTCTTTATAGTTGCTAGTGAAGGGTGGCAGAGTTATTCCATAAAGTACGAGCTGAAAGGAAACGGTCAAACGGACGTGATTTCCAGAAGAAAAACGTAGTTTGTGGTGGTAGTTGAAGCTGACAGTTTCTCAAACGGAAGTTAATGTGTGTTACTAACTTTCCTTAATTACAATGAGGTGTTAATTCTTAGAACTTGTATGCACAAGCTAATCCCTGCAACCAGTTTGTTTTGCTTTCTCTTTTTTTTTTCCTGTTATTTGGCAAACTTACTGTATCATGTTGTTTCTTTAGACTGTTCTTTTAAGGACTGGGAATGTTCTTGTTTTTAAGCCTCTGATCAGTCTTCTGAAAATCAAAGTGTTTACTTGCACACCTAAGATTTCTTATGTATGTAAATATTAGGGTTTTGTATGCTGACTAGAGCAGCGGAATGTTTTTTGTCATGGTGCAAAAATATCAGTGTATGCCCTACTGCAAAGCAGCTTGAAAATTCATTTATAATAAAAGTGTATTCATGATCTTGTTAAATAATGTGCAGAAATGTTATGCTCAGATAGTGGCACAGAACAATAAATACAATACATAAACTACAGTTCTGCTTCATATGAAATCAGGAATAATGCAAAACTATTTTTTTGAGCAATGGTAGATGTTCTTTTTCTCTGAAGAAATATTTAGGAGAAATATTAGACTATATTTTTAAGTTGTTTATTGCAGAAATATTTTTTCTTCCACACATTCTCTCATTTCAGATAATCTGTAAAATGGCTTCTATGCTGAACAGAACCACAGTTGAACACATGCTTCTTCCTCGTTTCTGTGAACTGTGCAGTGATGGGAAACTGTTTCAAGTTCGAAAGGTTGGTGTGGTGTTTTCAACCTTAAAATAGATAAAATGAATTTGTATGTTATTCATCAAATGTTTGCTTCAATAATTTAGTGCTTTGGCTTGGTTATAGTTTCTTTGTTCAGTAAAGAAATAAGTAGTGGTCCTTGGTGAATGGCATTGTAGTAGTTAGCTTGATCTTGCATCATTGAACAGTTTTGTATAACCTTTTCTTTAAGCCATATTTGTTTACATCCTATAATTAAACAATAGTGGTTCTACACTTTCTTATTTGAAAAACATTCAAAATTAAGTGCAAATTAAATTCAAAAATACCAAATATTTCAAACATTCTATTTTCTTGTTGTTCATTTGTATGTTAAGCCTTGCATTCCTGAAAGGACAAATTTCAGAAGTAGGTTATGTCCTTCTAATCATGATTGAGAATGAAATTGCCAGTACAAGTCTTGGAATAGTTCAGTAGACTTTAAGGTTATGCAGAGCTTCAGCTCTTCAGTTCCGTAATATTAGACTTGATTATTGGAATTTGAGCTGCTTCATAGCTTTCTTATAATAACCAATATCTATTAATTCTACATGCTTAAGTCATATGTCAACATAGTCCTTGTGTATTTGTTTCCCGGTTTTTGCAGTATTTCCTTCTGATCTGAAGGAATGTTCTTTCTGCCTTGATTTTAGCATTTGTAAAATACTGTAAATGGCACTATCTTAAAACGTTGATTAAACTTTGCCTCAGCAAAATGATTAAGCCAGCCTTAGCCATAGCAAAGATAGTTCTGTTAGTACATGTAAGTCCTGGCCCTCGTATCATATTTTATTGTGCTTCATTTCTGACAGCTGCTGCTCAGTGTCATTTAAACATTCAAGTGGACTTATTCCCTTTTAATGATTGCTATGGTAGATGAGACTTTTCACAACGCAGAAGCCTATCATACTATTGATTTCAAAGACATGTGGCTTATGGAAGCTTGTTTTAATGAATCTTTGTTCAGGACAAGGAGTTAATGTTACAGGGTACAGTTACATGAGTGTAATCGGAATAGTCAAACGTGCAGTTGTTATATGGGATAAATAATAAATGGTGACTTTAAACAACAACAACAAAAATGCTAAAGTACTTGAAAGGGCCAGGATTTTATTCATGACTTTTTTTAAATCTTTTTCTTAGATTTGTGCAGCTAATTTTGGTGACATTTGTAATGCAGTGGGACAAGAAGCTACAGAGAGACTTCTGGTATGTAAAAATCAAAACCCGTTTCAGAGAGTTGTATTTGTCACCTTAAGAGGTTTAACTATGAGAGTTTTATTACTCTCTTCTCCATTAGTGCACATATGTGTGTGTATCGTTTTTTTGAAATGGACTTGCTGAAAGCTCTGATTACAAAAAAAATTGTAATTTGATTTACTTATTTTTGACAGATTCCGAAGTTCTTTGAACTTTGTTCAGATAGCGTTTGGGGAATGAGAAAAGCTTGTGCTGAATGTTTTATGGCAGTATCTTATACCACATCCCCAGAAGTTCGCAGAAGCAAACTGTCCCCACTCTTTATCAGTCTCATTAGCGACACTTGCAGATGGGTAAGTAAATCACTTCATAACTGATGCATCCATCTTCCTTGACAAGTTGTACACAAATAATGAGCAAGTCAAAAGTGTGCTGTAATTGTTCTCTAAGCAGGGTTTGCTTGGACAAAACTCTAATAAGATCAATTATCTCACTTTTTTCCATCCCCCCCGCCCCACCTTTCTGTTATTTCAGTGTAAAATGTCATTAATTGTTAAATTCTTTTCTCAGCATGATATTTCTAAAAGTTTATACCTTAAAACCTCTTCAGAATAAGTTGCAGCCGTCAAACATACAATTTAAAGTATGAAGTGATGTCCTTCAAGTCTTTCAGCTTTTAAAAATTTCTTTACTGTGTTTGTAGTTATACACTTAATAGCCTGACCTCCTTGCTTAGGTATTAAATGAAGCTTTTCCAGTTAAAAATATTTTTGAACTAAACTTTATTTTTCAATTTTAGCTCTGTGGTAGTTGCATGAATCCTGAGTATTCTGTCTTTATATTTGTCCAGGTTCGTCAGGCAGCTTTTCAGTCACTTGGCCCCTTCATTTCTACCTTTGCAAACCCTTCAAGTGCTGGTCTTTACATTCGAGAAGATGGTACACTGAGTATCCGACCCTCACCACAAGATGTGGCTTCCAATTCCTGTCAAGCAAATGACAATATGAACTTTATGTCCTCTAGTACAAATGCGGCAGCTTCCAGGTAAATTGTTGAAAAGGTAGGAAGTTAGCAGAAGGGAAAAGAGGATGATTATTTTAGTTGCTTTTTAGGTATAAAAAACATTAAAGATGCCTTGTTCCAGGAAATATTCTTCTGTTTGAGGGTTGCCACATTGATGAAATGTCATGGACTTTTTTGACGCCCTTGCAGGAAGAAGGCAAAGGGGAAAGTAGTGAAGTAAAATGTAATGCTAAATGTAAGCATCCATCATAGCAAATAAGCTGCTATAACTGTGGCTGTGTTGAGAAGTATTTCACTGAAAAGTACTGATCTAGGTTGCTTTAAATATTATCGGATAACTGTGTGTATCTGTTACCAGTTCAGAACAACCAATGGAAATCAAACAAGAGTCATCAACTGAGGAGACTTCAGCTGAAGTTAATACAGTGCTCTCTGTCAAGAATCTAAACAAAGACAAATGGGAAGCAAGTTCAGATTGTTGTACCAATCTTGGAGAAAACCTGACTAGACTGTCTCAGGGCGACAGTGCTGCTGCTGGTGTCATGGAGGTTTTTAAGGACAGTGGTTATCCAGGAATGAACTCGAGGCTACAGTCTGCTGAGGACATATTTAATAATTTTTTGTACTGGCGCCCTCCTCTGCCTGATATAAGCCAGGATCTGGAGTTGCTTCAGTTCAAGTCTGAGAAGCACAAAGACAGCTGCTCTGTGCAGTGTAATAACTGTGTTGCCAGTAGTGAAATAAAAAAAGTTTTAGAAAGCTTACAGGAGCACATGGATGATCCAGATGTTCAAGGTGAGACTCCAACAGTGAAATTTATGTTTCTTCTAAGCAGCTTATTTCCACAACCTTTACAAAACCCTTGACTGTTTTAATTGTCTTGGTATCCATMAGGTGGTGAGACCACCTTGGGTAATCAATTTTGCTTGAGGCTCAGCTATCAAAAGTTATACCTTCTTCCCAAGACCTAAACCATCTCTACAAGAAGTATGCCTAAGCTTCTGCTAGCATAAGAAATAGGACTGCATCCAACTGCAAAAGGGAAATTACTTGTTTGGTGGCTTTCTAGACATTGCTGAAAGTACTTTTGATTTTTTTGCATATGAATTTTAAATATGGTGAATTTTAGGGTCTCACACTTTCAATAATCATAAGCTTGATGTTTTGAAGTGCTGGAAGGAAACTAAGTAATCTTTTTGTTTTATACAGCTCAGGTCCAAGTGTTGTCTGCTGCCCTCAGAGCTGCTCAGTTTGATTCCATCACTGACTGTGAGACCAAAAAAATAGAGAGCAAGGACAAGCTTCAGAATGAAACAGCTATTTCAGATGAAGCAGCTGTTTCAGATGCTACTTGCAGCCATGTAGAAGACACTCCTTTGTCCAGTGCATCCTCGGATGGCATCAGTGAGCAGTCTGCCACTGGTATACTGAAAAGCACAGTAAGTACACGTTGTGCTCCATTTCTAAGATGAATAGCCCTGTAGGGTTTTTGGATGAGAGAATAGTAAAAGAAAAAGTAGTTTCTTGCCTCTTCCTGTAACAAATCTAAAATTGGTCTCTTATCTCCAGAGAAGAGGTAGAATCAGCTGGTGACACCTACCCACTTCCTTGTTACTATTTTATGATTATGAAGTACAGATGGAATTTAAAAGAAATGTTTGCAGAGTATTTAATGCTGCTGGAGCTAATAAGAGAATCGTAAAAAAATCTCTCTTGTCTAAAAACCAGAGACCTATATGTAAAGCAAAAACTCTGTAAACAAAAATGTGTAATGTTGAGAGATCTCTTCTGCCACATATGGTTTTCAGCTTTAAAATCTTACATTCTCTAAGCTTTTTTTATTAATATTCAAATATGAATAGTTTGAGAGTCTTCATAATTTGATAGTTTTGGCATTTCCAGCAACGTGTTCCAAAATAAATAAGACTTCTGCTATAGTATAGACTTCTGTGGAACAACTGCTCAAATGCCTTGTTTAAATAATTAAATTTCTGCTAGGAATAAAACCTCTTTGTAATAAAAGTAACCATCCAAAATCTGAGTAGATGTTGGATTTCCTGCATTAAATTAGATTGCTTATTTAGATATGACACCATTAGGGTTTTTTTGCCAATATGGTCATATTGCATTTGTCTTAGCATGGAGCTGTTTTGTCTTTTTGTACTTGCATAAAGACGTTGGAAAAAAATTTGACCATTCTGTATCTAAATTGCTTTATTTTGTAGTAGGATGCTTTGAAATATCCTGAACGGTGATAGGTCTAATTCATTTTGTTTGCTTCTAATGAAATCCTGTTACAGGACTCGGAGGAACAGCACAGAGAATCTAGTATTTTCTCAAAGAAAGAGCAAGAAAATAATCCACCCTTTGAAGATGACAAGTCAAAATTACAGGTGATTTAAGCCACATAAAACTCCTTTAGTGGGGTACTGGGTTCCTTTTATGCGTAGTACACTAACAGCTTTTGCGGTTGATCAGTTGCACAGAGTTTGCGGCGATGCTGTGGGTGGAGAGAACCTTATTTTAAGTGGAAAAGCTAGGAAAAATTCTCTTTTTAGTAAGTGAGCCTACTTACTGACGTTAGTGTTTTAGACACTGAAGAACTGGCAATCTGTGCAACAGAAGTGAGAGCTGACAGTGCTGTTTTGTTACAGGATGTGTTGTCCTTCTTCAATGAACATGAAATTTTAATATCTTGATAAAATAGTACTTAATGCATTTGTTGACTGCTCTATCCTAATAGGAGGACAAATCCCTAAAGAAGGCATAGACAGCAGTTTGTAAAGCTAGCCTACAAAACGTGGTCTTTTGGATACTGTTTTTTATTTTGCTGGTGGGGGATTGGCAGCAAAACATTACTGTAGCACAACTGATATCTTTCCTTTCGGATCCGAAATTAACCCAAGTGGGAAGAATAAGTTGTTAATGCACTGTCTCTCTCTACAGGATATTATACCTCAACCCTTATTAGACCAGTACTTGTCAATGACTGACCCTGCTCGAGCCCAGACTGTTGATACTGAAATAGCCAAGCACTGTGCATATAGTCTTCCTGGAGTGGCCTTAACACTGGGCAGGCAGAACTGGCACTGTCTGAAAGACACATATGAGACTTTGGCCTCAGATGTGCAGGTAAAATAACTTTTTTCTCAAATGATAAATCATAATTTTGAAGAACTTGTTTGTTTGACTGGTGCACTGAAGTGGTAAATAATGGCAAATACTTGCTAGTTTCTAATAAAGGATGGAATGTACACTTAAAATGAGAACCCAAGACTTAAATTCATAGATATGATAAATATTTTCTACTGTTGTTTAATAAGTCTTGTTTCTTCTGATCTCTCAATCCTTTATGTAGGTGTAGTTCAGAAGCTTGTTTATTTTGCCTAATCTGATTGTCCTCTTAAACTGTTTGCAGTGGAAGGTTCGTCGAACACTAGCTTTCTCCATACATGAATTGGCTGTTATCCTGGGTGATCAGTTAACAGCTGCTGATCTGGTGCCCATTTTCAATGGGTTCTTGAAAGATCTGGATGAAGTGCGCATTGGTGTCCTGAAACATCTCTATGACTTTCTAAAGGTAGGAAAATATAATTTAAATTTTCCGTATTACAAACTAAAGTCGGGAGAGAACATCTGGAGATTTTTTTTTTTAATGAAATGTGTAGGTATCAATATTCAATTACAAATGTTCAGTTCTGTGAGATGCGGCTACTCTGTATGTGTATAGGCTTTTTAAGGTAGTGGAATATGAACCAGCACTTTTATGCAGTCTTTTATCTCATGAAAATATAAAAACTAAAAACTCATTGTAAATGTTTCTAAGTATAGAAGAAATAGTATTTTGTGCAGTCAAGCTAGCAAGTTGACCAGGAGTAATTTTGAGGGGGATAGGAGAAGAGAGGGCATGTCTTTGAACTGCTCCAAAACAAGTACTAATTTTTTAATTTCTTATGCTCAAAAGATGGGGCCTTTGCAAATATCCTTGCAGAAGTGATTACAAAAATACGTTTTTATGGTTGTCAGTGTTTGTATGCAGACACTGCATTGCTGTGCACCATCTTTAGTATCTTGCAAATGATCATTTACCTTCAAGTAGAAAATTGTAAATTGTTATGAAGAGTACACTAGAGAATTGAGTTTTGAATTTTATCAGTTGTATGCTATTAATGGTTTTCCTTTAGTTACTTCATGCAGACAAAAGGCGAGAATATCTTTACCAACTTCAAGAATTTGTGGTGACTGATAACAGCCGGAACTGGCGGTTTCGTTATGAGCTGGCGGAGTAAGTGAGCTTGCGAATTTTTGATTTTGGTCTGGTTTACTAATTTGGAGATCGTAGAATTACAGAATCCTTAAGGTTGGAAGGGACCTCTAGAGATCACTTACTGTGTCCCGAATTTAGCACACCAGAACTTTGAGTCCAAAGATGACAGCCAGCCTTGATTAAGGACCTGAACTTAAGGCCAGAAGAGTGCTTTTTTAGCTAATTGTCAAAGTTATCTCTACTAGTAACTTGAAAAATACAAAAATATAGTAGATATCTTTGGATAGATCCAGATCTAGATGGATACTGGGTGATACTTTAGATTTTATTCAGTTTTGACCATCTTGTGAAATAAAATCTATGCTTGCAGTCCTTTTGTCTAATGAGTGAAATTATATAAAATATATAATAGAAAAGCTGTTTTCCTTTGCATGGTGTGTTGTGTTTTGTGTGTGCGTGGTAGTGTATGTGGGGATTATTTTGATTTTGGTGACTATTAATGTCAGATTCTAGTTGCAAAATAATCTCAGTGCTTTGTTTGGATTATTAAAGATTTAATTTCCTTGTTACATGATGCAACAGACTGAATGTAACTGAGTTACAGCAGTTTGGTATAGAAGTTTCCTGACCTCTAGTGGAGAGCTGGGTATAACTTCAGAGGATTGGCTTGCCAGGTGGCTGCCAGTAACCTGCTCGCGCTGCCATGGCTAGAATGAGTTGTGCACTTTCACATGTCTAACTTGTTTTTTGAAATGTAGATTTCTTCACTGCAGTGTATTTTTTTTATTATCCTCTTTGCGTTACAAGAGTGTTTGGAGTATTGGCATGAAATTGCAGGGAAACTTCTCATTGTGCTTTGATTTGTAATTTTGATATCTTATAGATTACACTGCGTGATGGATTAAAATATGCGTCTCTATGCGTGCACACCTGTAGAAAGTAAATAGAACACACTGCCTGAGTTCTGTGCAATAATCATGATAGTCTTAAAAACTCAAAATAAACCTTCCCTGCATCTTGCAGGACAGTGTAGTTGGAGAAGGTTAGTGTTGCACTTCTCAAAGCTATTTCCTTTTTCTGTTTCAGGCAGCTGATCCTGATACTAGAGCTCTACAATCCCAATGATGTGTATGACTACTTAAGACACATTGCACTAACTCTCTGCTCTGATAAAGTGTCAGAAGTTCGATGGATCTCATTCAAACTGGTAGGGAATCTAGTTTGTTTGCTGTGGAAAGAGGAAAATGATTCTTATAAGGAATCTGTTTGGCATAAGCTGATGTCTGTCTTTTAGTCAGTTACTAGCCCTTGTGAACCCTTGGGTCTTTCTAATTGCTCGTGCAACAATTTAAATTTAACCTCTGATTTCTTTTGCTCTCCCAGGTTGTGGCAATACTACAGAAGTTCTATGCAAACAATGCAAATGCACTGGGATTAAATTTCATTAATGAACTTGTAGTGCGGTTCCGTCACTGCTCCAAGTGGGTTGGAAGACAAGCTTTTGCCTTCATTTGTCAGGTTGGAATGCTCTCTTCTCTTTATGTTTATTTTGGAGCCAGTGTGCAGCCTTTCAGCAATGTAGGCAGAACTGAATTTTGTACCCCAAAGAAGCTGTTTTTTTGTTCTTGGGTTGATAGAAGGCAGTAGTAGAATTCATCTCATTTTGGCAATAGTGTGTGGCTGTCCAAGTTCAAAGCCATGGCTTCTGTTTTGGGCTCTGCCTTCTGCTGGAACAGCCAATTGGTTCTTGTCCTTCCTGGCATCCTAGCAGCATAGTCAAGATTGAGTCCCCAGTTGAAATGAATTTTGTAATACCTACTTTGACGTGACAGGATGAGGGTTTGCAAGATCACTTTGAACTACCAGTGGTGGTCGAATAGTGGGAACTGTTTTCTACTTACCTCCAAACTAAAAGGCTGTTTCCAATAAAGATAAAGAATAAAGGGATAGGAGTTGAATATTGTAAAGCAGAGGGATGGTGACAGAAAAGCATTTCCTAGAATACAGTTTAAAGAATAGTTGTCTGTCTTTCCTAGGTCATCTTCATATGCATTTGAGAATGGTAAGACACATATCATAAGGATATTTCAACTTCATAAAGGTGATACTTGTTTTGCCAACATACATTATTCTTTTCATAATGAAACATTGACTTTTCACAGATAGGCCAAATTAAGAATGACAAAAAAAGGCAAACAGTGTTTGTAACATAAATCTTGCTTTCTCATGTTTTACACTTATTCTGCAGGCAGTGGTACAAGAAGAATGTATGCCTGTCGACCAATTTGTTGAACACTTACTCCCCAGTCTTTTAAGTCTGGCTTCAGATCCTGTGCCGAATGTAAGGGTTCTGCTCGCCAAGGCTCTAAGGCAGACGCTGTTGGAGAAAGGTGTGGTTACTAATTCCCCTTGAAGGAATTAATGTCTCGGGAATTCTGTCCTTCCTCTGCCAGTGCAGCTTTTTATAAATCGGCTAACTCAAGTTGTCAAATGATTGTTGACTTCATTTATACTGAAATCAAACTTTACCCTGCAATCTGGGTTACTACATCTGAATTCAGATTTAGGAATGCATGAAGTGATATTTTTTTATTTATGAAATCTGTGGTGACTTTTCCTTAAAATATTGTTCGTCATGTTGCTAAAGGAGCTGAAACTCAATTTGACAAATGTAATACTTGATCCACTAGAGAGTAGAGGCATACTTGTTTATAATGAGATTGTTTGTTTATTTTAGTGATGTTTGTGAGCTTATATAGTGATGTTATTTTAGTGATGTTTGTGAGCAAACATTTTTCTTAAGAAATTTTAACAATTATGTTAGATTCATTTGTTAGATTCTGAGCTTCTTGACTAATGTAGTAATTTTCTGTGTGGCAATTCATGTTTTACCCTTTTTCTGAAATTTTATGTTGTCATATTTATTCTGTTAATTCTTTACTAGTAAAGAATGCAACTTTGCATGCTGGTACAACTTTATTGTATTATGATTTCTTAAAAAAAATCAAAAATTAAACCCAGGTGATCATTTGGTATACAAGGGGTCTAAGTAAAAGTATTTGAATAAGGAGCATGTTTTATTTCTCTGTCAGCTTCCATAGCTTCCCTTGGTTTCTCTAAGAATCTATGAATTGACTGTGCAGCCCCAGATGATTTTGGCAGCTTCTGTATTCCTGCACTTTATTTATCCTAGTTTAAGAAAAAGGTTTTTTTGGTTTTCATTACAGCTGTCTTTTCTCATCTTCTTCTAGCTTATTTTAAAAGTGTTGGCAACCCTCATCTAGAAGCAGCAGAAGAGACGATTCTAGCTTTGCAGTCTGACAGAGACCAAGACGTGTCTTTTTTTGCCACCATAAAACTAAAGCAGAATAATATGGACAATACTTCGATTGAAAAACAAAACTAATATGTTCTAAAGACCACAAACATCAAAATGGTTATTTGCCTCATTTTCTCACTTAGGATGAATAACATGGACAAATAAGAAAAGGACCTTTTCTCACCTGCTTGAGCTGGAAACAGCCTGCTCAAAAATGCAGTGATCCTCATTTGACCACTTCTCATCTACAGCTGGGCATGATATGCATTAGCAGTGTTCTTCTGTTTGCTTTTGTCTTTTTTCCTTTTGTCCTTGTAAATGTGGGTAATAACTGATGTCAGCCTGGAGGTCTGTATTATACATAAATTCTTATACGTATTCAGTGTTTCAGTGTAATCAGAGTTCATATTCTGTAATTAAAAAAAAAAAGAAAAAAAAATGCAGACAGTCCCAGTGGTAGAGCAGTCTGCTGTAAGCTTGGAATGGTTTCTTAGTTTTAGAACCTTAATAGCAGATTTAAATAAGGATATTCCTTCATTTCTGTGGTGGCTTCTGTGTTGTTTAAAGTATTGCATTCTATTTTAACTGAAAAAGTGTATATATGTGAATAGCTCTTAAATTTTAACAAAAAGTATGAAGAATTTATTCCCATATCAGTGCAAAAGCTCAACAATCATTTCATTTTATACAGTGATTAATTTTTTGAAATTAAGGCATGGCTCATTTTTACTTAATGTGATATTTTTTAACGCACAGAGCGCTCAACATTCTTTGTATATGGTGACTTTTATATTACTTTGTTACTTCTAACCATAGTCTTACAGTTGTTAGCACAATTGTTGTTATTTCAAGAGCTTATAGTTGTATATAGACTGTTCATTTCCCAAAATGAAAATTACTCTTTCTACCCTAGTTAAGTTCACTTTGAATAAGGAATTTAGAGTTCCTGGAATATGTGATATATCTTCAGAAGAATATTACAGAATTTTACAGAGTGCTTAAGTTTTGTACGTGTCTTTCATGCACAACTGATCTGGGAAAAAACACCTTTTAACTGGTCCAGCGTTCAAATCCCCGAGAACCTGCTATTTCACTCCTAAGTAAGAGGTAAGGGGATTATGTTTGGGATCTCTAGATGCTGTAATGCTCTAAATGGCAAATGCTTATTGATGTGTGTATATGCTCATGTGTATATACATATGTTTATGCATATATATATATTTAAAAAAGATAAGCACACACAAGTATTTGCCATTTATGTTATGTTAACAGAGTTCTAATAAAATCTGCTAGCTTGTAAACATTTTTTCAGAATTATAAAGCTGATACTTTTGGGTGGACTTGTCTTCTCTATACCAAATCTGCAACTTATATAGGACCTCTCCAAAAATGAATGCTTAATTACTAAAGAATGGTCTAATGTAATTACTGTGTTCACACACACAAAAATCCTAAGTAGACCAGCGGGAATATTTCCTTCCACTTATTTCATTACTATACTAATTAGTTGAATTGGGTGAAAGCTTTTCATGGAAAACGGAGACTACCTTTTTTATCTGGGTTGTCTGCAATATGGTAAGTTCCTCAGCTGGACTATACTTTTTTTTGATTTTTATTCTTGAGCGTTCAGTTTTGTATAAGTCTATCCAGTTTTGTATAATAATGTACAGTATTTGTACTAAATTGTTTTCTTGCAAGATCATAAAATGTTATATATCATTGCTATAACTGCTGTTACAGTAAACAGTATAAACTCTAAATTCTGCAACATTCTGCCTTTTTTATAATTTAAAACAAATCCCTCTTCAATACAGACTTTTTATGATTGCAATTTCTTAGTAAAAATATTTTTTTCTAGTTCTAATACCTTTTTCTAATGCTGGCGTTATAGTATTTTCTAGCAGTTCAAGCTTTCTAAGACTGTTCTGACAGGGGTTTACTTTCCTTTTTTTATTAACAATTCATTAAATTTCGCAGTATTGATCAAAATTTTTAAGTGTGTGTGTATATGTAAACAAGTGTTTTAAATGTACTGCGTATAAATTAGATACTTTGAACACTAACCCAACCTAGTTTCTGTTTGTCAAGTGATCTTAAATAATTACCCTTTCTTGCAATAATTCACTCAAAAACACAAGCTTCTGTGTGTGTTAGAAACTATAGGTAGTTTTCATTACATTTTTTAATCAGAACATGTGTTAACAGTAAGCCACTAGCTATAAGTTTTAACTAAAGGCTCAACAAAGTTCTTGTTTTTTTAAAATATTTTGGTACCTCTCTAGCTCCAGAAATTCATGTCTATTTTAAATGATATGATTTCAGCAGAGCTTTAAAAAAAAGTTGTTAAATTTGTAGTTGCATGCACTAATAAGAGATTAAAGCATAGTTCTTTTATTTGTAGACAGTGTGCAGGTCTTTGAAGCAGGCTTAACCTTTGCAAGGTGTGCCTTTTTGTTTTAATTTTATAATAGAAATATGATTTCAGCATGACTAAAGACTGCACTTTACATCTTGTACTAGACAAATGTATGCAATGAAGAGTAAAGCTATGTGTTCACATACAGTTCTCTGGGTTGTTTGAATTATGCAAAAAATATATATTTTAAAAGTCAGATGGAACAGGGCTAGGTAGTTGATCCACTCTCACATGAAAGCAGGAAGAATACCACTTTTTAAACACTTCTGACTAAGGAACATGAAAATAATGTTAGTGGTGCAATATTGCTTGGATGCTGTAGGTAGTTATCAGGCACTTGTGATCCAAAGCTTGTCAGTCATGTTGCTTAGAACTGAAGCTCACCGGTATGTTATGTAAAAGACACACTTGGCATCCAACAGGATGCAGCTCAGTGGCAATCTTGTCTGTACACAGTGTTGTTTAGAGCCCAAATAAGTGGGGACACTCTGGAAGTGCCACTCATTTGTCAGAAGAGAATCTATGTAACTTTTTATTTGTATTTATCTCAATAAATCTTGTGACTGTTTTATGAAACTAACTTGTAAGTGATTTTTGTCAGAAGCAGGACATGAATATATTTTTGGCTAAGGAAGTGTCTCCTAAGCACTCTATTGTCTCGCAAACCAGCACTTGGTGTGGAATTCCTCATACTGCGTAATAGAGATCCTATAGATATCCAGGGATTTGCCATGGATCTTTCTACATCTTTTCCATAAAACAAGCTTGCCAGAAGGGCTTTGAAACTGGAATTCTTCTGTTGGAACTAGGACTCCTCTAGCAAGGTTTATTTTAAATGGAAAGAGGCCACGTATGCAGGGTGAGTGCTTTCAAATCCCTCTCCTAAAACCATCCTTCCTCATGCATCACCCTGGAAGGATGTTTGGACTGGTCTTTAATGCAAGTTGCTTTTGGGCTTCTTGTGTAAAGACTCTGTGGTAACTGCTAGATCTGTAAGAAAAACAAATCAATGACACCTTGGTGGTTTTGCTGCCCTTCAGAAGCCTCCCTGAATATTCTCTTGGTGCAGTCACTCTCTTGCTTGCATTTCAGGTGCTCACTGGCAGCTCCAGTATGTACTCTAGAACTTCTGATTGCTGCTAAGGAATAAAATCATCTTTTTTCGCTGCAGGATTTTGGGTGATCAAAAGGTGAGGACAGATAATGGTCTTTTGTTTTCCTTCTCCCCTGTTCTATCTACCCATACATTTTGAGTAGGACGTAGGACCCTTATGCAATAAACTTGAAACAAATGAAACATCCATATGCTCTTAGGTAGATTGAGATGAAATTTCAACAAAGAAAACAGATATAAAATAGAGACAGCATGATGGTTAATATTGAAGGAAGATATTTACCTAAGCCATTTCTGTTTCTATACTGCCTGTCCTTGAAGTAAGGTGGTTTTTTTCATCTTAGTGAAAATCAAAAGATGGGCAAGAAGAACAACAACCACCCTCCTGTACTCCCCGCTCTGCATGCAGGAGAGTTCATGCATGCTGCTGTGTCACACCAGACAACTGTGATGTCACTTTATGCTGCCTGAATACCATAATGTGCTTGTGATAAACAGGCAAATCCTTAATGACATGAGAAATCTTGATGATTTGGGGGATTTCTAAGGAAGGGAGGAATCTACAAGATCTAGATGCCTTCAAATGGTATCGGACCCCTAAGAGACAAAAGATTCACAAACTTCTAGTCACCAGTGGATTCAGGCAATGACGTTTTTGCCCCCAAGGACCTTTGGTGTCCAGCTCTGTCTAGCTGAAACTAATGAGATATTTTCAGTGCCCGACTGCCACAATGACTTGACTTTGAAGAAGCTGAAGCCTCATTTGGAATTGCTCACTGCAATACCCATTAATTTCCAGCGGCTGCAGTACCTGGATGAAGGTAGGAACCTGTGACCTGTGTGGGATCCTCAGAGATGATTCTCAATATGACAGTACCTGTGTGTGGTGGCTGATAAGGTACTTGCCTGGATGAAGTTCAGGATTCTGCTTTCCTCTTTTTGCCATCATGTACCTGGAATTGAACTCTTAATGTTGCTTCCCCTTGCTTAGAGGTAAAATCTACTCGTCGGGATCTTCTTAGGAAATTGCAAGTGCTGACCTCTGAATTCCTGCCTCATGTCTTCAACAGCCAGTGTTGCTGCCTGGCAACTTAGCACTGCTTTAGCGAAGTACTAATTGGTTTCTTTGGAAGCAGAACTCTGGAGGAATGTTGTTTTCCGTGAGAGCAACTGCATGTCTATTGGAGTGCTTCCCAATCTGCAGATAGCAAGAAAAGTCTCTCCTTTAAACTCGTTTAAGTGTGCTACTTAAAACCAAATAGCCTCTTCCTGCTATTTGCGATTTCCATGTCTCTGTAACGAATGACAATTGATGGTTTATTTTTAAAATAAAGACACCTTTTCTGCAGATACACTTATGTGTTTTCTCCTGCAGTCCTGATGCTTAACATGTCGGCTGTAGCTTTCTGTGGACTTCAACCATATCCTGGTAGCTCTGTGTGTGACCTTTTCCAGGCTGGGAGTATGTCTGTGTTTTAGGAGCTTTAGCAAAAGTGGAGCAAAGTCTCTTTGGGGTATTTAGTTAGTGAAACTGGAGAAGTGTTTTGTATCTAAAAGAATTCACTCACTGTGTTTTAAAGCTGGTCGTCCTCTCGGAGGGTACGTTGACTTCCTTTGTAATTCCCCACAGTGGATCTGCCGGATGATTCTACGTTTAAGGACAATGAGATCGTCACTGGTGGAACCATTACGATGCGCGTGTGGCAGCAAGACGGCTGGGGACGTCTCGTGGCGGCTGCAGCAAGAGGAGACACGGTGCAGGTCGATCCCGTTGCCTCTGTGAACGGGGGTACTGCATGTAGCAATGCTGAGGCGGATTGTCGAAGGTCTAAGTGCTCTTACAAAACAAGTCGTCAAAGAGGAAGTAGTGGGGAAGTCTTTAAATTGCTTTTCTTGTCTCTGCTTATCCTAGTTAATGAAAGAAAAAAAGATTTGGATTTTCTTGTTTCAATTGACTGATGTTTTGCTCTCCCAAAATATTTTCTGGACAAAAGAAATATTTAGTCCCTTAGTCAGAAACTTTTTTCTTTCTTTTTTTCTTTTCAGAGTTTTTTTTTTTTTTTTTTTTTTTTTTAACTTTTCTTAATGTATGAAGTATAATACAAAATATTTTAGGTAATTTCAGTTGCGAAAATGAACTCTTTATAATGCCCAGCGTACTCATTTGTTATATATTAGATGCTTCTAACAGATGCCCAGACCTCTTCTTCTGATTTTGAATAATTTCTTTTTTTTTTTTTTTTTTTTTTTTTGCAGAGATCAAGATAGCAGAGAGCCCAAATGGGACAGAAGAATAGGAAATAAACAGATACTATTTGGCTGGTCTTGGGCTGATCTATGAAGTGTACAAGCATCCCCTAAGTACAGATAGGAAGCCTTGCTGATACCGAGGAAGAATCCAGCATTTTTTGGAAAGAAGTTGAAAAGTTTCTGTTTATTTTGCAGCTCGCCCACCTGGGAGTTACGGGGGACATCGAGGGCATGACTCCATATGCAGAATTCCTGGGGCCAGAGCAGAGGAAGGAATGGGTAGCGCACCGGGCTTCGGTGGCCCTCTTTATTGCCAGCCACAGGGGTTGTGTCGGGACTGTCGACTTTCTCCTGAGCAAAGGTAATATTCAGAGCAAGGTACAGCCGTTAAAGCCGTGTGCTGAGCTCTGTCCTGCTTACCAACATCTTCGAATTTTACCTAAATTGTTTTACATGGGTGTTTTTAGGTGACTTTCAAGTCTCTGTCAGTTCTGATGTAGCCTTGAAAGCAATGAAACCTGCTGCCATTGCTAACTTTCAGTGTTAATGTAGGAAATTCATACTACAAGCAGTGTTTCTCTTTCTGATTTCCATTCTTGGAATCTCATTTATTGCTGTTTTCTTAGGACCTAGAAAAGGTCAATATCATATCAGTCCTGTGCAGTGTTTTATCAGTCGCCAAGATGCATTAAGAGTTGCAAGCACTAGTTTTAGGGCTCTGGCCTTTGGGCTTTTACTAGTTGCTTTGCAATTAAGTAAGCTTTGTTTTCCCCAGACATGTCCTTTGAGTCAGTTCAGGTCACTTTGATGTCCTGAAGTGTTTGGAATTTGGAATCCTTTTCAATGATTAAAAAGTGGTTGCTGAGGAAGAAGAACACCTTGTCCAACAATGTTTTCTTCAGTCCAAGTTCTTGAACCTGGCTCTGTTAAAGTGTCCTTGTTTAAAGGAGGGTATTTTTATCTCTCAGTGACAGGTCTTGGAGTAGAAGTAATAGCAATGCTTAGCCAGGGCAAAGCAGGCAGTGCTCCCCTGTACGGAACAGAGAATATCAAGTTGTGCACTAACCACATTTGCCTGAAGGCAGCAATTGTTGATTTCAGTGACTAGTTTGTGACTAAAGCAAAACAAACTGCCTTCAAGAAAAAAAACGCAACAAATTCTGGCCTGCAGATGGCATTTGCTGCACGTCGTGTGCCTCATTTGACCTGTGTGCTCTCTGCAGGTGCAGATCTGCACTCTAAAACCCCGCTGGGAAGGACTGCTCTTCACCTGGCCGCCTTCGCGGGCCAGTGTGCCTGCGTCGAGCTGCTGCTTCGCTGCGGGGCACAGGCTTTTGACCCGGATTACGAGGGGCAGACCGCCGTGAGCCTCGCCCGCCTGTCGGGCCAGAAGCAGAGCGAGCGCGCCATGTTCCGCTTCGAGTGGACCAAGAAGGCGCCTGGCACCGTGTCACCCATCGACTCCAAAACCAGCTTTGCAATGGATATATGATCCCAGCTCCTCAAATACGTAGGGGCTAACTTGGTTCTGACAAATTTTATTTGGCAATGAGTGGTTTTCCCAGAGACCCCCGCTCCAAATCTCAATTGCTGGGTGGGATTTGTAGGGTTCAGGTATGCAGTAAGCTCGTATAGTGATGATATTGCAGCTGACAGCTAACTTGACAGCATAGCTCTCAAATGCACTCTTAAATTGTGGCTTAAGTATTTTTAAAATTGTTCCATAGCTAGATTGACCATTTAGTTAATACAGTTTGTAGTGAGAATGCCTGTCTGTGAGCTCTTTGGAATGCTCCTTGCTAGGCTAATATTCTCGTAGTTGGCAGTAGACCAAGTCCATGTAACTTAATGGGTGTTACGGGGGACTGGAAACTCTGGATGTTTAATCCAGGTCTGCACCCGACTGGCTTTATTGCCTCTGGCAGATCAGCTAAGGCCCGTTTTGTAAGTAGGAGAGTCTGTCCGCTGTAGGAGCGTGTAAGCAAAGCTTATGTGCATGCAAGCATGGCTAAGGGCAGTTGCCTAAAGTCAAAATTGGTGTTTTTGTACTGTCTACAAATCTTTAAGCGTCTAAGATTTGGAAATCCATGAAGTCAGTGGCAGGGTAAAATGACTTCCAGCCCATCTGCTTTGTTGGTGTCCCAGCTTTCTCAGATGCTTTAGAAATAAAAATACTACTTTGATTCGTCTATGTCTCCTTGGTCAGTAGAAGATGGAGCTTCTTCTCTGTTTCCTGAGAGCATAACAGGGGCTTGAAGTGTTCAACTCACCGGCAGTTTCCATCATCTTGCTTGAAGAGAGGTCTCTTTTTCGACGAGCCCAGCCCTGAGCTTGGTTAACCACAAAGAGGTGGTTCTCGGTGGGGATGGAGCACTTCAGAGAGCTTGGGCCGCTGCCTTCTTGCCTGCAAAGCCCCCTGTGTAGCCAGGAGGCTACAAATAACAGTTGTTCTTGATTGCCTGAGTCACAGGCTTTTCTTGAGCTGCTACCAGGACTGCTATGTAGTCACCCAGGTACGTGGTGAATTTAGGCCTCAACGCCCAGGCCCTCTTGAGACCAGCACGTGGCAGCGATTTTCACTTTGCTGGAAGTAAGTCCCTCAGCTGAGTGTTGGTGTTTATGAAACACATTGGGGCAGTAACCTAATGCGCTCCCAGAGCACGGCTGCATCCCCCAAACCCTGCCTGCCTGTTGAGATTGAGGGCTTGGATCCATGCGGAATGAGAGCGGGACTTTACAGCTGCCCCTTCCCTGGACCATCCCTGCCACTGGCCTGTGCGCGACTCTGCAGACAGCATGCGTGAACCAGGCATGGAAACTGAGGAAAGCAGGGAAAATAATCCCTTTTCCGCGTATTTTATTTTGTAAACGGTAAGTGTGTGGAGTGGTGGTTTTACCTCTTGGTTTCTAGCACTTTTTACTTTTCTTTGACTTTTTTTTCCCAGCAGAGGGCACTCCGGGACTGTGCAGCGCTGGAGAGATGCCCCATCACCTCTGGTTCATGCTCTTCATCATTCGTGTAGGAAGAATCTTTAGTTGCTGCAGATCTTCTCTCTTTCATGCCGTTGTGTGCGAGATTGTGCCCAGATACCTGGCTTGGTGCTTTCTGATCTGGTATTTGAACTTGAAGTCTAAGGCAGATCTAAATTCATAAGTATTCCTTACAGGATTTTAATCAAGCATTAAAGCAAGCTCCAGAGTTTTAGGCTATGGTAAGTACCAATTCTGAAGGCTGTTACCAGCATGTGAGAGGATATGAAGAAATGCCTGTGCAAGCTGACATCAATCTGAACAGTGATTCTAGAAATTCCTAATGTTTGAGGGAACGCTTTCTTGGTGTCACTTAAATAGAAAGTTCACTTAAACAGATTTGTTATGTTGTTCTGCTTATTAATTCTTCGTGGTTGAAACATCTAGTTGTTAAAAAACTGCTTACAAGAATGACAAGACCACAAATTATATCAAAGCGATCAGCAAACAGGGTATAAAAGATGGTGCTTCTGACATTTTGCTGAGTAGCTGAACGTTTCAAGTAGGATTATACAGAAAAGTCTTTAGAAATCCTTTATTATTTCTTCTTGTCTGTCTAGACTGTCTAATCTTTACTCAAGCTTCTAGAAAGGGGGAGAGGATTTGTAATTGCTGCTAGAAATTATGCAGCATGTTGCATAGCTCTAGGAAAGAACCGCGAATGTCATATGAAAAGAATTGGGTGACCTCAGGATAAAGATGCCAGAAATGGTAGAAAATTAAGCGATGTATGGTCGCGTAGTTAGGCTCAGATAGCAAGTGTTTGTGCTTGGATGACCATCCTTTGGAAAGGACAGATGTCACCAATGAGCTGCAGCTGGGAAAGGGATAAATGCCAACGTAAAGTTGTTTTAGGTTGAGTTTCAAGAGAATTCATGTCTGTGAGAGTGGCTTATAACACTGTGTGCATTTCTGGTTAGTCATCAAGAAAGGTGAATCTATGCTAGAAAAGACCCATAAACTGGTTGGGAGAGGTCTTGTCTTCCAGAGAGGACTAGGAGAGTAGGGTATAGCCCAGCAGAAAGAGCCATGCAAGGGGACAATATTACTCGTTAAGGTCATAAATATCACAGAAAACTATTTACAGTGAAAGTGACTGCGCCTTGGATGTCTCTGAACTGTTGCATTTGGTAGTTGTTATCTTTGAATATTGGTAAGATGTGCCCCAAACACCTCCCCTTCCTCTGGAGATACTTCTAATTTCCCATGTGGTTCCGTGCAAGCGGACTTGTGTTTTGGCCTTTCAGAGCTCCTCCTCTACGGGTGCTACAGTAGAGAAAGCCTTGGCACTGCTGCTGAATGTGAGGTGCTGTGGGGACACAGTGATCATGAGCTGCATCTGTAAAGGGGTAGAAGTGTCTGCTGCAGCGCTGGTTTTCAGACTTCTTGCTGTTTCATGTGCCAAGGCCCTGAAGTGCATGATGTGTCTCCTCACCCAATGTGCAAATCTGACCTGCTAGGCCAGGGGCTGGGCACTACTTTGGGCTATGGCAGACATCTCCCTGTGCTCCTGGTTCACATCCCTTAAAGTTCTTGGAATTATGTTGCAAGTTAGGCTTCTTTCATGAAGACAGAGAGGTTCCTTCGTTCAGAAGGTGCCATTTATTGATGGAAATTCCCTACCTGTGTGGATACGGATGCTTCTGGACTCCAGCAGATGCTGAGCAGAGTTTTGAGTGTTCATGAGCGGTATCGCTGCTCCTGGAAATGTAATTCCATCGTCGAGATCTAGTCTTGTTGGCAAAGTACAGGCTACAACAGACCTCTGTGGAACTTGAATATTGAAAATCAACAGGAAAAAAATCCTGTGATTACTTTGATGTTACAGAGAGAATTTGTCAGCCCAGTGAATTTTTAAATGGGAAAAATAGCAAGCTTGCTGTATCTGTCCCATATTTATCAATACATGACAGTAGTACAGAACAGTGTAGAAAATCTTTGTTATAGTTGTTTCTTAAAGTGAATCAAATGAACAGAAATTGTTAAATGCCAGAGTACACCGTGTTTCATAAAACCCGACAGGCATCAGGAAGCTCGTGCTGATTGGGCTCTTAGATGTTGTTTTCCTATTGCTTCAGAAAGAGAATTGTAGTCAGCTTGCAATCTCCCTGATATTGTTCGTGGAGGAAGCAGACAAAAAGTACCGATGAAATAGAATGGCTGCAATTTAGTTAATTTTATGCAAAACATAATCAGCATTCAAACTGGGAGTTACCAAGCAGAAATATATTGATAGAGGAGAAGCCAAAATATTCTCTGTGGATAAATGTTGAAATATTAAAATCTGAGAGAGCCTCCTGAGAGGCAAGTGGCTGTGTGCCAAGGAGGATGCAGGGGTAAAGCTTAGCACTGCCCATGTCCAGAACAGTCCTAGGAGGCTGCAGCTGAATTCCTGGCATGCTGGGTCAGGTCTGCAAATGGTATGAATCAGTGCAGCTCTGGTGTGGCAGAGCACTTGGTATTGATAAGGAGAAACAGAAAAATCACTCTCAGAAATGTGGTTAGAAGAGGGTAGTTGCTTATAAAACATAGTTGCAAAGGCACTATGCAAGGGAGCCAGTATAGGAGAATAATAAGGAGGGTGAAGAACAGAAAAATGCAAAGGACTGAACATCAAATGGGAAATATAATTAGTGATGATCAGGCAGCTATGCAGAGATCTGCTTTCCAGTCTTGGAGATGCTTTAATCCAAGACATTGGACAGCTGATGTCTCGTTTAAAATTTTCTTGTCATGATAGACTTCTGTTAGTATAAAGTTAACTGAACAGATGCACAGCATTGTTGTATAGAACAATGGGGATTCCCTTTGCCTAAGCTTCTTGCATCTCACTGAATTTTTCTCATCAATCTTTGTCCCTCAAATCCCTGAAAGCTCCAGACCAGGGTGCACAGTCCAGCTCAGTCTATAGAGCATCCTGTGTACACAGGCTTTCTCTGCCTTCAGTTTTTAAATTTGCTGTGTTCTTTGGGTTGGAACCACCAACTATGTTCAAAGAGAACCATGTTGCAAACCCCGTCTGACGATCACGTTGACCATTAACATTTAGAAGGAATAGTGGTTTGCAATGGGAAGCCAAAAGCTATACGCTTTCTAGCATGCTTCCAGCATCTCGTTTAGGTTGGTTTAATGCCTAACCTAGGCTGCAATTGAGGTTCAAGCTTTGGTTTTCCTTGAAGCTCCAGTTCTCCATACACTGTTCAGTTTGCAAGACTTGCTTGACATGGCTGTCTGGTATGGTTTGACAGTGTTTTGCTAGGATTCCTGTGTGCTCAGAAGCTAATAAGGGAACTGTCAAGTCAGACAGGCAACCTTAAAATATGGTCATACTGGCTTGGGATAAGAAAGGCAGAGACTCCTTGTCCAAACCTCTTCCATGGAATTTGTGATGCTATTTCAATGCCATTGGTTTCCAGTAACCAAACAACTCTTGAGGTCAAGCAAAAGTCAAGGTGTAGAAATTCATCACTGTGAACTGCCTTACTTGTAAGCTGGGCTATATGTTAGAGAAATGAGTTGTCTTATATCTCTTGAAAAGTGTGTGTATGCATAATTTGAATGAGTTGAGGGTGTTTGAATCCCAGCCTGCATTGGCTGAATTGGTATCTGATCATAAGCAAGATAAATCAGATAGGAGTTAAAGCATTGGTGAACTGCGTGGGTGGGGAGAAATGAAAACAGAAATTCAGCATACTTACCTAGGGCAGGAGATGATTTCAAAAGTGACTTAAATATGCTGACAACGAAAAGGCTGGGAAAGCTGAAGGGGTAGGAGGGGAGGAGACAGAGGAGCAAAACAAACTTGTCCAAAAGGATTCAGCTGTATCAGGATTACAGGCTGGTAAGTGGCTTATGCAGTTTATTACAGAGAAGTGTTGAGCTACTGGGGTCAGGACACAGAAGCAATCAGAGTGGGAGCAGCGTGGGGTGCGGATGGGAGCGCGGCACAAGGGGGAAGCGCGGCTGTCCCGCTGCCTCCCGCCCCACGGAGCCCTGCAGCACGGCGCGCAGCCCTTCTCTTCAACGCTTCTGATCCGGGAATTACCTTGGGAATGATGACTGGGTTTAGTACGATCATTCTCCATGAAGATCTCCAAAGGTAGTTTACCTCATTTTGGAAGAGAACCAAGTAAAACAAAGGGGAAGGAGAAGGGAATGGAGGCACCTCGGTGTGAGTTAGAAGGACATTCAGGCCTTGTCTGCCCATGTAAAAACACTATGAGACCCTTTCATGCTGATTTGACCAAGCAGAAGCTCCTCGAGGCCTGTGAGATGGGTGTCTGCTCGCTGTCGATGACTAGAGAAGAATCTAAGTTTTGGTGTCCCAGGAAACATGAAGTGCACAGGAGCTGCCTGACAGTCCATCACACTGGCTTTGTGGTATTTCAGACTAAGGAGCACACTAAGTGCTTTGGAAAGGACTGGGTTTCTCTTCTGGACCGCTTTTCTTTTTAGCTTTAGTGCCCATATTCATCCATCTCTTAAGCTGTAAGTTTTGCATTTTTTCTCAGCTGTGTCTTAAAGCTTTTAAAAACCAATTAAAAGCAGAAATAATTAAAACCACTATTTTTTTCTGCATTGAAATGTAATAGCCTCACTGCTTCATTCTTTTAGATAATATACTAACCACTCCCATGTAAAAATACTTTCTCAAACTTAGGCCATATCTCTAAATATAATTTTTACACTTACTTCCAAGAATCTGTTCTTTGAAAAATATAATCTTTCTTGCTGGCATGCCTCCTACTGCTGCTGTTTAATTTATATCCAGCAATATTTCCAGTATCTGGTGTTTTCTAGTATTTTAACACTCTGGAGCTGTCAATAGCATAGACTTCTTTTTTCCTTTGACTTAAGGGACCGAAAGGAAAGCAGAACTGGGGAGGACAGAGGCTAAGACAAGTCAGGAGTGGTGTCTGCATTTCAAATCCTAGTGCTTATGTAGCATCGGACTTGAACCCTGAATGTGGAGTGGTGGAAGAATCCTTGGGGAAATATGGGATGTACTTGGGATTTTTGCTGATCCTGGGGGTCTCTTGAGGCTTTTCTGCTGCCTGTCAACGTGCTGTCCAGCACAGTGTCGTGGTCTGTTGTGGTCAACACGAGCTTTGATATGCACGCTACCCCGTGCAGGAAAGTCCATCCTCCTGTGTTTGCTTGCACTGTTGTAACAATAATAACAGCAGAGGGATGAGAGAAGGGATGCCCTCTGTGTACTCCTTGTTCTCCATCGCTTCTCCATGGCAAATGGTCATGGTTAGTTGGAATCTGCATCCTTGGCGTTCTGTTGTCACTCTGGGCTGTTGTACTGTGCTTAGCTAATGCCCTCCAGTAGTTTTATTCCTTATTCACATGCACACTTAATGTCCTTAGTCATTAAACTGAAAAATGTTAACCTTGTCATAGTTAGTGACTGGAAGCAGAAAAGCCCATTTAGTTCTCAGGGGGATGAATTCTAATTTTCTGCCTGTCAGAAAGTGACATTTTACATATTTTTCTCTCTTTTCCCCACCAGTTTAGTGCTAAATTTAAATGTGTGTGTCATAGGAATAGACCTTTCGTCCATGCTAAACACCCCAAAAGCCTTGGCTGGTGTCCAATGTATGAGACTCTTGACCAAGAGCTATCGCTAGAGCTCATTTTGAGCACTGAGAGAAGGAAGGCGAGAGTGAAAAGTTCTAGAGATAAGAGGCCGTTGCAGAGGGCACATTAGCATTGCACGTCAGAATGCATATTTTTCCTCCCAGAAAACAGGGATGAAAAGCAGCTCGCCTGGAATAAAATATCCAATGAAGAAACAAATTATGTTAATCAAGCAGACTAGTACTAATGTTTGTCACTAATATGTGACAACTTCTATTAAGTGTCTCAAACTACTGGGAGCTTCTGAAAAATGTACTGGTTTGAGGGCAACTTGTCCGCAGATACGGAGGTCCACGGCCTGTGAAAGGGAATACCTTGTCTCTTGAAAATGAGATGGCAGTTATGGCAAAGGGAAATGACCTTCCCAGACTGCAGCTGTTTATTTGGCACTCCGGGAAGTGCTGGTCGTCTTATCAGTGAATATTTTATAAGTTACTTTTTTTTGATAATTTTGCACAAAAATGTCCTAGCAAGACATTATGTACTGGCTGCTGGCCATGTTTTGAGGAAGAGAAGCTACTACAAAGAACTCTCGAGTCTAAATTAACAAGATAGATTAAAGAGAAAATGAGGTGTGGTTATTTGGCTTTTTACAGATGGTAACTGAGGGCAGGAGAGACTGACTGTTGTGGCCAAAGTCACCCTGGGAGTCCTTGGAATTGCATCCTGATCTTTGAAGTCCAATTCCAGTGTCTTTACTGTCAGATTATCTTTCTATTCCCTTGCTGCTGAATGTAGATTTAAGATGCACATGTGTAATGAGCCAAATGTGTTCTGCACATGTTTGATTAGCTAAATTGTGACTCTAGGTACATGTGCCAAGCTTTTTCTTAACCAGTTAAGAATGTATTCAAGGTTGGGCTCAACCCAGAGTGCAAAGCAACGTTGCAGTTCATGAAACGTCTCCTTCCTTGATTTGGGGTGGCAGCAGCTCTTAGCCCTTTGGGGTGTTAAACACCAGGGGCTTCTCTTAAAGCTCTGCAGAAGGGACAGCAAGTGATAGCACCTGGTTAAGGCACCAGGTGGCTGCTTGTGTGACCTTCTGCATTGTCTGCACACCGGGTATTGATTAGTGATTAGTGTGTGACAAATTAATACATCAGTGCCACAAACCAACCATCCCTTAGAATGGCCTGTCAAGTCTCTTCATCGTCTGAGAGAGGAGCGAGACAGTCGCAGTCATCGCGTTCTCTTTATGCTGCGTGAAACCCCCTTTGCACCATGAGGTATTTTGACATCTTGCAGATGTGATGTACAGATGAGACTAAATAGAGATTTGCTGAGAAAAGGCGTTTGGAGTTCTTTGCCTGGTTTTGTTCTGCTCTCATGATGTTGAGAGGAAGGGTGAGTGGTCAGTACAGTAACTGTGGGTTCCAGAGGTCCAGCTTTGATGTGCTGTCCTCCTGCCTTCCCTGGAAGGGTTTATCTGCGCTGACTGATATCAGATAACTGACTTCAGAGTCTAAAGATAAGACCTTATTACCTAAGCACCTGCTGCAGCTTTATGAGAGCAAGGTGCTGTAGAGTATCAATTCAAGGGTCTAATTTGGGCTGCAGTCCTGAATTGTAGCCAGAGAAGGTTAAAATTAACCTAGGTGAATATCAAACATCACTGACCTTAGTCTCTCTAAGCCAGAATCAAGCAACTAATTGAGTTACTGTGATGGTGCCATCATCATCACCAATGGGATGTTAAATGCCTGAAGAATTTGGTGAAGCTGGCCTTATTTCCTTGGGAAATTAAAACCGTTTAAAAGTATTGCTACTTTAAGGATTACAAGTAGTTAGTGCCTGTGCAACTGAGATGGAGATTCATACAGAATTTGGAGATAGTTTCTGAATTTAGGCCTCAAATCCAGAGCAGGACCTGGGGAGGTAAATTCTCTAAGAACCTATTTTTTCCCCCCTCTCTTTGGTTAGGAAATGTGCATGTGTCTGGTGTGCAGTTTTGGAGGCATGACGTRTAGTCTAATATATGACAGGGAGGTGTCTGCATAATTAGAAAGGGCAGTGAAAGGCAGTTGATGAAATTGTATACAGCGCCATTATGTGTAATTAAGCAGTAATTCTTTGGAGAAGTCCGTAGCTGTCATCAGGAGAGAAAGTGAAGCTTGCTTGTTTTSTTAGTGTCATAAGAGACCCGAGATGGAATTACAGCCTTATGAGCTTAATATTTGATGACATCTCATCCAGTTGGGAAGAACTTCTTTTCTAACTATTTCTTTTACCTGTCAGTAGACCTTTTCTAAACCAGCATCTTCTGCTCTGCCTTCTCTTATTACTGGYTTCTTGTTCTCTTAGGCTCTTTTGGTCTAGCAGAATCTGGACCAACTGATATCTAGACTTAATTTAAGGACCATTGGTGATTCCACCTGTYTGCAGATCTACTCTTAGCACTTTTGGACAGACATGGTCCTGCCTGAAATGGTGACTCTAATAGAAGATCTGCAGGTCAGCTCAAGTCTAAATTCAGAGCTGTTCCTTAGAAGCAAAGACTGGGGGAAGTTCACAATTTATTTCAGCTCTGCCAGATAAGGGGTCTGGTGTATTTTATGTCAGGTGTCCAAAAGGTGTCAGGTTTTGATGAGACCAGATGTCCATCCTCCTTGAACCTGAGCTATGGGACAAACTCTGTAAACTGCTTGTCACCTGTTCTTATTGGGGCTACTCAACAGGTATATGAGGCAAYGGTGCATATTTACCTAATTTTTCCCTTCAAAAACTGAAGATGACAAAATGACAATCTTCAGTAAGTCCTTCAGAACAGCAAGAGATCTGACTGACTAGGTTGGAAGACTCTCCCACGTGATGTTTACATTGTATCCATGACCATTATTTCTGCCTATGTGTTGCCTAGCTCGAAAACAGCTGTAGAAATGCAGCCAAATACACATGAATATAAGATACTCTCCAAGGAACACTTCTATCATTCGGTGCCTTTTGTGTTCAACAGAGCCCCAGCAGACTGTTGAATTGCAGCAGTGCCAGTAAGGCGATRGATAAGGCAGCGGTGGAGGGACAGTCGGGCTCCCCAGCAGGACACAAGCAGAACCAGCTTAGCAAGAGACAGTCAATGACTGACTAGCAGTGACCCAAGAGGCAGAGGAAAGGAGAGTGAACACCTCGTTTAGGGAATCCTTCTCTCTCCTTCTTGAGTCCTTTAAATATAAAATACCATGCAAATTGGTTAGGAAATACATCAGGAACATTTGAATTGTGACCTGAGGATGGAGAAGGTGGTTCCTGTTCGAGTTAAATAGGACTGACCCAAGCTGAAGGAGTTCATCTTGAGCAGCCCCTTTGCTACTGGCACTTCCATTCCATTAAAATGCCGCTTTGCTCAGCAGGCTCCCACCTCGGACAAACACCCAGGGCAAGCAGCCTGTTTGGCTGCGGGCCATGGTGGAGCTGGTGAGCTTGTCGCTTGTGCACGCCGCAGCACGGGCGGCCGTGGGGCTGGGGGAGAAGGGCCGTTGTGTTGTCCTGCGGATCAGCAACACCCTGCGGTGCTGATCCTGCGGATCAGCAACACTTCCCCCCCGTGGACGGGGAAGCGCTGGGGACCGCTGCTCTGGCCAGGTGAACAGCAGCCAGCGTCCGCTCTCTCCCCCGTGGCAGGCCGGGGCAGCAATCTCTTTGCTTCTCCAGAGACACTAAATCCGTGGCTCTTGTTCCCTGAGCAGACGTGATGCTCAACGGCGCGGTGCACGCGAGACGTCGCGCAGCTTTCCCGTACACAAGGGACGTGACCGTGCTCTGGCAACGAGGAATCGTCGCTGATTTCCCCAGACAGGGACTGCAGCTCACTGGGGTGTTTGGGGTGKTTTTGGGTCTTGTTTAGGTTTTGTTTTTGCTGCGGTTTCTAAAGACGAGACTGTTGTGTCTGACGCGTGTCAGCAGGCGGAGGAGACTCGCTAGCGCAGCCGGGTGCGTCGTGCTCCCCTGTGAGGACTAAACGCATTAACCGTCTCGCACTTCGGGGGACGAAGGGGGGTGGCTGCAGCCCGCGAGAAGGCAGCGCCAGGGCYGGGTCAGGCTGGAGCGCGGCGCTCGGCGGGACGCGTTAGCCGGGTGTCACCCGGCAGCCCGGRGCCATCGGCTGCAAGAAGGAGATGGGAGCAGGGAGGGGACGAAGGCCGCGCTCGGGTGCGGGGCTGTTCCCCCCGGCGCCGATGGCTCTGGCAGGCAGAGCCTGAGGGATGGGCTGAACGAGGAGCTTCCACCAGGGCAGCAGAGAGACAAACGCTGCTTGTCTGAGCTGTTGAAAGCCTTTCTTAATAAAAGTCCTGTTCAGACACGTTTCATGTGAACCCGGAATCAGCAAGGCCTGATCCTCCAGTTAAACCCATGAGGTTCAGTTTACCAGCTTTACCAGGGATGCTGTGTAGCAGAATAAGATTGGGGGGAGGAAGGGGAATTCTATCCGTTCTGCTTATTTTTCATGGTTGTTTCTATTTTTGTGCTTTGAAGAATCTCTGCTATTTCCATCRCAGCTTCTTTTGTGAAGTAGATGAAGTGCGAGAAAAACATATGAAGAAAAGGGCCAAACTCAAAGATGAATCAGACTTGGCCTAACATAAAAATAATGAGACCAAAAGTTATTTTAACACATTATGCTGTAAAGCACCTGGGACATCTTCCATAAAGTGTAACTACCTCTCTTGTGCGTTTCCAGGGAGGAGAGGGTAGGCTTATTCCAAGTTCAGATCTTTCAGATCTAAAGAAAATACAGTTACAAGTAACAACCAGCATTTGAGCTATAGTTTTCTGTGCTGTTGCTAAAACTAGTGAATTTTTTGTACTTGCAGAAGGCTCACTAGGACTGTGTGATGTTACTGTTGAGATCAAGGTACTGATTCAAGAATAATTAAGGAATCCAAGTCTGGAAAAATCTTCCATTGGGATTGGACATAGTAAGGCTTTTCACTGTTTTCATCCTTCTGAAAAGAGRGTGTTCTGAAGGATACGCTGCCTGCATGCCCAGCCAGAAGTTTGCCTATGATGGTAAATACAGCTGCATTGGTGGAAGTGATTAGGAGTTCAAATTAACCTGCTGTGTTTGCTTTTGTGTCTGATCCCATCTGATTTTCCTCCTCTGAACAGCTGGTAGGCTGCCTGCCCGGGTGCTGCCCTTGCTGGCTGTAAGCTCCAGCACTGAGGAGGACGGTGCAGAGGACCAGGCAGGTATCTTAAAGCTCTTGTCACAAATTCTGGGTTCTCTGCCAGGCTGGTGCTGTCCTGTGACTCCTCGTGACCTTGGGATTGTTCTGGGCTTTTCATGCTCTGTCCCTCAAACCCAGTGCTCAGTAATTGTGTCCCTCTTTATATGCAGCAGCGCTGCGCTCTACGCTGATAGGCAAAGCTGCACTGGGTACTGCTCAGGTTATAGCAGAGAATTTCCAGTTACAAACTTTATGGCAATAAATTCACCATGGAGACATTTGGGGAAAAAACATTCTTTTRGTCTCTTGGACTTATCCTGTGTATTACAGAGCAAGTCTTGTGCCCTCTATGAGCAGATTGCAGGGTTAAGGTGAATACTGTCTCCATTTGTTTCRAGTGGAAAAACCAATCCTTTTTTGTGTTGTTTCACTGGTGTAACATGAATCACATGTGCATTGTTTTAACGAGCTTTCTAGTTTTGTTTTAATTTATTTCCTAATACTGCTTTTCTGCTGCTCTTTCCCAGAAATGATGGAGAAGACCGAAGGGCTGATGTTCTGCTCAGCGGTGACCCGRTCGCTTTCAAAGCACAACAGGACCATTTTCTAGTAGAGTCCAGTTTTGTACACTGTGKTCCTGTGAAAGGGTTTGATGTGCTTTCAGCTGCTCAAATAACAATTTGAGGGATGTGAAAGCTGGAAGAGTTGGGAAGGCCGTAACAATCTCTTAGTGGCCCTTATCTGTCTTGGTACACRGACACTTAACGTTTCAAGGGGGGCTAAACACAACCCATCTAGGAACCTAGTGCAACAAATGTTAGATGGGTGTTTGTTACTTTGGTACTTTTGCTACCAGGGAGATGATGTGGATGAGTGGGGAGCCTTAGGATTGTTCTTTTCTTTAGTGACTTGATCTCGTCTGCCTTGTGTGACAAGTGGCCTCCGTGTGAAAGCTGCTTCAGACTGGCAAGAACAGCCAAAAGCAGAAAATGGAGAGTAACTTTTGCACAGTGGATTTTTCCTATTTGTCAGGACTCCAGTGGGTATCTGTCAGGATAGTCACAACACGTAGCTTCATAGAGGTGTCTCCTGTAGGTTGGTGGCGAGACTTGTTCTCTGAGTGGCCGCCTTTTGCAGCAGTTAAGTCAATTTTCTGTGCACATGCAGTGGTTGCTTTTCATTTTGCTTCTCTCCAAATGTGCAACACTTACGTGGACACTGCAATTTTGGTAGTGCTACTTAGTCAAAACCACCATTTCAGGATGATCTAATCAAAAATCTTTATTTTCTGGTACAAAATGTGTTTTAAATGACAATCTTTCAAGTTTGAGTCCCATGTAAAACATCTTGTATTAGCGGAACTACTAATAGCAAGTGCCAGTTCTGTGTCAGTTGTGACAGCACAGAAAGAACACAATGTGAAAGAAAATAGAAGAGGTTTTTGCCACCTAATTCTGCTGTTTATAAATCACGCAAGTGCTTGTGAGCAAGATAAATCTGATTTCTTGGTTGTTCGACATAACCCCAATTGTCATTTAAGCTTCTATGWCTATTTCATCACATTGCTAGAAAAGTATATACAGGCAAAAACCCCCTGTGGCAAAAGATGGATGACGGCTACGCTTTCATGTTTTACTGGGGAGAATGTGAGACTTTTGCCTAAGAAATTGTGAAAGCTTCACCCCTAGGTCAGGTTTAAAGGTGAGCCTGTTACCAAAGAACTAGTYGACCTGCAAACAACATTCGAAAGGCAGGAGGACTTCAGCTATCAAAAAACCCACCAACCAATCAACGAAACTTAGCTAAGGATGAACAGTCTCTTTGTTATTATGACCTTAGACCTTTTATGGAAAATCATGCCAAATAATAACTAGATTGAAGCACCAAACACACATAAATACACTCCTATCTTATTTTCAGATTTCAGTTAAAAAGCAGCAGCCTAGCTTTATGTTTAGAACCATCCCATTCTGTTCTGATTCAGGCACAAGTGCAGGCCCAGGGGATGCCTATAGAATTTCAATTGTCTTGGCTTTTGCTGCATTTCTGCAGTGATTTCATTTTGTTTGGAYGCATTTCCCTGGTGTAGGCACTGAGTTTACTAACACTGTCCTGACCTTGGAGACAGGGTGATATTTTGCAGTGTGCAGTGACATTTATGTGCCAAACGTGGCTCCAATAAATAGGCTAATTTCCACAAATTAAATGCTAGGTTTGGAACATTAGAAAGAAATTTAATAATTCTTCACTGTCCTCTTATATTCAGTTGGGGCTGGCACACTATTGAGGTATAAAAGGTAAAAGTTTTGGGGAAAGAAGTTGCCAATAGAAGTCTAAAGTTTCAAGTGTTCTTGAAAACCAGCAATTAATGGGGTTGCACTAGAGGAAGCAGTTCAAATTTTAGACGGTGTGCCATGTGCATCCCAAATTAGTTTCTCTTGTGATAAATTTATGATGGAAAGAGTAATAATAATCAAACCCCTTATTGTTGATTGGGTTAATTGGCAGATGCTGGGCATAAGCTTCAGAAGGGTCTAACCTTAGATGGCAGACAAAGAATCTGTTCAAATTGGACAAGAGCTTAAACAAATTTAAAGTTGTGATAAAATACAGAGAGATAAACACAGCAATAAGAAGAAAACACCCTGATTTGAAATAGTTTTTGCAATTGTCTTGTTTGTTGAATGAATAGTTTAAACGTGTTCTAGTTAGTAGCAAAATTGCYACTGAATTTAAATTTCCATAGTCTGATTCCACATTATTCTTTATTCTGTTTATTCCTTTTTTTGTTGTTTTGTTTTCTTTAGTAATGTGTCTGAAATTTCTTCTGCTATGTATTCTCATTTTTGGGTAATCTTTCCAAAGGATATGAGTCATTTTTCTGTTATTTGTAAAGAATATGGAAAAAGTAAAATATTATTTTGTGGGCATTTGGAATTGGATTCTTTCTTTCTTTTCTTTTTTTTTAAGTGGAATGTTGATCATTATGAGTCACTTCTTGGGAAGGAAGGAAGAAAYGAACAAACTCTAGTAGCCAACCTACTGCTATGAAAGCTTGGGGTTTATTGCTGACTCAGGAAGTAGATATTGATAGTTCCAGAACACAACAAAGACCTTGTAGCAACATTAAAGCAACATTAAACCTTTTATTATGGACTTCATTTTTAGAGTAACGAAAAGTATTTAATTTCAAGCTTATGCATTATTGCGGTAAGCTGTGTAGTGCAATGATGACGTGTCTGGTGAATAGCGTGAGATTCCCCAAGTTGCTAAATATAAATGCCATGTGACAAATCTTCCAGTCAAAAAATTGATATCTTGAGAAGCCTGAATGTTTCTCAGGAGGTTACTCAAGGTATGGGTATTGTTGATGTCAATGATCAAAAAACTGCTTTGATACCAAAGCTGATTTTGAAAAGTGACTTCTCAACATTTTGCTAAACAGCATGTGTGCTTTATTTATAATGATCAAGCAACTCCATTGGGATCTACCAAATTACACATCTGTGTAATTAAACAAATTACCTGTAAAGCATACACAATGTAAAAGACTATGTATTTAATAATTATGACTCAACTTTTCTTATTCACCTGTACATTTTTTCAAGTTGCTGCGCATAGACTGTAGAGAAAACAGATAATTTATTTTCTTGTGAGTTTTATTTCTAATGCAAAAAGCTTATTTTCAAAAGTAAGAATGCAGTTTCAGGGCAGATAATTGGTTATCCCTGCTACTCTTCCTCCTCTGTCCCTCTCCATCTCCTTCCTGTGCTTGTACACTCTGTCTCTTTAGTGCTAGCACTGGTGTTTGAGTAGACGGGCAGTGAGATGGTTCCAACTACTGATCYGATTGAAAACTAATTCTACAGAACATGTTCCATGCTGATAAGTGCTGAAGTGGAAATGGGCAGCAAGGTGTGATTATCAGGAACATGATAGTCAGTGTGTTAGTTTGAGTAAGCTGATGTGAAACTGAGTCGTGTTGGAAGTCTACATGGAACTCTACCTGGAAAAATAATTACAAAAATGTGCTCTTTTATTGTAAAACATTTTTAAAATATTCTCACTAAATACTTCAAAATCATACACCTGCTAATGTAATATTTATTTTGTTGACCTTTTTTGATTTATTTATTTTTACATTTAAGTAAGTCCAAAGCAGTATTTGCCCCCTGAATGCTGTTGATTTAAAACAGTAACCAATAAAATGATAAATTAAGATACTCACACATCACCAAAATGATTGTGCATGCTTGCATAAATTACATTTAAGGCAAAAATGTTTGCATYCATCAGTTCACTATAGTATGCTAATTTATTTAGGAACACAAATGTATCTAAATATCTAACTATTGTTCCTTAAAATCAATCAGAGGGCTCACATGGCCACTTTAGATCCTTGAAAAAACTGCCCTTGCAGCTTTGGATTTGATATCCACGTTCAAGTTCCAACTCAGGAAGAGATGATCTCCAGCCAATAAATCCCTGTGTTGTTTTAGGAACTGGAGGAGAGGGATGAACCTAGAATAAAAATAYGTAGGCTTCGGTGATTAAAAAGTTGTTGGTGTTAGTTTTGTCATGCAACATTCTCTTTATGCTCTAGTGTTAAATATAGTAGTTTTAAATGCAATATAAACTGTTAGTATTTGGTGGTACRTGTTTAGTTATTTAACATATTTAGTTTTGCTTCTTATTCCAAAGAAAAGTAAGTAGAGAGAGGAATTAGCACTTTTGCAGGTTGTAAAGATGTTCAATACATCTGGTTTATGGATGCTTTTCTATAGTTAATACATTTCTTCACCTGCTTTACTTTATTAGGAGAAGAATCTAAGCTTTAGTTTAATGTCTTTCCTTACAGAATAATAAAAATTTTATTCTAGATAACTTCTCTGAACCAAAGCAATAACCATGTTCTACTTGCTGCAATGTATTTGATACTAACATAGCTATGGAATAATACTTCTGAGGCCAAATGCTGAAGATACTGTAGTCCAAGATGGCTTTTGCATCAAGGACTAGGTATCCATTCCACTTTCTGCTTTGAAAGATGGGTAAGYATCAAGTTAATCTGCAACTAATCTMGCTAAAAAAGAAACAAAGCAAAAGCCAGCAGCCTCTGTTCGTTGACTGCTGTGCTTTCTTTGGCTGAATCATCTCAAATGGGCACGTTGTATCRCTTCAGCATCTGGGGACTTACTCAGTAGAGAAACACACAGCAAGAGAACAATGTTTCAGTTCTCCTGCCAGAGTTGCTTCACTTTGTTCTTTGGCCAAGATTAAAAAATGTTTATGATATTTAGGTGGAGCAGTTCTTCTGAAAAGATAATTTTTATGACCAAAAGTGCCACCCACTGAGCAGAATAATGATGGAAATCATATCCCACTTATAGTCTGGGGGAAGGGACAATGAAGAAGTGATTATAAATCTAACATAAAGAGAAGAACACATGATGATGACTGTTAGTATGAAGGTAAATGTAGATAAAGGCATGACCTTCAGAATAAGGATTTAAGAAATTTCAATCTCAATCTGTAACCCTTCCCCAAGGACTGTTCTCCTTGGCAAATAGAGATTCTAAGGCTAAATGGAAACTGRGAGCTCTGTTTGAGGATGTTCCAGGCTGCCCATGCTGCTGTAGCAGCTGATGTTTGGTTGTGTGATTTGGAACCTGATTGTGCTGAAGCAGAGGTCAGCGTGACTGACTAAAACCTGAGGTTTGTTACAGAACTGAAGAGCAAGTGGCACTARTGGGAGAAGTGCTGCCATTTCACTCTTCTCCCACACTTATCACAGACTCTAATATTTGTTTCAATTTAATCTCAGTGAAAGCTTCTATTACCTCAATTTCCCCACCCCTAAAATCCTTTGAAGGAATGTTCACCAAACAGGAATTTCCATTCTCTTTTTTTCCTTGGTCATCTCAAAGTGGGCTAACTCTCCTTTCTGATAGCAACCACATCCTGCTTTTGCCCTTATGAATAAGTTCCTCTTTATGTCAGTGATTTAACTGCCTTTATTGTACAGTGCCCATTCAGTGGTGATGCTGAGAGTGAACACTTAAAAAAATCAGACCATGCTTAAACATTCCATGCTTGTTCCAGTTGCATGTGTACAACTTTTTGACTATGAATATAAATCACATGCCATACTATCAAAGAGTTATAAATCATCTCATTAGAACTGGCTTCTCCTGGCCCATCTAATTTGTGCTACTAAAGACRACTTTAAGGCAGTCATTTTTGCTGCAATTTAAGCCAGAAAAATCACTGCCTTTTTTTTTTTTTTTAACAGTATTTGACAGATTGGGTTATTCTGCACCTTGAAGCAAGATGTGTTTGTACATATTTGAAAGAGATGCTCAGCAGTCATACGCTGTGAACACTCCTGTATAATAAGCTGTATAGCTGACTGTTGTGATAGTAGGTGTCACAAAGGAGTGTATAGAGGAAGTTCTGTACAGARAGATGATTATGTAGGGTGAAAGCTCTGTGAACTAAAAACCATATCCAAAGGGCAATTTCYTGGCTAAATGAACCCCTTTAAATCATTGCTTGGGTTTCAAATACAATTTACTTTGACCTTTACTTAAAGGCCCACATCTAATAGACAACTGATTTTTAGAGTTTGGGTGGTTGTTTAAGAGATTCCACTGCATTGCATTTTTTTAAATCTAATTTTATAACCTTAATATATTTTTCCACAGGTGTCACAGGTCGAATCTGCAGATGTGCTGGAAGCTCTATCTTGGGCTTAGTTTCTTTCTTCTCATCTTCAATCAACTAAAACCAAAATAKCTACATTAAAAATGAACATTTTGTCCTTAGAAATATATTTTAATGTCTGATATCTATACTATTCTCTTCATCACCTTATCTGATAAACACTGCTCTTCCCATATAGAATAAGATAACTTACTGTAGTGATTTGGAGGTCAATGTAATTTAYTTATGGATTTTAGAAATTGATTTGATTCTGAATTTCAGCTGAAAGGCTAAAAGTGTGATTCTACCCCTCTTAATTACATCATCCATCCTATAAAGGATTATAAACATCTTATATGATCACAAACCAAAGATTAATACATGCTAAATACTAAATCCTATGTAATCACTACTTAGAATCTATCATACTTTTTCATTGTACCTCTATTTGCACTGTGCAAAGGGTGATATACTTAACTGACTGTGTTATCAATGACAGAATGGGAATCTTAGATGATGTAAGGATTAAAAGGTACTAGCTTGGATGCTTGAGTGTTTCAAAATTACCAAAGCAGATTAAGCCCTTACTTATAATTTATGTCAGGGCTTCACTGATCCTATTCTTAAGCAACAAAAAATCATGATTTCAAATGTAATATTATTTGCTACTATATTCTACTACCTAAACACTGAGAACAGACATCTCTTCAAATATTTTAGTTTGCTTTAAGCTTCTCCACTGAAAATTTAATTAGCTAGAACCTTTTCCCCTTGATTTTGAACTACCATATGGATAGACAAAGGGGAAATATTTTCCTGTCAATATGCATCTAGTTCTTGTTAGCAGTAGTGGAAGTCATGTTTATCAAGCGAAATATATCAGAATATGCACAGCATATAAAATACTACTTGCTATATTTTATTCTGAGGAAAACTGAAACTTTGAGGCCATCTTGAAAGTCCTGCATTTGTTAAATAGGAACCTAGCTTAACCAAAGCAAGCTCAGTACTTTTCTACACTTCCAGAATCTTTCTCTGTACAGATGAGGATATAGGAAAACATAGCTTAATCGAAAGCTGTATTTAAATATTCTGGGTAAACCGTGTAAGTGAATTTGCTATATTCTAATCAATTTTACCTCTTCAAGAGGTGTTGTTAAAAATCCCCAATTCTGAGACCATCTCTTTGCAGCTTCTAGCTCAYGTGCAACGTATTTTTTCCTGCAGAGAACACAGATATATTTGCAAGACTTTAAAGAGTAAGCAAAGCTTTCTAAAACAAAGCCCAGCAGCACAGGCCTTTAGGAGGGAGCTTTAAACCTCTACCACAAACCAGCAAGTTCATGGCTGACTCAGTGATAAGGAGAAAATCTCCATGGGTTTGATTCTTCCTCTCAGATTATGCTTACAGGAAGGGTGGGTGGAGGAGCTTGCGGTTGCTATGCCACCTTTTTAGAAGACTCGAGGAAGCAAAAGCCTCACAATGTTCTCCTATAACTGCTGGTAACCCCCTTTTCCTCTTCCCTTGCTGTTCTCGGGTCTGATGAAGGAGCCTCCTCCCTGCCCTTTCCCCCTTCCCCGCGGGATTTGGGGCAGGGACAAGGGTCAGRTGCTTGGGCAGCCTCAGCCCCTCCTCGCCCACTCCTGGATTGTGTTGATTTTAATCAACAGGCCAGCTCGGCGCCTCTGGAAGGGCCCGCGTCGTGCGGGCACCACCAGGCTCCACGCGTGTCCGTGTGCCAAAGCGCGGGCACGTCCCTTGGCCCCCGGCTCCGCCCAGCGCGGGGAGGCGAGGGGCAGCCCAGGGCGTTACCAGAGGTTGTCCTGGGCCACGAAGTTGCACGGCGGGGCCCCGCCGCGCCCGTGCGCCATGGCCGCGGGGTGGCAGCGTTGCCGGGCGACCCGCGCAGGCGCCGCCGACGCGGCGGGAAGGGCGGCGCGAGCGAGTGCCCAACGGCCGCCGCTCCCGCCCCTAACGGCCCCCGCCCCTAACGGCCATCGCCCAACGGCCGCCGCCCCCGCCCCTAACGGCCACCGCCCAACGGCCGCGGCCACCGCCCCTAACGGCCACCGCCCGCGCGCTCTCTCCCTCCCGAAAAAAAGGGTAAAAAGAATAAAAAAAAAATAGGCTCGAGGCGCGGAGCGTCTTCGCACCTCCGTCCTGCCCTCGCTTCCGTGCTTGCCAGCACCGAGGAGAAACCGCCCGGGGTCGTGTGGTAACCAGTGCCTCCCAGGTGAAAAGCTGAAAGCTCCCACTTTTGTGGTTATTTTCGAAATGTTTTCCAGGGTTTTTATTTATTTGTTTATTTCTGATAAAAAAACAAAAGCTGTTCAGTAGGGAAGCAGGCTTGAATGAATCTGATGGGAAGCTGCGCTCTTGCTTGGGGGATTAGCCCCTTTTTCAGCAGAAGAGGTGCCTTTCTAGACTCAAGGTTTTGTTGATTATTTGGTTTCTTTACAAGGGAAGGCAGCTGGTTTTGAGACCTTTTCAGATGCTTAGCTGCTACCGGTCCCTTTTAAACCTGGGCAAGGAAGTTTCTTAGTGGTGACAAATACAGTATTTTCAATTCTCTTTTTAATGGAGATGGAGGATAGTTGATGGTCTTGATAAAACCAGCTTGTTTTTAAATTCAGCGCCAAGGAAATGGAGCATTCGGTGTGTGCTGTGTTAGATTTATTAGTAGTAGTAGTAGTTCTTGGAATTTTAATTTGCTGCCTCCCATTTGTTGATCACTTAGATATACACTCAAAATCTCTGACTTTCAGTAATTGTAGATGGAAATATATGTCAAAATGGTGTCTTTCCAGCCTAATTTGTTGCTAGAAATGATTCTTCACGAGCTACACACTCGTATTAGAAGCTTTAACGAGGTAACCCGTGAGCACCGTTAAAGGGTTATGTGTGAGAACTTCCCTCCGCCTCCCCCAAATAGTTACAGCTGGTGTAAAATTCACCGAGTTCCCCTATATTAATATTTCTGGCTCTCCATCAGTTTTTGGTACTCTTACTTCCTTGCAATTGCTTTATAAAAACATTTCATCAGCGAATGTAGCCAACTGGCTCTTTGCATTTACGGCTTTAAATGGTTCCCTGGCTCCCTTCTTTTTGTCTGGGAACTGGTTTGTGCAAACACACTGTAAATATTTAATGTGACTCTTTCACACTATTTGGCAATTATTAGCCATATTATAGAATGAATGCAGAAAGGTTTTGACCTGACCTGAACAGTTATAGGCCACCTGTTTGAATGCTTACTTGCTAGTATTTTATTTACTTTTTTTTTTCCGCCTCTAGGGCAAAGGATCTAAAGGCCCTAAATATTTGAGTATGGGAAGACTGTAAACACCTTTAGTGGTCATTTTGAAAGTATAAAGAACTTCTATTTGAATAAGAGAAAAATATAAATATTCTTTTGTGGACCAAAAATAGCAACTAATACATCTCTTCTGGGTCTCTAAAATCATTAAACTACCAAGAAATAGAACAATATTTTGCTTATACGCCATTTCTTGATTCTCTAAGTCTAACTGATAATTAGGCTACCAATTAATTAAGCTGAGTTTCCAATCACTCCCATGAATGCTTACTCATTTATAGTATTTAATTAAGTCCTGCTGCTTACTCCTGTTTATCTCAGAAGACTTCTTATTAGGGCTTTTGATGTTTTATTTTAAAAAAGAAATTGTTAATGAAAACAGTCAAATTGACAGTTTACAGTGTGCAGAGTTTAAGCTGTATTAGAGTTTGCCAAGACAATACAATGCTCAGTCTTGGTGTTCAATTGAATTATATTTCAGGTGAGAGGATGTAGTAAATGCGTATTTAGTTTCCAGAACAGGATGGTGTTAGAACACTTTCAGAATTAGAAAAGACATGAAAGGATTTTACAGAACAATTAAAGAGCTCCTGGCCAGCTTAGGCACACAGGTACACTGAGATTCAAAGATCTCTGGACAAAATCCTGGTGTTATATTGTAGCTATGTACAAAATTGGTCAGCATGTGACCAATGCTGAAGTAGATACTAGATCATTCAAGACATATTTGGATAGAATTAGGTCAGCATCTCTGAGATAAATTGTATTGAAAAATACCTGTGTGAAGCACTTTACATTTCCTGGTACTCTTACCTATTTCGTAATTTCAGCTTCAGTTACAAGGTCAGACCTGGATCATATCTGTAATACCAGCATTATTTTATCACCTCTATGGGTTCTAATGCACTTAATGCATTGTTAAGCATATATATGCATTAATATTATCCTCTTGCCAGGAGAAATAGAGAGTCTTCCTGTGGATGCCTTCCACCGGAAACAAACAAGCACAAAGAAGCATCAAAACCACACCTATTCACATCTCTTCTGATGTAAAAGGATTTTTGAGAGGTTTTTATATTTTGTTCTTAGACCAGAAACATGAATTATCATTTTAAATTATTTAGCATAAAATGGCAAATAAAGTTATGGCAACTAAAGCAATGTGCTTAATCTCTTTACCAAGAGCTCGATGTCACTCAGGTTGGAAATGTACAGAGAAGGGACAGCTGAGAATGCTTTTTGAGAGGCAGTGGATGACATTAAAAAAAAAAACTATTGATGTTGTATTCCTCTAAACACATGCAAAACAGTGTGGCAAGGGGTGTTTAGGGGGGCTCGGAACATAATACTGTGACTTGGTAGGATAAATGTGGACAAAATAATTGCTTGGCTGATTTAAAAAAGGTCTTAGTCATGTAGGGGTTGTTTCACTCCTGGTAGACCTAGGAGAGCAGCAACACAGACATGCTTAGAAGATGCTTCTTCCAACCCTATCCTCCTTCCATATTTTTATAACAACAGTGAAGTAAGAAAACGTAATTTTGAATTTGTTGCGTTATACAAACTGAAACCAGTTTTTGGGACTCAGTACGGTGCGTGTTTCAAGTCAGAATTGCCTTTTTCTTTTTCATGTGAAAGACAGGGGGTCTAGGACAATTTAATAGCTTTCATATTCTACTCTGCAAATATATTATTGCAGCACAATAGTTGCTTTGCATGAGAATTGCTTAAATGATTCAAAATGGATTGAAAAATATATTTCTAATTTTAATTTTATGCACAGAACATTAATGAGCAGTGCCCCTTAGAGACTTACTGTCAGTTTAACATATTCACAATAATCTCAATACAGATGTTATTCCATCTAAATACTTTTAGAGGGAAGAAACTAGTAATTTTTCCTTAGAGAATGTCAGAAAATATATTATTGTTGAAATTGCATTTTGATCCCAGAATGCCATGTAAAATATTTCTGCTTGGAAGAAGTAGTAACACATTGTTTCTGAGGTAATATACACATGAAACTTCCTTGAGCCCCCTGTAAATTTAAAAACATGGGATCAATTCGTTAGTCTCATGCAATCACCCTTCCGGTTGATTGTAGACAGTGATGGATATCAGGATCTGATTGTATTGTAATTTAAGAGAGTATTTGTTAGTAGTTCATTTTTTTCTATTTGCAGCTGTTTCTTTCTGTTTTGTGTCCTGTGATAGGCAAGTTCTCCTCTCTAAACCCTCTCTTCCCCCACAACTTAGTGTACTTGGCGCTTATGTTGTAATGATCTGCTTCTCTTATGGATTTGCTTTGAAATATTTTTTTTTTGAATTAAACTAGTATTGGACTGTCTGTAGTTTTGAGATTGAAATTACATTGATTTGCTGCTGAAGTGATACTATGAGTGTAAAATATTGAGTATTGAAAAAAGACTTGCTATTTTTCTAACCTCAACCAAGGTTGAATCTCAATGGAATAACTGTATTTAATGTACAGTACATAACCCTATGTATAAATGATGCATAGGTAAAAAGAAAGAACATTGTTAGGTAAACATTGGATGGTTTAAAGCAATGGGCTGGTTCTGCAATTTTCCTGGATTCTAAGAACTCTCCCATGGCTGCAGAAGCGCAGGGATAATTCTTAAGGTTGTTGACAGTGGATTACGTAGTGCTTTATCATTTCCACCCAAAGAGAGTTGATTAGAATAGCTTCTCATCAGACTTTGCACTCAAAGTATTCTCAAGGGGGGAGGCATGGCACACACTTACCTGCTCCAGAAGGCAGGAGAGGAATCATCAGGCCCACTCCTCAGAGTGTTCTGACCACGTCAGGGAGAGGAGCTGCAGCTTCCACAGCCATTTTATGAAGCTGCTTAATAGTAAGAAGAGTTGAAGATTTACAGTACTATAACGCATAAAGAACGATCTTTTTTTGCAAGAAGAAAGTTTGTTTTATGTGTCTTGCTGCAGTAAATGGCATGTGATGATGACTTGCTGACTCTGCAGGGTAGTGAGACTGAATATCCTTTCTGTAAATATTTATTTTGCAAAGGCAGACATGTTTTAATGTAAAATAGCTGTTCATTTCTCCTCTTTGCTATTAAGATTGCTAAGTGTTAATATGATATGAAGTAGTTGCAAAAGATGCAAGTAAATGCAAAAAAGATATAATAAAATTTCTAAACACAATTATTGATTTCAAACATAATACATTGTTGCCTAAAGGTTAAAATGAATGAGAATCCAGTTTAAATATAAAGATAATTCATATAATCCTAAATTTTTCAAGCTACTAATGCATTTTTTATTATTTGAACTTGTAAATGTAAAATTTTAACATATGCTTAAATATTAATAGACACTTTTCTATATACAAATGTAAAATATTCTCTTGCATTTTTAAAGAACAAGGAAAGTAATAGTTTACCTACTCCTATAACAGGTTGATTGTTGAATGCATTACTGATCTTAAAAGCACATGTCACAGGCTTTGGTGTCACTGAATTAGGGGTTTATAGATTTGCCACTATTGCTTACACAATTTGATCTTTTATTCAGATACATTTTTAAGTATATTGCTGGAAAGATCTGTGCATCTGAAAGTTGGATGGGAACAGCTAAATGTCTGTGACTTCTGAACATATAGTAAATGGTTCTATCCAAATAAGATACTGTATTTATTTTTTATTTTAGAGGAAGTTTGTCAAAATGGCAGATAATTAATTATGGGAATCGTGGAAATTTACTTCTAGAAGCATTCTCCACTGCCTTTTTCATAATTAAAAAATATCAGTACCTACAATAGCAATGTACTGGCCATTTTTCTCCTGTTGCCAGCTCATTTTGTTGATACATGTGGACTTACACTGACGTAACTGCAGAGCAAGAAGCTCCAAGTTTTTCTGCTGTATAAGTAGAATAGAAATGTCAGTTCCACATGCAGGCAGTGAAATGTGTGCAGTAATTATGTTAGAATGGCATACTGTATTTATGGAGCTTTTGGCTGAAAATAGTGGAGGTTTGGGAGTTTGGATCCATTTAACATCTTGTGATTGGATAAATGCTTCTGCAGACTGCGTGGCCACTGGTGGAATTGACTGGTTATCACAGACTTTCAGAATAGTGGAGATTGGAAGGGATATTCAGGGTCATTGGATGCAACCCTGCTGCTCAAGCAAGGTCAGTGAGGGCCGAGGACCCTGTCCGGTTGAGTTCTTAATATCTCTGGGAATGGAGGCTCCACATCCTCTTTGGGAAAGCCACTTCAGTGTTCTGCTGCCCTCACAGCGAAGTGTTTCCTTATGTTCAGCTGGACTTTCTTGTGTTTCACTTTGTGCTCATTGTGTCTCATCCTGTCACTGGGCAACACTGAGAAGAGTTTTTGATATACAGTCAGATGCTCTTATTAAGGAGTTACGTGCTCAAAGAAATAATTATTATCTTGTCTTCCCCATGTACTTAAATGCCTTTTAGCTATCTGGAACTAGTTTATTCAGATGGCGGGATGTTTTTTCCAAAAGCATGGAGGTTTTATTTATCATGACTCAGAGAAAGGTAAAGGCCCTTTCTAACTATGCGAAAAGGCCATGAAAGTTTCCAAAATGCTGCTTTGTTTCTCTGTTGTGCAAGCAGTTGGATGAGTCCTCATCGTTACTGCAAGCCCTGTATGGTGCAGCTGATAAAACTATAGACTGGTCAATGATAATCTGCAGCATGATGTACTGTGAAAGATGGTTTCTTTTCAAAGTCTGGAAGCCTTTTGGGATGAGTGCATGCATGGAGAATGAAATCCAGTTTCTCAATAGAATACAGAGAGAAAGAAAATACATTTTGCAGGAATCTGTTTTTTATAGTAGCTGTTGAAGGTCATGGGATTTAAAATATTTACGCTGTCATACTTATGAAATCCAATGATCCTAGACATACTTACTCACATTCAAAAGACTCAATATTTAGACATATGCTTTATATGTAATGTTACCATAGTGAAGAATGATTGTACAGTGAGTGCAGTAGAAAAATAATGCATAAATAAATTTACTATTGGGAAAATACAGGATGTTGGTATCAAATGCAGATTACCATTTTGCTGCTTTTTGTTTATGCTGAAAGAAAAAAAATCTTTACATAAGAAAAAAATAATGCTAAATTTGGAAAAGGTTTGCTGTTACAAATTACTTTATTCAATGTTCTGCAGCTCTCTTATTTTGATCAGATTTGCTGCTGCTTATGTAAACTGCACCTTTAAGCATAACTTTAAACAGGTTCTTTCCTGTAAGGTAAATGAATATTTTACTAGGTGCTCTAACAAGTTATATGCAATAAAAAGGCAAATGATGAAGCATCTGAATGTAGCTATAAGCATTTTTTTTAGTAGATCTTTGGTAACTCGAGTTAGAATATACAATTTAACAGATAGATATGTTCCAATTTAGGGATAACATCTTTCTTTTCAATAGTGTAGTTAATAATACCCACTTAAGCCGGTTTTCACGTTAAAATAATTATGGGGGGATGAGGTAAATTATAAGAACAGAAAGAAAGTTTACTCTTCCTCTTTATAGTGAAAACAAATGTGTTTTTCTCCAGAATCTGCCAAGGCTGTGTTTTAATGATTTAACAGATGGAGTTGGCACATGTGAACCTGGAAGATGCATCTGTCTGATTTTTCCAGTCTGAGGATTTTTTAACTGCATTAATAGCACAGACGATGGTAAAATATCACCTCCCCAGGCTGCTTTGCTCTCCTAACACATAATGTCTTCAAAGAAAAAAGTGATAGGAGACTGGGGTGAGGAAGAGGCCAGAGAAATGTGGATTTAAAAAGTTGAATATTTTCTGTCGTTACTGCATTAGGCTTTTAAACCTCTCACTTTAATTAATTTTATGTGTGTATGGTGTGGACATGGAAATTCTACATAAGCAGCCTGATCTGTAATCTCACAGTTCTGTTAATTGTTTTTTCTAAATAAATACACTACTTTTAAATAATGAGACAAAGAACCACCAGTGCTTTGCCCTCAACTTAAATGATGCTGATTTAGAGTGCTGCATTTACACTTTGGTAATTTTGCTCTATTCCTTTGTGAGTTCTTGCAAAGCTTTTGTGCATTTATGACTTTAGACTTAGCAATTGCATCCAACACTTGTAGTGTTCATTCAAGCAGGCAAGCAGATGCTGAGCTGGTTTAACTGTTTGGAATTAGGACCTTAATTTGAATTTATTTGTTTTAGAGTTGAATCCATAGAGCTCACTCGTTACTGCCTATATCAAGACCTGAAGACTATTGGTTAAATGCCCCAATAGTCCATAGGAGCTGATGAAAATTATAGGCTCATTGTACTGTTTCTGTTGACATGTTGGTAAGAAACTCCCAGGACCAGATCAAGCACTTTAGCATTTATTCATGTAAGTTATCCATCTGTTTACACTTAGGACAACAGATAAGTGCTTGATGGGATATAGAAGGGCTCCTCATTCTGTTACTAAATAAAAATGTAGTGATAAAATGTAAACAAAATTAATTTGCAGTGAGCGGTGAACTTTCCAGCACTAGCTATTGCAGCACTGTACTGAGTTAATTTCAGCTTTACCTTTTTCTGGGAAAGAAAATGAAAAAAGGAACAAACTCATTTAGGCTACACCCATATAAAGTACTTTCTTTTGACAGAAGTGGGATCTTTCAGCAATATGTGTACCTAAATTGGAACTCAAAAATGACAATAAAACTATTGACTTCTTTACCAATACTTAGTGCTGAACAAACTCATACTGTTATAAACCCCTCCACCCCATATCTTGCATTCTGATAAATGTAGTCTCATTTTTCTGTTCCTACCATAATGAATCCATGTGAGCACTGGCCTTGTAGTCATCGTCAGACCCTTTCAAAAAGAGAAGCTCTCTAGTCATGGGCAAGAACTGAGCTTGCAACCTTCTGATCCTCCTGTGAAGAGAAGGGAACCCCTCATTGCCAGCAACATTCTCCCCTCTACCTTATCTGGGGACAGACGCCTGAGGGGTGTGTGTGACTGTACCTAGGGTTTGAGATGGGTCACCTCTAGGGTGCATAGGCACGGCTGGTTTGGAGCATCTCTTAGCACTGTTGTATAGAGTGTGTATGGAGTGTGGACCCTCAGGGACTCTTACAGAGCAACACAAGTACTACTTTACAGTGCTGCTCATGTGCAACATAATTATTTTAGTGAAGGAAAATAAATTGATCCAGGATATAAATATTTTTCCCAGTTATTGAGACTTTTGAATGTGATTGAGATATCCTGAAGGCTGTTGTTATCAGTGCATTTTAGCCTGTCTACTTCTATTTGAATGCTTTGGAGTGTCATGACTGGATTTTGATCAGGCCCAGCTGAGTGTCATAAAAGCAGAGTGCATTTTTGTAGCTCTCTACTTAGGGATTTTGGCAGATTAACTTTGAGTAAATACAGGCCTTCAAATATTTCATATGAAGCATGACAGAAAGGCTGGGCGGATTTTACTAGTAAACTAGCTATTTTTGTAATTCCAAATCATGTCATTGTTACAATGAACATTTTGAATTTAGCCACATATACTTGTCAGGAATACTTCATTTAGGCTATCTATCAGAATTTGCAATCCTTTTTGTGTCCATGAGAAATACATCATTTTAACATATATGTTGTGAGATATTTACCTTCTTTGTAAGTCAGAGGAGGAAAAATGTTTTACTAAATTTCCATTAAAATTCTTTGCATAATCAACCACTATGTCTTGAAACATATTAAAGTACTATTTAAGGTGTTTCAATTATTATAAGTCGGATATAAGAAACTGGGAACTACAAAACAGAGAAGCCAGAATCAATACTGCTCTTTGGGGTACAGAATGTTTCTGCTAAATATGCTGGGCTAGTATTTTTCATGAAGGAAGCATCTATCTACTAATTCTGATTAGTGTTTTGTATTAGTATTAGTAAGTATTCTGGCTTCCCCTAGTGCATTCATTGGAACTGATTCTCTATTTCCTGATATCCTGTATAGTTCCTATTGCCTAATTTTGCTTGTCTAAAAATTGTATCTCTAGCTGAAATGAGTCATCCATTCATTTCACCTGCTCTAGTCTATTGTACAGCACGGGATTTGCCACCCTGGGGAGGTATCTGTTTCATTTTACAATGAGAGCTTAGACAAAAAGTTTCAAATAGAAACATAATTTCTGGTTGCAGAGAGATGTGATTCATCCTACTCTTGCTCTCTGTTGTGTAAAATAAGTAAATAGGAGGATTTCATTATGTCTTCACATGCTTCTTTGTTTATTATTTTTCCACACAATAGTGCAGGGTGCCTAGAATAAAACATACGTATATGTGCAGATATAAAAAGAATCAGTTTCTTCATTTTTAGAGAATGCAAGAAAAGCTCTAAGAAACTTCTAACTTCAGAAACACTGGAGTTCTGGAAAGAAGGTGTCAATTTTCTGTGAATTTAAGATCTTGAAAATATCATTGCATTAACGATTGATACTCTCATTTCATTAACCATAGAACTGTTTATTTTTTTAATGCTTTTTTGTATTTTAACAAATGGCAGCAATAATTTCCTTCCCAGTATTAAAGTTTGATTAATCAGTTCATTGTGTTCTTTCATCAGAAGAGAACGTGTTATTGGTATCCCTCGGCATGAATGACATATGGGGTTCTAGCTGTAATGCTGTAATTATGAAACGTCCTTTAATTTTGCAAAACAAAAATATTCATTGCCACTCTGCTCTTCTCTGCTACTATTCCAGCCAAAATTCAGTTTTTTCTCTCTCTTTTTTTTTTTTTTTTTTTTTTTTTTCATTGACAAGTGACAGAATTTCATCTGAGTGAGATTCTTCTTAATGCTAGCGAGGTGCCATCCATGGAAGGAAAGAGCAAGGTGATGTTTCTCCTCTCTGTTCTCTTCTGCAGACATTTTACTGTTGCAAGTCAAGTCACTCATGATTTTATATCAGTGCACGTGCGCATATGTTGTTGGTGGTTGTTTTTGAGAGACTATTTGTACTCGAGCATGGATTTAGATTTTTTTGGTAATCTGTTTTTATCTTTTATTTTCTCCATGATGAAATAGAACAATTTGTGCAGAAGATGAAAAGGGTACTCAGTGAACAGCCATAGTATCAGCTTCCATGATTTTGTAAATTTTGCTGGTTTTACAAAACAATTAGAGTGATGACTTGTAAAACCCAAGTTTTTCCAACAGATTTTCTGCAATAAAACCTTATGTAACAGAATAGTACTGTCTATGAGCCATCTTAGTGATGTGGAAATAGGGATTAAATTTTTTGGAGCCTTTATGTTCTCTTCTAAGTGGTTGTCCACAGTGGTAAGCTAGCTCCTGCTAAGCAAGAATGTCATACTGAACATGGCCTAATTTCTTCCCAACTCTAGAAAGCGGCTGGATTTAGCTTGGATTAGTAAGCTTTGTAGAAAAGCAAACTCTTCTGCTGTTTTAACATTTTAAAATTTCATTAAAAATAAAGCACTTGTAGAAAAGTGATGTGTAAACCAAATAACTGATTAAAAACAAAAGTTTTCCAGAAGTGTTGCTTTGTCTCTTGTCCATTCTACAATGTGAGAAAGTAGAAAGTGCTGTTTATTAAAAATCTCTACAGTAATATCTGTCATATTCCTTGAAATAGGAGAAAAAATGACCAGTCCTTCTTAAGGGGCTTTTTTTTTTTTCCCCCTACAAATAGAAGGCTTGCACTGAAACAAAAAAAAAAAAAAAAAGAAAGATCTCTTTTGAAGGATTTATTCTTAAACTCATTTGAATATGGACTTGGATATATCACATCAAAAGGCATAGCTTTTTAATGTGATGGCTGCCCCATGTATCCCATGTATCCAATATTTAAATAAGTTAGATTTCTTAAGCCAATGAAAATCTTACAGAAAACTGATACCATTTTAGGCGTAAGTAGAAGGTAAGAGTCTATCAGTCTGTTGGATTGTTCGTATCACTTAGGCTTTGCATTCCTTAGCTAATGAACCCACAGGAACATGCTCTAATTTAAAGATTTTTGTGGCTTGGTTTGGCAGTGGACCAGGTAATCAGGAAAATACTTGCTAATCCTCACAATGCTGGATATGTTTTTCTGCTCTAGGAAATGAGATTCTGTTTTTAATTGTGGTAGATTTGGCAGAAAATTATTACCTGTGATCGCTTGGTGAAGAAACCAGGGCAAGATAAACTAAGGTTGCAGCTTTAATTTTTGAAGGCATGTTAAAAGTTAAGTAAGCACTATGACTGTAAATTCTCTACAGCAGTTTAGATAAGACATAAGTGGAAGGATAGGAGAGGGTCAGCCTGACCCAATCTATGATGAAGTCTTTCATCAGTAATTTGAAAAAGATTTGTCTTTCTCTGTAATCAACAAGCAAAAGAATAAGAAAATCAGCTAATAACAGCTTTTTGTACTAAAGGATAATTGGAGAAAGATAAATGAACAACTCTTTCATCATGGCAGTGTTGGCTGCCATCTCTTTAGCGTAAAACATTCTAAGAGAAGACAAATACTCTCTGCAGCATCGAGTGTGACAGAGTGCCTTTAAGGAACAGAAAGTGCTAAATGACCTTTCATCACTTTAATCACTTGACTGGGCAGAAAATTTTTTAATGAAGGTCATACGACTGGGAAAATATCATAGAAGATGGTATAAGTGGCACATTCTTGACTCTTACATGCTCCTTCTGATTAGGGTCTTTTCTAAAACTGTTTATTGCAAACGGCGTCTTTTTCTTTGGAAGGCAGTACTTCAGCACAGCAACAACAGTGGAATCTGAATGAACTAAGTGCTGTCAGATAGAGAAGCCTTGTGCTTCTTTAAAGCAGTGGTTTGTGTAAAGAATATGAATTTAAAGTTCCCCACTGTTGCGTCACTGTTTTTTTTTTTTTTTCTTTTTAATATAATTCTATTTAAATACCTTTAATCCTGTTCCCACTACGTAGAATAAATCACTGCTATAATTACTAGTGCTTCCAAAGTCTGGTCATGGCCTGTAGAGACTTCGCCAGAAAAAATAAATAGTCAGTTTGGCTGTACTGTTTTTTAATATGGTGTGCCTGCTGGATGATATTTTTGTTTTTGTTTGTGAAGCGATATTAGGAATTGTAATTCTGATGCATTTAGACCTCACCATAGCTTGCTTATCCCTGTAGATTTGGTTGCATTAATTACAATCAGTAGACTCTCACCTTTTTTGGGCATGCATTAGTGATTCTCTAATCCTTATTTAAAAAGAAAAAGCCACCCCTGCTCCTTCTGCCCCCAAAGGCAGGGAGTCAGTGGAGAGATTGTGTTTTCCTAATGAGATTGGATGAAACTATATTATAAATTTCAGGCAGATGGCATACTGAAGGCAGGCTTGGAAGGAGAGTGGAGTTCAGAGGTTTGGCTTGACATTGAAGTAAAGTTGCTTGTGTAATCCTATAGGGAGTAAGTGATCTCTTGTAAGGCTACTCAGAAAATATGATATACTAAAGTTGTTTTAATAGCTTTATTTTGGAAAATTAGCTGGAAGTGAGACCTTTGCCCTCTCTTTTGTAACTATACAAGCTGATAGTAAGTTTCTTCAGCTGGAACTTGGTTGTTTTTAAGTTTCCTGTTATTTTTGCAATAGAGCAGAGAATTATCTGCAATTTCAAAAAGATGGTAATCAAGGATAAAAGATAAATCACAGGTTAAATATTCAGGAAAAGTAGATTTGAGGCAAGATGGCTTAAAAGGCTGCATGAGATTTTGTGTAAAAAGGAATACTAAGGATCCTAGTGCTGAGAATACATTGCCTGCTGGAAAGATACAGCTTCCCAATTCTGCTTTGTCTGGACTTCCCTGACACAGGTTTATGTTGGTATTTTCTGGACTTCTATTTTATGTTACACATATGTTTGTACTCTCCTTATGTGATCCACTCTTTTCAGATATTCTGTGAACTCGGTTTGTATTTACATTAGGCACTTTGAAGGACTATCTTTACATTTACCTTAAAATTCCTTGTGCTTTGTGTCTTGCTTAGCTGTTGCTTTTCAAACTGGTACAATGAAAGGCAGTTATCTGAGGAGAGTGTGCATGGATCTGTGGAGCCACGTGAGAGGCTCAGGGAGACAGAGTCTGTGCTGACATTAAAAAAATAACCCACTTTGAGTAGAGAGACAGTGCAATGGTTGTATTGGTTGTATTCTTGGTAATTTGGATACTGACAAAGTAGCCTCATTTGTTAGTCCTCCAACACTCGTATAATATTCACTTAGAAGAATCTGTACCAAAGAGAAGGAGAGGCAAAGTAGGTTTTTTGTTTTTTCTTTTACATGTTCAGCAGGAAGCTAGTGATTTGTTATTTAGCTGCATCAGGTTGTTATGCTACACAATGCAATACCATGAAGGGATAGGTCTTGAAAAATGGAAATATGTCTCTGTGGGACAACTGCTCTCAGAGTGTTCATCCATCAGTTTGCATCATATTCTTCCAAGCCAAACCACAACAGCAAAAATTCCTACATCTGTAGTGCTTATTCTACTTTTTACAAATGAATGATAAACATAGGGAAGCCTGTTCCTAAGACGACATAAATAAGGGTTGTGATAGTGCCTTTAATATCTTCTTCCTCTTAGTGAATGCTATTGCTCTGTGATCTTTAGGAATTGGGCTTCAGAGGAACTCTTGCAAATCCTGCCTTTACTTTCTGTGTTGCATATATTAATTTCTCTTGTATCTTGTCTTTTCCATCAAATTTTACCATCACTTGTAGTTTTCAACAGACCCAGACTGAAAGTAAAATTCAACTGGAGAAACTGAATTCCATTTGATTCTGCACCAAAGGCATGTGTACATATGAGTTTAACAGGCTTTCAGCATAAAACGAGGAGGTCTTGAAGTTCACTTAGCTAGGTCCAAGTTACATACTTGCTCAGCAGAATTTAGAGAAGGTCTCTTTGTACTCCAGTTTGTCACCTAATTTGGAAGCTTAATTACATTTACGAAACTGCTGGGATTATTGTTATTCAGCATGTTTCTTTAGCTGCTAGTGAGGCAAAGGAAGAGGGCAAAATGAGTTGTGCTAAGAAGACCTTTCCTTAATATAAGAGACCTTTTCTTAATATACTAAGGGATTTCCCTGTGTTTCTCCCATGACAGCTTGGCTGCTGGTTTGCATTCCTGACCTTCAAATATCACTCAAGTTATATATCGCTTGAAACCTGACCCATTTATTCTGTTTCTACTCCTCACATTTTGGTGAGGGGGCTAGGTCAGCGTGTAGCTGTAGTCTGCATACAAAAAAAGTACGGGAAAAACATTTAACAACTTCATAAAATTTTCACTGGGGGAAAAAAAGACCTTGCAAATTGGAAATTTTCTGATGAAATGCAATTGTTCAAACCTCGGGGTGCTGCAAATGAGCATGAGAAGAACGCATGAGAAAACAGTAAGAACATAATTCTCACTTTTGCTAAATCTGCTTTACAATGCTGGAGTGAAACAGAAAATCTTTAATGCAAATTAAAATCAAGTCCTAAAGGAATAAGAATTTTCTAGCTCATTTTATGTTGCCATTGGCCTGTCTGTCCTTTCTCTCCCAGTAATGCTTCCTATTTCATTATTAACTCTATTTTTATTAAGCTGTAATTGCTTTCTATAAACAATCTGCATGAATAAATTTAGCTTATTTATCTATTGAAATAGTCTGCTGTCTGTACTCTTGACTCTTCAGTAACGTTTAAGGTAGGTAGTTTTTGCTTATATTGCAGCAATGTGCAGGAAGCCCTAGTGGTGGATCAGGAAGACATTGCAGAAACAAAAGCCAGCTCTAGTTATGAAGAGCACATAGTGGTTAGAGACAGTCAACCAGTTATATTTGGCTGTATTGTGTTTTAGAAGACCAGGTCATCACTGAACGCTAACTGTGCCAGAATCCGAATTTGGCTGAAAGTTGTAGTATAGACATGTCTTTAGTATACATTTTTAAGCTTGTGGTATCAGTATAGCATACTGTGTTGCAGCCACTATATACCTGAAGTTTTACCCATATCTGCACATCCTGAATTTATGTGACTATAGAGTAATTTCTATTCTTTTTAAGCTGTATTTCTAGCCATGGCTGCTAAGAAAACCCGGAAGTCTGAGTGTCTAGATAAATAGTGGTTTTTTGAAGGTTGTAAGGAAGGAACTGATTGGCATCCTAATCATAATGATTTCCAAATACTTAGAGACCTCAAGAAAATCTCACTCTTTGAGAAATTCCTCAGTTTCAGAAACAGCTGTGGAGTTCAGCCTGGAGAAGACATGCTGGAAAATGCATCTGTGTCACTGCAACTGCTCGATGTATCCTGTAAATGGAGCAATTGGAGGACTCTAGCTCGCTAGCTCCAAAAAGGATGAATTTTATCTAGCTAGTGTGTTATCACAGAAGGTAGCAACTGTTGCTATCATTATGTCATAACATAGAAAGTAAATTTGGAGACCAGAAGTCCCTCTCCATCTTGAAAAAGAGAAATCTGCAGAGGAGGGATGAGGAAATGGCAAATTGATACAGATCACAAACTCTAATGTCTCTTGGGCTGTTTAAATTTTTTTGTAACTTTTACTAAATATAATCTCTCTGTGCTTGATCAGGAACAGTGCATATGCTATTTTTATTTGCATATCTTACTGAAAGGCACAGCTACCTGGAATAGATGCTGCAACCTCTCTAAGTTCTCACTCTTTTCCTCTCTCTTTCCATTTTTCACCCTCTTCCAAGTCAGCATTTGGAAGAGAATGAGAGAAGAGAATTTTGGAAGAGAACATTGCACATCCCCCTGACTCCCCAAGGAGGAGTCAGTGCAGTTTTGGAAAGAATTAGGATCATTGTTGCATTATAGGCTTGGTTTCATATGAGAAATGATTTTTACTGAAGTAGCAGCTGGGACCAGAGGAAAACATACCATGTGTGCTTCTTCCAGTTGTGCCATTTTGCCTTTTTGGCTTGGTAAATGATTTTCCAATAAGCCCTTTTACTATGTAACTGTTCCCTAGGCACAGAGACCAGGCCAATGCTTTAGTTCAGTTGGGTCTTCCCCGTGCCCTTGATATCTTTTTGATGGCTGTGCCACTGCAATAATGGTAATGGCATTTTGATAACAGATATGACCTTCCACATCTCATCTGAAAACAGAAAAAGTAGAATGGCAATGAAATGGTTATCTGCTCTAACATAACAGTTAAACACCAAATTAAATGTTGAGTTACTGTTTTGTGAAACTCCGCAGTTTATTTACATAAATAGCCACAAGTTTTTTCCTGTAAGCAATGTCAACAGGCTGGATCTTAAATTTTTCTTCAGTCATAGCCTAACTGTCAGAGACTAGAGTGAAATGCGAAGGCTCTTGTAAGAAGAGAAAGATCCATGGACAAGTAGCAGTAACCTGGCTGTCCACGGAAGGAAGACAGATGCATGCTTATATGCACACATTTACTTAAAGATTTTCTCATGAAGGCAGTTTTTGTAATTGAACATTTATCTCTCTCCCCAGAAATCTTTTTTTTTTTTTTTTTTTGTCTAATTGAATTGCCATTTGTACATTTAAAAGCAATAAATGCTATGATATATCCTTAAAGCCTTTCAAACAGCTCTTTGAAATTCTTTCTAGGCAAAAAGGTGTTGTATATTTAACCATTTTGAAGAGCTTCAAAAATAAACTAATAAATGTTTCGGGAGCTATCAGGCTTTCCTTTAATTTCTAAAAAGAAAATGTTAATGATTTTACAGTGTGGCCTAGAAAGGTATATTGGTAGGAGTAGGACTCAGTCACAGAAAAGTGACTCTTACCTAATGCGTTTTTAGAAATGGTGGTTCTCATCTTCTTTAGAGAGCAAGTGGTTCGCAGAATAGCAGCTTTCACTGCTAGTATGTTTTTATTAGTCGAGATGCTGTTTTGTTTTCTTTTTCAATAGGAATATGGAACCAATAATCCTTTAAGTCTTTATTCAGGATCCTTCTCTTGTTCAATGTTTTAATCATTCATACCAAGCAGCCAAATTTTCTTTCCCAGTGTGTTTGTATCTAGTGGAAGATAATGGATACATATGTTTGAGAACTGAATTTGGCCAACAGTCAGGAAACTTCAGGAAGACTGAAAAGATGACTGAAAAGGCTGACTCTTCCAAGCAGTAATTGAAAATTTTGGCTAGCAGGATATAAACTTGCACTCATGGCTGTACAGAATCTTATGGATATGCATTGAATGGAAAGGTTCTTGGTGACATCACAGAACATCAGATAAAGTTTGATTTGATTCCTTTTTCTCTGCCTGTCTTTTATACCCTTCTCTGTCAGCTGCATTCAGATATTCTAGAATTCAGTGATAAAACTGTCTTTCATAGCCACAGAATTTTCAGTGGTTGGCGTGTATGTAAATAAAACCATTCACCTATAAGGCGTATTTCACAGTATCCTTCTAAGTGTCCCCAATATTACCGCTTTGCCTCCACAAATCATTTATTGCTATGCAGAGCAGAATGGAACAATCCTACCAGGACCTGAGTAACACTGAATAGGGCAGATTCTTGGCTGTGTGGATAGAAATTGGCAGCTGAGAAGCTAGCTGAGTGGGTTTTTTTGTCATTTATGTAATATTTATATGTGGTGGAGGTTGATTTTGGAGTTATAGCTTTTTATTAGTTGTTTCATGAATGTCGTCACTCCTGCTTTAGTGGATTGATGGCTCTGGACTGGTTACACTCTGTAGATTTGCAGGTGAGCTGCGGTTACCTTACCAGGGCTTCACGAAATATGAGGAGCGTATTACGAAAAGCTTTTCCTGTAAAAGAATTATATTAATCAAGGAGACAAAAGTGGGTGGATTTTGCCTTTTGCCAGAAGCAAGCAGGCAAACAGAACAAAATCTATGAAAACTCGAGATGCTGGAAATGCTGTCATTTTTAAAAGGCTGGAGGAAAAGGTGCTTCTCGGTTAAATATAGAATATTTCCAGTACATATGTTTGTTTAGCTGTTAAGCCAGATTCTTGGCTTTTGCCTGTCAATATAATTCTTTAGGAACATGTGAATTTCCCCAGCAGAGAATGTGGCACTGTACTGTCTGTCACATACTGCACGCGGGGCTTGGGAAGATGAAGGCTGGAATTTATGCCTGCAGGATTGGCTCCGGACACGAGCACAGTATATGGTTGTCACTATTAGCACACTGCTCTTGGCTCCAGGACCCACAGCAGTTGCCAAGGGAGAACTTGGGGTATGTAGGTTAGTGATTTCTGCCCCTCTATACGTTAGCAGAGGTATAGCGAGCTTTCCGTCTCAGTACGTGCTTGCTTGTCGAGGGGTAGGAATGACATCGTCCTTCATTCTTGAGACCAATGAAGCTCAGTGTGTGCACAAAACTTGAACCTAGTTTGAAAATCAAAGTAATTGTTCTCTTTTTGGAAGTAGGAGCTTTTGCTTAACAACTTGAAAATAGAAATATATTTAATTGATTTGGATCTGTTTTCTCCTACAGATGGTGCTATTTTCCCATGAAATGTCTTAAAAGTTTGAAATGTCAAATTACTTTAATGCAGATATATTTTCAGCACAAAGGAAAAGCCCTGGATGTTACAAGTACTAGTAAACAAAGTATGAAGCAGTTTTGCTCTAGAAATGAATGAAAATTGAATGGAAACTCTCCAGGCAGCTTCTCAAAGCTGTCCTTCTTCATTTTGCCCCATCAGCCTCACAATCAGAGCCATGAGATGCTGTCACATACTAGAGTACATTCATATTCTGCTGGCAGTTACTTCTGTGAAGCTAAGTGATGTTAATAAGCATGCACACATGAAAACAAGTGTAAATTCTGGCTTCCAGAACCTTCCCTCTTTCCTTCTGTCATTCCTTACTTGTTTGTTTGTTTGTTTTGTTTTCCCCCATAGCATTTGAATCAAATGCTTACAATCAAAGCAGGGGATTTACTGGAGGCATCAATATTTTGTTTGCCAGCCAAAGAACAACCCAAATGTTATTGTTCTATTCATAAAGAGCTCTTACATATTAAACATACAGTGGACAGAAACACTGTGTACTGGTGACTTCAGACAGCTCCTGTTGTTCAGTCCACTTTGCTCTTACAGTCTTGTCTCCCAGGCCTTGGGCAATGCTCACCCTCCTAGGCCATTCTGAAGGATAAATTATTATTCTTTTCCTGCCTGATGCATCTTTGGTTCAAAATGTTTCCCTCGGAAAAGTATCTAGAGGTATTTCTAACAACATAATGCACAGTCCAGGCTTCTTCACAAGGTTGTGGCATGAAGCATGTTTAAAGTTATATGTGAGGACACCCCTTAAAATAAATGTGCTGCTCCATTTATGTTATCTAAGACCACAACTCTATCTTGTCTTGAATATGCAGTGGAATTTGCAGTCTCCTAGAGCGCTACCCATGCTGTGGTCCATTATAATATGGGGAAAAAGAATTCGATGACTAACGAAAAGCCAAGAAAAGCAGCCGTAGATTTAAAGTCAAAGTACATTTAAAAAAAAAAAAANAAAAAAAGCAACAGCCCATATTGTGTTTTCTGTCACTTTCTGAAAACCCTATTCTTGGTGTGTGCTGTGAGCAGGTCTTGTTGCTGCTGATTCAGGCTCAGGCTGAATCGGAAATTTGTCAGGGAAAATTTCCGATCCAGAACCTGAAATGTCAACAAGGCAGCACTGATACTGGGAGGAGCTGCCCTTCTCTGAAATCACACGCTGGGGGAGTGGAAAGGAAATTGCATTTCTCCTTATTCCAAACCAGCAAGATTTTCTTTTTATTCTTTTTTTTTCTAAAACAAAACATGTAGCTTGGGCTGACAAAGGCTGTGTATGTCCCTCCGAAGAGAGTCGCTGCTGGAAACAAGCTGCCAGCAGAGTGTGTGACCAAAACTGCAGTTTTGGTCCCCACCCTTTCAGAACAACTCCTAGATGTTCTGTGTAGTGGCAGGCAGGAAGAAAAGGCACAGATGGTGTGACAGTGGGAGAACATTCTATTTTAGCACTAATAAAAATGGGACTTGAGATCCATGTACAGCAGAGAAATTGCAGATTGGGAATGCCAGGTTTAAAGCAAGGCAAGTGGTGACCTTTCAGTGCTACCGAGCTACACAATGATGTTTTTCCTTTTGCACTTGAAATTTACAGTTTTAGTTTCTCCTCCCAGTGGTCCTGACATACAATTTAAATCATGTTTTAAATACTGACTAAAATTTAATTTGGTTATAGAAAGTGAATATCCCCATGTTCAAACCAAAGAGAAGACTTTTCCTCCCTCTATCCTCCCTGCATTTTTGTTTTTGCACATTTCGCATTCCTAAGTATCAAGAAAGGAATAAAATGAATGTGTCTCTGGTTCTGTGAGTGCTAGTGGATTCAGGCGAGTTCCCTTGTCCCATAAGTGTAGCAGTCACTGGGCTCATCTAGCACTGAGGAGGTAAAAATATCCAGGAAAGATTTTTTTTTTGTGATCCCTGTAGGCATTCTTACCCACATGTTTAATCTGAGATTTTTCATCCTTTAGGATAATGAGCCTTAGTACCTCTTTAGTTGTGGGGGGGTAAGTAGGGCTCTGGTTAGTATAGGTGATGGTGGAAGAAAAAATATGATATTTCTTGGGTTTTTTGAACATGAGATCTCACTTTGCACTGAGCTTCCCATAGCCCCAGAGATTTTTATATCAACCTGCAAGGTTGGTAGCCATAACTACTGGAGGAGGTAAAGTTTTCTTTACCTATCAAAATGAAATTTTGCTTCTACTTGGAAGAGGTTTCACAGGGCAGTATAGCTTGCCTTGGCTTAACTATTTGCTCTGAAGGAACTCCATTTTAACTTTCCTGAAATTTAGTATCTACTAAGAGGGATCTGGTAACGAGGCACTTGGACGAGGCTAGATGAGACGAAGTAAACTGTGGGAGGAATGAAGCAAAAAGCCCAATTTTACTCTTATTAAAATCTATGGCAATTTTTCCATTGACTTCACGGGGACTGAATTAAGTCATTGGTGAGAGAACTTGTCCAAAACAGCTCCAAACTTCCCTTCTACTCCACATCTGGGTCTGCTGAATTTATTATGAGTAATAATCTAGCTTACAGAGTCTGGAAAATAGAGGGGGTGAAGATTTTGAGAAAACCCCAACTTTACTGATGTGGGAGTGGAAAAGTCCTGCAAAACAAACTGCTCCAAATATACCAAGAATATCTCCTTCCTTCCCCTCTCCAGCCCACTCCCCAATGCCCCCCAAACCTTCCTGCATTGATAGGCACTGACTTTATCAGTCTCCCAGTATTACTTTTCAATCAGCGAACATCACAAAAACAGGAAGGAAGATTTATGTCTGTTTATTAGCCAGCACCATTACTGTATTTACTGTAGTGTGAAAAAAGAAATCGGAGAAGTGCTATAAATCTCAGTGGTTGCAGCCCAGATGCATTTATTTACTTAATGGGTATTTCACTAGCAGCTTAGCAGATGCCGACTAGTTTACACATCTATTTTGAGTGGATCAGCAGAATGCTGTAGAGAGATGGGTGCTAAAGTGCTGCCGGGCTCTGCTGAGGGCACTGCTGGGAAGGACTATGTGCTCAGTTTAAGTAGTTACAGTAGTTACTGCAGAGATGCCAACATGGTAACTACTCAGTGTTGCTTTAAGTGGAGTATAATTACATAGTCTTTCAATAACAACAAGAAGAGAAAGGTCTAGCTATTTAATATGGGGAATAAAAGCAAGATGCCAGTTTTACTGAACAGGGAGTATTTTAATGTTCAAAGAGGGACCACGTTCTTCATGAATCTTATCAAAGTCCTAGACTGTGACATCGCACTTGCTCTGTGGGATGAATGGTACCAAATCTGGAACTTTGTTTCCTGCAGGCCCAATGGTTTTACTTTTAGTGCATAGATATTTTGGAAATTTATCCCGAGAAAGCACGTCATCTGACCTGGGCAACCTGATTCTACTGGTAGTCAAAAAAAGGTAGTATTTATGAATGCAACTGTGTTCAAATATGTGTACAAACCCAATGCCTTCTTTATAGAACATATCTTTATTGATCTAGGCACACTTGTCTTTAAAAATCTACTTAATCTCTAGTCATTAATTAAGTTCATTAAACAGAATGGCTAAGCCTCAAACGTGTGAAGGACCTATCTCACTTGTTTACTTTTTCAGGAAAAATGCACAACTGTAATTTATTTTATTCAATGCAGACTTGTGGTTGAATGCAAAAGTTTGGATCCAGATTCATGTTCAATGGGTAAATATGTTTTTTTCTTGGGGGCAAATCAAGAACTCACTCAAGCCAATGAACCGGACTTTTATTGAACTAGGAAATATGTTCATCGCAATATTGAAGGGGTGTGTAACATCTCTATAAATCTAATCTTGTTTTTTAATGTTGCTCTTGCTGGTTGCTTTTTCTACTTACAGTTGGCTTTTCTTGTTAATACATTTTTAAAAATGAACAGTAAAATGCAAAGAGAGTATAAATTATAGATGAACAGTTTCAATGAGGCTGTTGATTGCAATGACTGAAATCTAATTAAGCAGTTTAAGATCTAAGTGATATTATTATTAAAGAATTACGTTAACAGAGCATTTGATCAGCCTCTTAATTTGTTTTATGTGAATTATACTTATGAGATAATGTGCTTCTGAGTGACACAAAGATCAATTCTTTTTTTCCCCCTTTTTTTGTGGGGATCGAATATGCGCTGTTTAAATTGAAATAAATTAATGGAGAAGGCTCAGGGAAACAAAAGCACTGTTTTGACAACCTAACTGACTGACTTTGACTTGGAGTAAACATTAGAACTGCCTACTTTTTTTTGGTTTTGATACTATTCTAAAGAGCTTACCTTTTGAAACGAGTAAAGAAAAATCTGCATAGATGGATTCATGCAGATACACTTACATTTCTGCATAGATATGCTTAGTTAATACGGTGGTGAGCTTGTTACTACTGACTAGAGAGCTGACTGCTCTACTACCTTTTTCCTGTCTCAAACCACAGTAAGTGTCTAATTTGCATTCATGTATTTTTCCTTCAAAAATAGTGCAATGCCTTTTCGAACCAATGAGTGTTGGGACGCACATTTATTATTTTAATTTGCACATACAATTAGTATAAGCATGTGAACAGATGGGAATGCTTCCTGCATGATATAGCTAGCTAGCAGTCATGGGACTACACGTTAGGTAAATATATCCCTTATTTTTTGGGGCCCGCATGTGCCCTCCCTCTTTATGGACATCCAATTACTTTAATTGAAGGCTTACTTGCTGTAGATAGTCTTGGCAGGGAAGCCATCTCTCTTAATTTACATTTATTTTTAATCTTCCAAAAATAAAGAAAGGAGGAGAGGGAGCAGATGACATGTAAGATTTAGGAGATATAATACTCCTAAAACCCACAGAAGGTTTGAGGATGCCAAATATGGCAGAGGAACGAGAAAGTTATGCAACTTTAGTAGAGAAGCACAATTGGTTGATCTAACCTTGTGCTGTTTTGCTATTACTTTGTGTGTTCAGGATTCTCGTATCCAGTAACCAAAGCCTCATGCCTAACTCTCTGCTCTGAAATTTGTTGCACCTGTCTTTATATGGGTCATTCTGCTTAATTTTTTTAAATATGTGTTTAAAAGGATGGAAAATGAATTTTACTCTTGAACTCGTTCAAAATCTTTCTCGCACACTGTAGAACTGGGATGTGGGGTTGGAAGAGAGTATTTTTCTGGCTGCAAGCATCCAAGTGAGATCCAAAGGGCAAGAGTCTTTAAATATTTAACTTCTAATAATCTGGTTCATAAAACTGACTGAGTGCTTATGGAAGACAACAGTGCTCCTTTATGCTGTTGATTTAACAGATGTGGTTAATTCTGAATTTTATGATACAAAAATCTGCAAAAGTCATTCTGAAAAGATAAAAAAAGGAAATACTCAGCTTTGCAGAGTGCTTTTAAATGTTGTTGTCTCAGCAGTCTAGCTATCATTAGATTTTTTTATTTTATGTCTTAAATTCAATCAATACTTTTTTAGGTTACAATCAGGTAGCACAAAACCTTTTACAAATTATATTTGCATATGATACATTTTGCATTCTCTGAAAGCTTTATGCCTAATAGGTGATCCATCAGACAGCAAAAGTAAGTACCAACAGACTATGTCTAAGATTTAAAGATAAACAAGCAATGTTTGTGTTTCATGTTTAAGCATTGAACTGAGCATACTTTTAACTAGATTTAATTTTCATTGGAAGAGGCAAATTGTTTCTAAGAAATCAAGCAACCAAACATAGAGACCTCTCAGATCAAGTTGTTCACTGGAAATCACCTAGATCCTGTGTGAATTTTAAGACTTCTTCTTTCTGAGATACCTTGAGATTCTTAAATTCAATAACAATAGAAGAATTATTTTGTTCATATGTAAGTGACATATCAGTAGATCTCTATCTACTAAATGATGGTTTCAGATATTAAATAATGATTAGCCAGAGCTCCATGGCACTAATCCTATGAAAGGCTTTCAGTGTTGTAGGACTGGAAAGAGAAGAGGCTGTTTGCATCTGATCAATCCTGACCTACTAATCACCAGGACTTTTTTGTTGGCAATAGGGATAAATTCAGTCCTATGAAGAGGGGACAATTACTAAATTTAAGGCTAACAGTGAGCTTGGTCAAGCAGAAGCTCCTGCCAGCCCCCGATACGCATGCTCAGCCTCTCAGTTCCAGTGAGCTTGAGGGTCACTGTTGTGCTGGATTCTGTATGGAGGACGACACCTTCTCAGAGATACCCATGTCTTAGAAAGCAGAGAATGCGAGTAGAGGAGATCTGCAGCATGTGGGAAGAAGGAAATAGACTTATCTTTGTTTAATGTTTTTACAGGGAGTACATGATGCACCCAATGTCTCAAGAGAAAAATGAAACATAAGCAACTAAGTCTGTATTGACAGCTTCCTAGGGCAATACTTGGGTTTTCTTTCTGACATATCAATTGATTGTCTCTGAGGGCACAGGTAAATTAGCAATTTGTACAAGAAAAAGAACATGCCCCAGTATGACTACAGTAATACATAGGACTAGAGCTTGAACTTCTAATTTTTGTTTTCGTGGACGTGTCAGTCAGCTACACAATCCCTCTCCATTTTTCTCCCCTCTAAAGGTCATATACTTCTTTTTCATTATGTTCCTTGACTTTTATGCAACAGCTCCTGCTTGAAGATTTTCATGTATCGCTCATACATCTGTAGGGTGAAATATCACTCCTAGGCATCTATCACTTGCTTGCAGCTGACACCCAGTCATAAAGGTGACCTATTTCATATTAACGATCAATTTCCTTCCATTGTCACCACTGGGATATGTTCTGTCATTTCACTTTTCTTGTCAGAAGCATAGAGTTAGGGGTCAGATTGAAGATTCTTTGAAAGGAAAAAGATGATCGTTTGATTCTATGCATCACTGAATTCTGTCAATTTTATTTTAATGTTGGAGAAAAAAACCCAAGCGTTTCTTTATGACAGAGAATAACGGAACATGGTTATACTTGAGTATCTTACTTTGTATGCAATCTCGGCAATATTGTTTCCGTAATACAAATAGTGGTATATGAATCTCATCAATTTCAAGGCATAATAGTATGTTATTGGAGTTCCTTGTGTGATTTCAGTGCTTTGTATCTTTTATGTTGGTTGATTTACATTTTGAATCTAGAAAAAAATAATAAAAACCTCACATTTAAAGAGAGATATATTGCTGCATGTTACAGAAGCCAGTGTTATGCAAAAGAAATAGGATGTATAAACCTACTGTGTTCCTGACATCTGTTTGGATTGTTGAGCAAAGTGATGTGTGTTCACATATCAGGAGGCACAATAATTCATCGAAAGGTGCAATCTGTTTTGGAGACCTGCAGGTTTGTCGCTGAATTTCATCATCAATACCAGGCGGTTTTGGTTTGAAGGAGGACAGTTAAGGGGAAAAAGAGGAAGGGTAATCTTCAGAATAAAAATGCTTCTCTGTTTTATAAAAATTGTCAACAGTTGATCGGAATTAAGTATATTGCCTATTGGACTAGAGTTTATTTCTATTTTGGGAGTTTCAAATGCACTTTTTCTCCCCCCAAATACCCAGTTTTCTGGGAGTATATGAGAATAATATGTGCTCTGATTCCAGATTTTTGGATTCAAGTGATGTAGAAAATCAGACAGAAAGTTCAAATTAGGCAAACATTGTTGTGGACTGATTTATTCTGTTTAGATAATAGTGCACAATGTAGTGTAAAATATATTTTTAATTTAGTAAAATCTATACCAGTTTAATGTGTTTTTTTTCAGAATGTGAAAGACGCAATTAGGTCACTGATGTAAAAAGTATTATATTTTTCTCAAAGAACAGAGGAAGCTGAAAGAGTCCTGCCCTAGAACAGCAAAAAATCACAAAACAGAACAGCAAAAAATTCTTGGCTACAGAAATATCAAGACTTGGGAAAAAATCTTCCCATTCACCTGTACTCTTTGTGCAACACCTGTGAAGCCTTCCATGATCACTGTGTTGTGCACTGCCTTCATGACATGTTTCACAGTCTTTCAGCAAACCTTTCAAAGGTTAATTTGCCATTCAGCTTGAGTTAGAATCTTAGAAACTGGTCCTAAGCAGAAATATTATGGTTAGGTTTGACATTTTTTGTTCACTGGAAAATCTGAATGAGAAAATTCTGAAGTATCTCTCAAACTTGCACTGCTCCCTGTTGCTGACAGTATTGGGACATAGTTACTAGCATGTGGGTCCAAAGTATCACACTCTTCCTTTATTAGTTTATAGTTGTTTTTAGCTTTGACCTTGGGAGGATCTTATGAATCACTTTGTTTTCAGTTCCATGAATTCATCTTAAAATTATGAAACAATAAACAGTGCAGCAAAGGACAGTACATTTAAGAAGGAGACAAAACAAAGGGAAAATGCCAGCAGTGCTGGAAGCAGCAAGCAGACGCAGCAGCATTTCAGCTGCAATGAGATGAGAAGCAAATGACTAACAACTTTCAACTTTCTAAAATCAAAATAAGGAGAAGAGAACATATCTAAACCACCAGGATATAACTAAAAATAAAAAAATTATTTCAACTAAAGAAATTCTGAACTTCCCAAAACTTACTGTGGAAGGAGAGGGGTTACTTGGAGAACTGAGCGAACCAGATTACCTTACATTTCTGCACGTGGACTTCTGTGCATTCCTCCTTGTACTAAGTGAAAGCTACAGAGAAAATGTCGCTTTAATAATGCACGCCTTGATTCTTACCTCCTTTGCTCAGGTCCATTGGATTTCACTGTCATTTAAAAACAAACTTACTGTTTTTCTGACCTGAAGATTTCAGAGCAAACACCAAGGTGTACGAGTTCGTAACTAGGGATATTCCTAACTTATGTACGGCTGATCCAAACTCCAGGGAACTGTCAGTTCAGATGACCCTTATAGCTTGTGTGTGCGTTTGCATTATAATAGTAACTGTTGTCTAGCTAACTGCACTGCATGAGTATGTAGATGTTTTTAAATTTTCAGGTACAAAGCAGCTTTTGAACAGAGAGCTTCTTGATCTGTGATGCACAGATCGCAGTTTAGGGCATAACTTCATATACATTTTTGTGCCTAAACTTTTTGCTCAGGCTCATGGAGCTCGCATGCTATACAGGTAAGGAAGGAGCACGAGCGCTCTCATATAATTATTGCTTAAATAATTCAAATTATGGTAAAAATACTATATCTACCCACTCTGTGTACATTAGAATATTTTTTATTCAGTGTGGGTTACAGGCCTTTTTTTTCTAAAACTGTAGCAATTCTTCTCAAAATTTAAAATGTTTTTAATGAATACTTTTTTTTTTGGGGTATCTAAGTGTCTTTCCAGACATAAGATGATAAGAGTGGTGTAACTGCAATGGTTGGCTGAAGTTATCTTTCTTTTACAGCTAGAATGGTTTATAATCATTCTTTTAGCATATTCACTGAAGAATTAGCACAGCTCTAACAAGAAGCTGTGATCAGTCCTGTACCTTTTCTACTCTTAGATATGTAAAACTGAAATCTTTCACTCTGATTTATGGTCTAATGAAGTGAACAGTTAATAGGTAATCATAACTGCCCTTCATTACATAGTTCTTGAAAAAAGGTAAGGCTAGTAACTTAAAACTTTGTAAGTACAGCAATATATCTCAGAAATGAAGCACAAAGGCTGAAGAATAAAGCCATTCTTATCTTATGAAAGGTCTTGTATATTGGTCTTTACATACATGTAAATGTCTGCATTCTCTCTTTACTCTCTATATCCTAATTTCCATTGATATTTTAGTAGCTGACGTGAAATTCTAACAACTGTTAAGAAGAATTAAGCGTGAAATTAAAGCAACTACTTTAAAGTGCATCTGTAATGTTTATCACCCCGTATTCGATTCCCAGATTTTAAAATATTACCAGATGTTCTGAGGCTCCGGATATTGTGCAAATACTGCAGTGTGCTTTGGATGATGGCTAAGCAAACACTGTTTGCTTCTGCTTAGATTGGTGCGGCTGTTACTGAGTCATGAAGGAGGGAAAGGAATTGTTTCCCACTTGTTTTCCTAATTGATCCTGCTCACACTGTAAATCTAGGTGCATTGCAGGAGAACTACAACAGGATATTTTCTGTCCTGGTTTTGAAGCACTATCCAGGCCGGTTCCTGCATGCGTGGGCACAAGCGGTGTGCGCTGTGCAACGAGGCAGGAGGGCGAAGCTCTGAGCTCCGTTTTTTTCCTGCCTTCTCCCAAGAAGGTCTAGCTATGAGAGCTAGAGATGAGAGTTGCTGTTGTCCCCTTCTCTCCTCCTGGGCAATATAACTTTACTAAGGAGCCAACAGTGATAGGTGTCCTGATTAACTGTATTAATATAAGGTACAAATTTCAGACTAGCAATTGTATTCACTGGCCAATGAACAAAATCCTGAATATCCAAGAATATGGTGTTGTCTGAAATATTGATGTGATGGTTTGAGGGTCTTGGACAGTCTGTGGATGGAACAAACTATTAGAAAGTCTCTGCAATTTGACATATGCCATGCAAAGCATATTTTACACATACAGATGATTCAGAAAAAGTTTGAGATAGAAACAAATGGATGGCAGACTTCTTGGAAAATTGATGGATCCACCATTGCAGCAGCACGAGTGAGTTCTGGCTAAAACTGGCTTGCCTCGGCTTTTGTGGTAGGGTGTAGTTAGAGAAATAACGGAGAAAATTTACCTGGTTTATAGCGATAACCTGGCTGGAGATGTAGTAGACAATAATATGACAGGAGAGTAGGGCAAGAGAGAGAGTTTTGAGTAAGTTTTAAGAGATGGCTGATCCTGACGTTTATAAGCTGTCTGACGTTCCACACCCCTAATGTCTCTGTGCTCCCTGCTGTGTTGGTGCAAGCAGGAGCACTTCACTTGTTACCCTGCTTTTTCACCAGACTCTTCCCTGCTCCGGGAGGCCCTGCCAATGCAGCAGGACTGGCAGGAGCTGCGTAGCAACTCGTCCCAGCTGCGCGGGGCGCGGGGAGGCCTTGGTGAACAAGCCTGTGAGTGAAGCACTTGCTATCCGTTTGGAATGAGCTACCACAAGGGTTGAGTTTTGTGGGTTTTTTTTCTGGATTCACAGACAGCTATTGGTACAGCTTTATCCATTGCAACCATAAGATCCTTCACTGTGTTGTATTTCCTGGGGAGAATTTATGAGCCAGTTTTCCAGGTAGTTTCTCGATACCGGTGATGAGTTGCAGACAATATTGTGTTGCAGAAGGAGGTAAAGACTAGATGCAGTTAGAAAAGCTACATGTGTCACACTGTAGCTAAAAGACTCTTAATGTGATGCTTAAATATGAAGACTTTCGGTAGCTTTTTTTATTTTAATAGAACCTTCCACCTTTGCAAACACACTGCAGGTGCTGCAGGTCACTTTAAAACAGTAAAACACTAAGATGGGTAGGCAACGGGCCAGCAGTTTAAAGCCATTTACAACTGTGCAAGATCTGTTTGAGCATCTTTTTATCTGAAAGCCATGTACACATGATATGGAGAGATCTTCGATAAAAACTGTCTTGTATCTTGAATCACTTCACCTTTACTCCAGCACAACTCCTACACAGGTCAGAAGCAGCTGAGGGGTTAGGATGTGCCTCAGTTTTGTCCTGGTTTTGTTCCTAGGTGTGTCTATATCAGATTTAAACACAAAATAAATGTTATCTGAGAGTTTATATAGCTGTATAGGATGTACAGGCAAAACCTAAGAATCTTTAAGGACTTCCTTTTAATGTACTCAAATAGAAACAGATGTCTTTTGTATTTTTGATGTGAAGAAGGTTAGGATGTTGTAATTGTTCTATTCATAGTATTTATTTATACTCTTACTATTCTTGCTGGATTTCCATGTTCTAACTGTTTTGCAGTGAAATGTGTTTTGTACTATTCTGTATTGCATCAGAATAAGGCTATCATATCTAACTGAACAGAAATAACGGAGACAAATGCTCTTGCATGACCTGTATATATGGATCAGAGCATCCTGCTGTTATAACTAAGATAGGATTCTTTTACCTATATTTCCAATTTAACTTGAGATGTATCTAAATGCTTAATATGAGAATTCAATCACAGACAAATTTGGGATTGTTTTATTCATTAACTTTCTCTCTCATTTTGTCTTTTTCTTTCTTTTGGCTTCGGGAGAATCTCCGAAGTGTTGAGAGGGTGAATTTGCTGTCTCAGCTGTCTTTGCTCCTTCCTGACGCCGCCTTGTGCTCTGAACTGGGTCACATGCAATTTTGCAACGCTACAATAGTTCTTTTATGTGAGAACTGTCCCTCCTCAAGTCGCTTCCTCTGCATCTTCAGTCTGAAGGCTATAAAGAGAAAATGCTGCAAGTGTGAGGTGAGATTTCTTTCTCTGTGCAGATTTCAGGATGGAATGGTCATATGTTTTTTGCTAAAATTTGAAGAAATATTGCTCCAATTTTCCTGGTTTGGAAGAAGTTTATCAGAACCCTAGGCTTCACAGTCCAAATGTGACTCATTTGTAACATATTGTTATCTGTGACAGTGGAGAGGATTGGTATTAAACAATGTCCAAAGCCCAGTTACTGCAGAAACACTATTCCTAACTCCAGAGGACAAACTTATTTTCCCTATGGCATTGAAAGATTTGAAGCTCGTTATAGCGTGAAGGAACAAGGATGAAAAGAAACCACAAATAAACTTATCATTATGCTAAAACTGGAAGTATACTAATTATATAGGCATTGGCTATGGATCATCTAGTCCAATATATGTCTCCTGACAGTTCTCACATGCAGCAGATAAAATTGCTAGAAAACTTTACAGCAGGCAACCCTGGAATTGTATATTCAGAATGGACCATCTGTCCTAACCTCAGGCATGTAGCAGCTAGTCTATACCATCACACAGGAAATTTTGCCTTTTCAGGAAGATTAAAATATAAACTTTTCAAACTTACTAGATCTCAGTCAATTCTTTAAGGTATTGAAGAGATGTGAACTTAGCATGCAATCAGAAGAGAATGGCAGGGAGAAATCAGAAATAGTGAAAACAGCTGAAAAGGGTAGTAGTTTTTTTTGAAGAGTTTGACTGCTGTCTCACTTGCTTCCCACATTGCTTTTGAGCTGAGGAACAGACTGAAGGGCCAGATGATACATGTCAGAAAAGCAAGGACCCGCATCTTATCACTTTGCGACATGAAATATTGCTAATTTCCCTCTGTATTTAGGAAGCTATTGCAAAATTCCTTCCAACATAGACTGCTCCTCTAAAAGTCTGGGTTCCATCCAGAAGCAGAATCAGCAATGTCAGCATTTTTAAGACAGGCTCATCTCCAAGCAGCTCAGAAATAAGGAATCATGGAAATCTTGTGAGGTAAGCTAGTCTATGAGGAAAAACTACTAAAATGAAGATGTTCAGGGACGATTTATAAAGTTATAGCCAATGGCTAAATTACAATTATTTATTTCCAAATTCTTGGAGAGCTGTTGCAAATACAATTGTCGTTTGCTAAAAGTGCGACCAACCTCATACCCATCAGACAGATAATAGAAAAGAGCAGATATTACATGTGAGCAAAAAGGCACGACCAGGCTTAACCAGAGGCTTTGACTGCAGACCTGGAATGTCAGGACCTCATTGTGTAAATATTTGAAGAGCTAAGGATCTAGGCAATGACTGATACAGAGATGTACAGCATTTTAGCGTTGTCTCCTTGATTTACGGTTCATAATTACACAGTGAGACACAGACTGCTGTTATGTTAGATGCAGATGCCCCATAACAATGAATCCATACATTTATGTTGCCTTTCTGTGGCGTTCTCTCAATATACTTTTTCAGTCTCATATCTTCAATGGTACCCTTTAAATCTTCTTTTAATAAGAAAATAGTTCAATTTGTCGTTTTCAGTTTCACGAGTTTATTTTATACCGTATTTCAGAAATGTCCTCCCCCCCATCTTGCTTACGTACAGTGAACGTTTTCTTGAGGGATCAGATCTATAGAAGCTCTTAGAGTTTGAGCAGAACAACTTAGGACGAAACCGAGCTGCCCCGTGCCATCGTAGCAGCTGGCAGAGTGAGTCATTGTTTCTGGCCCTGCAATGCAGACCTTGCGTGTCTGGGAAATAATGCCCAGCCAAGTGTGATTGCAAGCTATTATTAAGGCTTTATTGGTGAAATTGGTGTAGCTGAGGTCAAACATCTTTCTCTATTTTCATGCAGTGCTTTCAGACAGCTTTCAATAATGATCCCATTATACCTGCACTATAAAGATATCTTACTTCTTTTGCAAATTGCTGTTTAATTACTGAGTTGTTTTTTACATCTGACTCTGCTTTAGAAGCAAGACAGTCTGACATTCGGCCAGAAGGAACGTTAACTAAAAAACAAACAGGGACTTTGAGTTTTAAACCGAATCCGTGTACAAGAGGTTCTGAAATGGAGTTAGGCAGCCTGAGAATTATTGTAGCTATTGAAAATGTGCTGTCTAGAAATTGAAATTATTTAGGCATGTAATGGTTTACCTGCTAGTTTCCAGACAATGTATTATATTATCTTCACTTTCTTAAAATGTTTTAAGATTATTTTCTGTGATAAGATGACAGGAAATAGTTTTATTTGTAATACAAAACTCTTCAGAATTGTTTTCTGATTTACAGGCTATGTAGTATCATGCCATACTCAACAAACTCATACTAGCAACATTTATTTTCTAACCTTGAAAAGAAATATGCTGGGCTTAAAGGCCCAATCTTCAGCTGGAGGGAGTTTCAGGGAACATCTACTTTAACATGCTATATTTGCAAAAAGAATGTTGGGATGTTGGTAGTTGGGCTACTCACTTCATCTACTTTCTGGTATCTAACGTTCAAAGATGAGAGAGGAACAAAGATCATCCTTATAGTCAGTTAGTAAAAGGAGATTCCAATTTTAAGTCTCCAATATACTCAGAGGGGCTTCAAGAAAGAAATATGAAGAACTTAGAGACCTGATTTTTGTTCCTAATATTACTAATATTGTCTAATTACTTAATATTGTCTCTAATCACTCAGTATAATTCTTCCATAAGAACCCATGACCTTGTCGACATCCTCAATCCTCTTGTCTTCTTTTCTCCTTCCTGTAGATGCTTGTCAGTCACGAACATTGCTTAGCACCTTGCTGAGCATTTCCCTTCAGAGAAACAAAAGGATGTGAGTGACCAGTCTGAGGAAATGTAGCATTGTCTTCTGTTTTCTCCAGTCACATAATGCACAGTTACTCCTAGAAATGCAGTAGGGAAAATTGAGCCTATGTAGGCTGCCTTGAAGCCCCAAATTCTGTGTAAGTTAGAGAGGTCATGCTTTGAATGTTACCCTGCAAGAATGATGGGCAAGGAAACGGTGCTAAAAGTTGTGTGCCCACAAAATAGGTTGTTTGGCCTTGGAGACATAGGAACCCATAGGTAAGGAATTTTTTCTGATTTTTATATGCAGTTACTTATATGTGTGCTTATGTGCTTGCCCAACCTGCTTGAAAATCTAGAAAATGAAGTCCTTTGTCAAGCCTGAAATATATGTTAATCTTCAAGCAATAATTATAATGTAGAAGAGAATCCATATCCAGGTAGATAATCTAGCGTGGTTGAAGGAGGAACATTTTCCCAAAGAGGTCACAGATAAGGGATGAGTTATCATGAAAAAGCTATTTCTCAATGATGTAAAACATCTGTGAGCAAACTGGGGGGTAGCTTGTGCTGGAGCATCATCCTAATTCAGTTCGTTACTGAGGGCCAGGTTGAGGGGACGAAGTGCACAGTCTTTCTCCATTAACCACATGAGAACTTCAGCTTGTACAGAACTGAAAGAAGCCTTGATCTGCGGTGAGGGCAGTAGATCTACTACAGTGTGAAAAATAACATAAGAGATTATAAATGTGTTTCTTTGATCTCTTTTAATACAGCAGTAAGCAAACCTCAGCAAGCACTAGTAAATAAGTGTTCTGTGCTTAGCTCTCTTGGAGCTTATAACGCAGAGACTTCAATACTCACTGTGAATGCAATTACTTTAGAGGGTGCACATCTTTATCATAATTGCTCTATATATTTTCAGTAAACAATTTACATTGAAATTATCTTTTTCTAACTGTTTATAAAACTACTGGGATTAAAGCTACATGCAGATAAAATTTTCTCATAATTATTTTATAACCCACGTTTTAGGAACCTTATTGCAATGAATGCTACTGCCAGACTGTAGGCACGAGAGAGAAGAGGGCTGCTCCTACTAGCCTCCTTTCAGGATCATGTGCCTTCTTTACAGAAGGCAGCTGTCTTTGCTTGCATCCCATGTTAGTACCTAAGGATTGGCTGGTGCTAATGTGTGCGTGGAAGATCCACTCCAAGGGTAGCTCTCAGCTTGGGAGAATTTTGATAGCTATAGATAGTTAGGATTTTTTTTTTCCCTCAGTTTTCCCAAATTCATATAAAAAAGTGTTAATGCTTTATGAATTTCCTTGTAAGAAAGCTTTTAAAAAAAAAAAAAATTATTTGACCACTCAAATATTGTGAAATACTTGTTTCAACTAATGCCTGAAGTGACCTTAATATAGAAGTTAGTTCATTGGCTTGTTAATGCAGCAGCTTGCATACGTAGGAAAAAACAATAATGGGATTCTAAATGGAAAATGGAAATAATAGGATTCTAAATGGAAAATCTAAGGACTGTAATCTTCCTGTGGCTGTTAATACTGTGTTATGCAGCACTTTTCCCTGTTGAACATTTTAATCTTTATGCTAACCTGCCAAGCCAGAGGGGACCAAGAGAATTGGACACGATTTTTTGTATGTTTGTTTGTTTCCAACTCTGAGAACCGAGATACAGGAACACTCTTGTGGTAGTGACTAGTTTACCGGGAGCTCTGGGCTAGTTCTGAGTTTTCTAGTGACTCCTGCTATAGGGCTATTTCAGCCTTTCTCCTCTAGTCTTTCTCTGCTGATTCACCTTGGTCCAGGAGAGCTAACTCAGCTCACTGTACTCTCAGCTGCCGTGCCCAACTGCCAGCAGAGCGTCATGTGGTGCCAACCGTGAGAACTGTTACCTTAGGCTCGGGACAGAGAGCTGGGCACAGTGCTGTTTAAACCATCTGTGTGAGTATTGTCTGGGCTGGATCTTTCTCCAGATGTGCTTATTTGCATTCTTTGACTATGGTGGGGATCTGCACAGTGACATTAACTTTTAGATGAGGCCGGTTAAGTTCTTCCATCCCTTAGTCCGTGTTTAAGTACCACAGAACCTTGTGGATGCACTTCAGTTGCAGAGAAGGTCTGTGCACACTGGGACATAGAATCCTGGGTCTTCAAAATGCTCAAACTGAAAAAATATAATGCATTGTAATTTTCGGCTTAGACTTGTTTGTATGGATGTTCTGTTTACAGCTAGTGGGAATATTAATGAGAGAAAAATCTTTAGAATTGAGTCCTGCATTTTCAATGAGTCTGAAAACCTACTGTTGCTGTTATGCATTTTTCCTTAGAAGAGCTGGACAGAGTTGTAGCAAGACATTGGCAAACTTTTTAGAGAAGTGTATTATGATAGTAACCTTGTCCAGGAGTACCGACTTACAGTACTTAGCAAAATTACCTGCCAGTGAAAACTTGGCACATCTTCTACTTTGCTCAGTGCACATTGCTAAGGAGTAAATTAATTTGTGAGAAATTCAAACCTCAGCAGAAAATACTTTTGGTCCTTCAGCTGCGTGTTCTGGAAGGGAAATATTGAATCAAGTAAAACAAATTCACCATTTTCTGTTTCCAAGAAGTGGAAAAGGGCTCAGAAGGTCTCTAGCAGCGCTAGGTATGATGTCTCATTTAATTTCATAAGTATCACGGCTTAGGTGATAGTACTTGTAAAAATACCAAGAATATAATTATACTGGTGAAACTCTATTGGATTTACTCTTGATTCACCATCTTATAAGCTAGGAAAAAATCACATTTATAGTGTCTGATAGGCAGACTTGGCATCAGTGTCAATTCATCCAGCCCCTTCCTGGCTCTGTGAAATAAAGCTTTCCATTTCATGGTGAAATTAATGAGGGAGAGAAATCTAAAGTCTTCTACATGAATCCGTTGGTGCCAAAATAGATTGTTCCAGCAGAATTGTTCTTAAATAATTTTTCTAAGATCATAAAACAAGGAGATGTAATGGTTTCAGTTTAATGAAATTGGTGGATGTAACTCCATTGAAAGTAACTGGTGGATGTGCACAAGCCACTGAGGACATTGTAAGGCTCAAAGCTTCCAAATTCCTAATCTTATGTCTTAAACCTTTCTTATTTTCAATTCTGATAACCTGTTTGGGAGTTTTGGAGAGATTCAAACCTGTAACAAAATCTCATTTTCCTACTCTGTGAACATTGATTTCTTCTGCGCTTCCCACTGGCCTCAAATGAGTTTTATATATTTTATTATTCTGAAGGCTTTTTTGTTTGTCACCTAGTCCTGTCTCACTTCATCAACTACAGTCTCAATCTGAAATCTTTTTCAACAATGATTAATCTATTGCAGAGAGTGTATGATGCTGAAGAGTGCCCACTATGTGAAAGTAACCCCTTGTGAGCTTCTTCTGGAATTAAAAATATGTTCAGAGAGAGGAAACTCTAACCAGGAAGCTATTCTTGGGCTAAACTGTTTTCTGACTCTACCAAACTCTGTTGAAGTCATATCAGATGGAAGTTTGGCCCTCTGTCAGGAGAAAGTATTTAATTAATTAGCTGGCTAAAGGCTAAACTGTGCAAACAGCATGAAGAAGATTCTGTGGGATGAAGATCTGATTAAAAAATAAAAAAACAACAACAGATTTGTCTCTTCCCTTCACACTGGAACAAAAAGGGGTGGGTAGATGATAATTTTGGCAGTGTTTGCAGCTAAGAATCATAATGCTGAACTTGCTAAGTCCTCCTTTGAAAAAAACATTGGGCTGCTGCCTCCCAGAGTGCTATCAGAAAACGAAACGCAGTCACGCAGATCTGCTGAGAGGACTGATTCACCTTAACCCAGGAGCTGCTGTGATGTCCTAAAACCTGTGGACAACTTCAAAGAAATTAAAAAAAATCCACTCCCTTCTGCTGAACAGAGACAAAAGCAGTTTCTGTTCTTCAGGGGAGAGAAAAGGTGTTTCCATCCATTTTAATACCTTTAGCCATCGGTTTGCTAAGGGATTTATGGGGAAGCTTTGTACCCACAGAATTATCTTGCACTAAAGAACACAGTAATCTAAACTACCGATCCCCAAACCCTGGACCAATCTGCAGATTCACTGGATGGACTTAAGAATTCCAGCGTGCTTTGGAGTTGCAAATAATATTGGATTATCTATATAGCACCCATATATTTGCAAGATGCTTTACACTCTAAACGCATATCCTCCAGGTGGGTAGTTCCATATTGAACACTGGTTGGTAAACTTAGGTAAAAAGGAAAAACTCTAAAATTCAAAGACTTAAAAAAAATCTGATTAGTAATTTCTCCCATCCTGCACATTCTAAATATTTCTGCRGTCAATATATGTACTTTTTAGCTTAAATATAATACAGAAAAGAATTGCCATGGTATCTTGTAAAAAAAAAAAAAAGGAAGAAGAAGAAGAATGAAGCTGGAAGAATAGAACTTGAGCATCTGTTGCTGGGTTGTTGAATCAGTGTCAGACTCAGCAGCATGTGAAGGAGTGACGTACAGTACAGACTAAAGAACAGGGCAGATATTTTTGGTGACATCTGGATGCTTTTCATCTGCTGCACAAACAAGAATTCTGGGAACAACAAACTCTTAGTCATATACGCTTAGAATATCTACAGAAGTAGGAAAAAAAAAAAAAAAAAAGCCCTGTGGTGTTTTCTTCCCAGGTTACATATTTCTTTCTCTTGAAAAGGTCTACTCATTGAAGAAGTGGCCTCTGCAGGTGGTTACAGGAGGCTGTGTTTTCATTTTCACCCGCTTCAACTGTTACTGCTGTGGCAGATTTGCTAACCAACCTGTAAGTTAGGTGGCCAAAGAATGCCTACCCATCTTTTCTTGGCTGACTATATCTAATTTGGGCTTAGCAACTTTTGGGACAGTAGTGATCAGGCCCCCACACTGGCTGCTGCATAAAATCTTTATGTGCCATTGTTAGATTACAAATATAAGAAGATATAAAAAAAACCCAGTATTGACTGAAGTTTAGAGGCTCAGTAATGAAGTACTGAGTATTCATATTTAATCTTCTTATAGTTGGCACCCACTGAATATTTACTTTTCCAGGTGCATTGCTGGTAGCTCTGTGCAAAATTTATTGGTGTCAAAATTGCAATAATTTCATTGGAAGCACCTGCAATAAATGATGTCTAGCTTAAAATTGCCTGGGGTGAGGGCAAGAGGAAGCTGTGTGCTTTTATTTATCTTTTTTTTCTCAGTGGCACAATAATTGGCCCCTGTCCAAATGAGAAAGCAAGCTGAACACCTACAGCCAACCTACAGGAGGAAGGGCTTTCCATACATGGTGCCACATTGCAGTTCTCAGAACAGCTCCTTTGGCATTATTCAGCTGTCGTTTCAGTTAGCTCTGAATTTACAGAAAAGAGAGAGACATCTGGTTCTTACTTTGATTTCTCCATGGGGAACACAATAGCGGTAATTTTACTATTTAACAGTTAGCAATGATGGCCCAGTTTGGGCTTTGTTTAGCTGTAGAGAGCGTGTTTTTCTTCAGGTAGCGTTTTCTTCAGATTTCRGTGTATGTTGCTTATCTTGTCCAGGACCACCACGTGTCAAAGAGGTTAATGTAGAATTCAAGCAGGATACTTAAAATATGGTGGCAATAAGCGTGTACTTTGGATTTTTTTTTTCCATTAATAATTAAGATCTGAATCTACTTGTGTTCCCATGTAAAACATGTAATTCTGGTGGATGCGATGAAATTAGAAAAATCAGAATCAGGATTATTATATGTTTTGCTGGTTGAAAGTGGGATGCAACGTTTCCCATAAGCTTTCCCCTCTTAAGGACTGGATTATTTTTTCTCTTTTCTTTCTTTTTTTTTTTTTTTTTTTTTTTGAGAGGTTAGATTGCCAATGTCCAGAACAGCTTCTAGAAGACATGAAATTACTCTAACAAGGATGGAAACAGGAGCCCAGGTGCTTCATCGCTGTGACTCCTGTGTGAGTAAAGGCACCACAGATGCACACTGCTTTGCTGCTTTATAGCAATAGGCTTCAGAGAAGGCCAGGTCTGGCTGTAGCTGATGCTGCACAAGGTTTTAAAGGGAACACAAATGTGAAAGGATACAGAATTGTTGCTGTTTGTAGATGCAGGTCGGTGGAAAGGGAGGTGATGTGACCAGTCTGAAACAAGAGAGGAATTCTCGTTGTGAAGGAGCTGGTTGAAATCCATTCTTCTCAGTACTGATTTGAGACTTATGCTGTAAACACAGTTTTTCCTCCTGAGTGGGACTTTGGTTTTGTCTGAAAAAAAAAGTGAGTCAGGAACCCTAGGAACTGGCTCAATGGCATTAGTATCACTAACAGTTGATGATTGATCAGGCCTTTAACAGTTTTTCATGTTACTAACATAAAATGATTCTCACAATGCTCTCAATAGGACAGTCTAAAAAGTCCTTCACTGAATCATTTATTTTTTTTCTTGGAAGCCTTCCTTCCTTCTTTGCTTTTCTGTTGCTATCTGGTGGTTTGTGCTGGCATGGAAGGAATGGTAATAAAAATGATATGATTCAGAGGTAAAACACTGTGTCAGTCAAATTAGGTTCCGAATGCTTAGTGGTAAGAATTAGTAATTCTTTGTAGCTCTGTCTCTGTCAATTAGACCCTAAGAGAATGAACAGCTTTGAAAAACTGATCTATACCATTATAAACTGCATTCTTCTGGACAAGAGAAATATGAAGGAAGAAATTTCAGCTTTCAAAATTTGTTTAAAATATATAGGCTCCAACATCAATAGTGAATACTATTGCTTGTGTGCCTGTTGTTAGTATTCAGGAACTCACTACCTGAGATCCTATAGTGATTTTAAGAGTGGTGTAGTACTAGGTACCAGATTTTAGCGAAGTTCACTATTTGATCAAACTTTTTACAAATATTACAAATTAACAATAATATTTTCTTAACTCTCAGTAAGAGTCTCTTGGAAATGGGAATGGAAACATATAATGACCATAAATTTTCCCTTTTAAATTGCTTTGATCAGTTTTCCCATACCCTACTCCTGGCAATGCACATGCTTGAGTTTACACACAATAACTGTATTGACTTCAGTGTGATTATTCGCATCCATAAAAGCTTTATGTATCTATAATTATTACCAGATCAACATCTAACATTGTAAAAGAAAGAAAATTTTTCCTGCAATAACAGAACGTGTTCAAGGACTAATGAAGCTAGCATTGTTTCACATGCCATTTATGCAATCTGTTGGATTCCAGAGATTCAATAGCTGTATTTTCATACCTGCCTTCTAATTTTGTTCCTTTCACTTTCTATGGATTTCCAGACAGCACCAGTGGAAAAACATGTGTTTGCTAAAGACAAGTTAAAAGTTGTAATCAGTTATAGCCGCAAAAGTATGTGTAACCTGGAGTCTGGCAGGAAAATTGGCTCAAAGTCTCTCAGAAGAAAGTAATATATTTCATTTAAACCCAAAAAGGGGATAAATTTGTAAAGGGATGAGTTTAAAAATTAATCCCTTTGGAAGCGTCATTGTGAATCAAGTCCTCACTTAGGCAAGTGTAGTGCAATCTATTATTACAATACAGGCAGAAAAATATAGGTGCTCACACTGTAAAGCATCATTAACGTGTCCAGCACTCACTGAAAAATCAGACCTCTGCTTATGCAAGGCACAGACTGCCTCTGTGTGAGGAGTATGTGCGATAGGACTGATAGGAACTCTCGTTGTAGACATGTCTGCACTTCCAACCATCTGACTGCAGCTTTGGTGGTGCTGCCGCCAAGCATTCCGAAATCAAAGACAAGTATCCAGAATTTTCAATCTTTACAGGAGAAAAATTTTGCAGAGAAGCTGGCAAGCATGAGAAACCCAGCTGTGCGGGAGCGAAGTGTTGCGATATTGTGTGCAAATCGAGATGCTGAAGTCTTTGAGAACAACTGTGTATTCCCAGCTTGTCTGGTGAGCAGAGCTGTCTAGCACCACCACTTTGATAAGAAGTTATTTTTTTGTATGAAATCTGTTGTTTTATTATTGCACTCATTTCAGAGTTACGATATATGCTTAGTGGGACTACATGGACCACTCCCTTGGTGTTTTTGACTAAGAAAAGCCCATTAAAAAAGGAAATCTTGTTATAGTTAAAATGTCTTCAACGTTGATACTGACAGTAAAATTTTTATTTGAGACTGAGTTCTTTGTTAAAAATAACATTTTAATGGAAAGATTGCAAAATGCTGAGTAACACAATTGTTCCAGCAGTGTGCCTGGTTAAAAAAATTGTGCTGGAAAAGGAATGTGGATCTGTCCTACCTTTTTTTTTTTTTTTCCCCAGATTGAAATGAATTTGAATTAAGTATTATAGGTAAACTATAAGCGTTAAACTGTGAGATTCCTAGAGAGTTTTTGTTAGACACATTCACATTAGAGTCACCAAAGACCCCAGGATTTATGTTCATATTATGAAGATATGTAGTCCTTTTATTATTATTATAGAATATATCACAAATCCGTATTAGTATTCCTCAGTAAAATAGTTGCCATGAGACCTATCTGGCCATCTGTACCTGGCATGAAAATGTTTTTCTTTGCTCTATATTTGCAAGCTGCATCTCACAGGTGATACAATGAAATTCCAGGTTGCTTCATTTTCTCCTCAGGCATGGATTTTAGGCAAGAGTTTTAAGCTGCTGCAGTTAATGAAAAGGTTCAAGTATCTGGTGACCTTTATTCTTCCCCAGATCATTTTTGTGGCCATAGAAAGGAGATGGGAGTTGCTCATGATCATTCTTTTCTCCTTGAGGCCTGCAAGCCCGTGTGCCATGATCAGCCGGCTGCTTGATCCTTTGAGGCACCAAGCACTTTCCTCCTCTTTACAGGACTGTGATCAGAATATCATTTTTTGCATATTCCTGCCCTGTCTGGTGTTCTTTGGGGCAAGGACAGAATGTTTATCCCCCAAATTATGTAAAATAAGTAATAAGGATTAACAGTCTCTCTTCAGATCTTTTCTCGCAGTTTGTCATAGTCTCCCCAAGGCAAATTGTCCTGTGTGGTCAGGATTTGAGTGTTCTTTGCTGGGAGAGTCCTCTCCTTGAAAAAGCTGAAAAACAACAGTCAGTGCAGAGCACTTCTCTGCCTTTAACAAGTATGTGACCTACCAAGCTTTGCTGTGGTACAGGATAGTCCCTTCCTGGCGAGACAAGATTTCTTGTTCAGTGCATGCTTCTATTTCAGGACTTTAGAGGAGAATAGAAAGCAAAACTAACCCTCTCTTTCCACTTTTCTGACCCTGTAACGAATTTTAGTTTTGCACATTTTTTAATATAAATAATACGGTTGCTCCCTATACTCTCTGTGAGCATATTCAGAATCATGGCTTAACAGTCTTATCATGTCAGCATTCTGTTTTATCCTGCCTAATGAGTGCAGGTAAGCATGGAAGAAAGTCTGATAGGCTGGAGTGCATCAGAGTTTGGCTTGCTCCCCTGCAGCAGCTCAAGTGCTTTTACTGACCGAAGTGCTCAAAGTGCTGCCCCGGAGAGCCAGCCTGCAACCTAAGGTGCGTTTTTAACATTTTAATTCCTTATCTGGTATGTTGGTTAGGAGTTTGTTTTTAAAAAGACACAATTCCATTAAGTAATTTATTTATGAAATTCCCATCCCTGCAAATGGTGGAAGCAGCAGGACAGAAATGATTAATGAAGGCAGACAGCATGTGGCTACCAGTCCTGCTGTAGCTCGTATAGAGCTCGCGTGTTAGGAGTGTTGTTCAGGATGCACAGGGAACCAGGAGAAAGGATCTTCTAAAACACTGTGTTTGAATTCTAAATTTCCTGCTATACTTAAAGTGCACAGTGCATTTGTAAAGTACATATAGGAGGATTATATGTCATTTAAATTCTTATGAGTGAGAGTAAAATGAGAAATACGGCTTCCTATGGCTGCTTTCTTCTGAAGAGACAATGTGTACTAACAGGAGAAGTTCTGCCTGCCGTACACAGCTTGTCAGCCCCCGAGAGCGCTAAGGCAGCGCCAGGCTGCGGGAGGCTGAAGCACAGCAGCTCTGCGTGGCCAGGGAGGCCGGAGCTGCTGAACCGAGCCAGGAGGGGATTGCCTTAGGGAATGACTCAGAATGCCCAGGCCCACAGCTTTGCATCCCCTGTGGGTGTTAACTCCGTAACTAAAGATGTTCTCTTTGGATGAGATACTGCTGGGGTGGTTTCCCATATTCTCTTCATTGTATGCAGACAGAATACTTCTTACCATCCCTGTTTATTAAATATCAGTAGAGATGGATGTTGCACAAGAGGCATTTTGAACTTTCCCATTCCCATTGACCCTGTACTCAGCCAAACTGAGTACATTTCACTGTAGGACAAGGAAGATTTGCCCCCAATATAGGTGCAAAAATACCAAAGACTCATTAGAATAAATGTACAGAGTTGTGGGGAGAAAAACAAACAAACACCTCTAAAACTCGTTTCCGAGGCTCATAGGAGGAAAGCAACCTCTGATCCTGAGCAGCAACAAAATAATTTATATACTAAGTTTGGTAATTATTAACTTAGATATTTCAGCCTAGATTTCTCAGCTGAAAGTTGATGAAATTATTGTGCTGCTCACACACTGAGCCCTATTAATGCAAAGAAATATGAAGAAAAAGATAGAAAAAGGGTTTAAAATTCAGATGTAAGCTGGCAAAGCTCATGAGGCTTTGGAGCTGCCATGCCAAGTTCTAGCTCTCCACTCTTGGTCACTCCTTTGTTTTTAGGTATTCCTGAGCAATCCTTAGAATGTTTATGTAAATATTTAGCTTTAACCTACATCTATCTAATAGCTATGTAATAGATAGCTATCTAAATAGCTATCTAATAACTATTTAGTGGTAGATCTCATTTCAGTGCTTTTTTCTTTTACTAGAGCTAGCAGTATTTTAGCCAGCTCTGTGAAAAAATAAGTGAAATCAGGTATGGAGCTGACATCTCTGGATGCCAAAGCAGTTATTGTTTTGTGTGAGAAATGACAGAGTGCCAACAGATTCTTTTCTATTTGCTGCTCTGTTATTAAAGCTCATTGAAAACTAAAGGAGTGGAATGTAGTGTCAAAAAGAAGAATTGTTAATCTTGGATTAAAAAATTAAGACAAATCAGTGTCACATGAAACTCTTCATCAAAATGTTGCCTCTTGGGAAAAACATTTTGCTAAGAAAAGCTCCAAATATATTGAACTGAAACTTGTTCCTCAGAACAAGCCAGCTTAGTTTGCACATCATTTCTGTTCATCTAGTGAAACCCACAGGCAGGGCAAAATCCCAGGACACCCAGCGATAGGTGCTGTGAAGTTAACAGCTCTGAGTCCCACCACATTTACCCTGGAGCACATTAAGACCTCTCAGAGATCTCCCTCTGGCCCCAGAGGTGCTGTCGCAATGTCCATGTCTAACTCTTAAGGCACCCAGGGAGGGTCCCCAGTACATGGGCTTGCCCAGTCAGCAAGGAAAGGATAACAACAAAGAACAAATAGTTCTGGTGAGTCAGTGTAGCTGCCCAAATTAGCAGCTGAATTCTCTTCAGCGCCTTCAGGGAGGTAAATGTAACAGGAGCGTTTAATAGCGAGCAATACAAGGCATTTTGCAGATTTTTATTATGGGAATTGCCTTTAGAAAGCAAACACAGGCGGATTTTTCCAGGCTACCACTACCCTCAGTTCTCTATTCCCCCATTTCTTTTCTCAAACTCCTACTCTTTATTTTGTTAGAAAAGCAGAAGTTAACTGCTAGGCTGTTGTGTTCGTCAAATGAGTCAATTCTACCATATCCAAGAGTTCAGTTTTAGTTTAGCTTCTTACTAAGATGAAGTACAATTAAAAGGGGGAAAGCGGCACAGTTTTAGTACTGTGGCTGCTAATTGCTCCAGTACTTTCATTTATTGTGACAGCTCTCCATGATGCTTTAGCACTTTAGTGGGTTCTCCCTCCCCTTCTCTCCTCCCTCCCCAGCCCATCAGCAGCTTTTGCTTGGTTTAATTTCTGAGTTGCTACACGCTGATGTGCTGAAGATTTGGCACAGTTTGCAATGATTAAATGTAGTCCTGAGTTTGCTACTGCTAAAGTGAATATTTGATCTTCTGTCTCTTCTAAACACAGGAGCTGACTTTTTTTCCTCCAGTTTTCCCCATTTTTCCTCCTCCTTCTAATTCACTGAGTGAATTGCGGTGTCCGAGAGTATGAGAAAGGAAGCACTAGTGCTATGGAGGTAAGACAGAGAGAAAAACAACAAGGAAAGCAAATTACTTGGTTCACTACTTAGGGAATGAAAGAGCAGATATTCTTGAAAAGATTTACAAAACTTATAAAATCTGCAAAATTTACTACAGCATCGGCCTTGCAAAATTAGAAGTGCTGCACTTAGGCACTTGCACCAGGCGCTACAGCATCAACAGCTGCCTGAGAACGCAAATGGTTGCTTTGTATGAGGTGCAGCAGGAGCAGAGGATTGTTTGGGACAGAAAGGAAGGAAAACAACATGGAGAGAATGGGCAAAAACCCCCTCCTGCCCCATATTCAAGAAAACAGGGTTAAATGCAACTGAAGTGGGAACTGTACAGATTGCAGCTTTTTTGGTACACCCAGTGTGTTTATGACTCCATCAGTGCCTACTTTTCGGAGGAAATGTATCCGTTTGGCATCTTTGCACAGAACTTAAGGGTCGTATTTAACTGCTTGCAGAAGTAACTGGCTTCATTTGCTTTGAAATAAATATGAGTTGGGGACAAAGGTACTTTGGACAGCATTACTAGACTCATACCTGAATCTGTAAACAAATAAGTGCATTTTCACAATTCTGTCCTGCAGCCTTTCTGCTCAGTGGTAGAGATTCAGAATTCCTGATTTAGAGGTCGTTACCTTGCACTGATACTTGAGATAAGGATGCTGTGCTTGGCCAAGTGCTCTCCAATTGAACTCGTTTGTAGAAGAACATAGCAAAATACTGCAAATGTTGGCAGGTCCTCTTCTACACTCTGCGTTTTGGTTTCCATGAAAAAAATGCTTTTTTTTTAAGAAAACCAAACACTTCTTGTGACATATCAAAATAGTCAAAATGAAAAGAAATAAAGATTCTCTAAAGATCCTTTATTTCTATATTTTCCTGATCCATTCTTTGGTTCTCTTAACATCTTTTTTGGCTTGTGATTTTTAAATTTGTTTCTGTTCCTGTCCACATTTTCCTTCCTTTCCTTTTTTATCTACAACCTTTCTGAGCTCTCTTATTTTTTTTTTTTATGGTTCCCTTTTCTGTGTCTTTCCTCTATGTTTTGCATCATCTGTCAGTCACTGTTGTACTTCTGTTGTCTACTCTTCTTCTAATGAAATCTACAGACTTTTATTACTTAAGATTTGGGTTGGAATTGCAAAAAGTAAATCCAGAAAGAGAACATGTCAAATTTCAGAACATTCAGATGTGAGAGGAGAAAGGGATCTACTTTCATATCTTTATTACAATCTGTTGTTATTATTTATTTACAGTATGTTGTGCTCTTGCGTAATACAGAACAACTCCTACTTTTGTTATTTAATTAAACTTCATAAATAAAAGAATCATGGAGAGGAAGAAAGGTAAGTGTTTGTACGGTGGAGAGAGCTGAGGGATTAAGAAAGGAAAAATGGATTTTACAGGATTTTTTTGAACAGCCAATAAATCTGCAGCTAGATCTCCTGAGTCCCATTCTGGTGTCTGGCTTAATCACCTCTTCCCTTCCTGTTCAAATCTAAAATTTTGTGCCAAACTTCTTTCCCCGCTCTCTTCTGAGATGAAGATTCAGGTAATCGTAAGCCAATTGTGAAAATGAATTGTTCTTAAAATTTGAGGACAAACTTTGGTTTAGGAATTCACTCTGCATTTCTTACGGAAAGAGAAGAAATCTGGGGATTTGCTATTGCTGAAGGAAAACATGAGCTGCAGAGCAACCCCTTGTCCTGTGAGCAAGGCAGGTTATAGAGCCAGCTGTATCTTTCCTTTGCTTAGGAGTAAACACCGACCAAACTCTAACCTGTCTTTCTGACTTTTGTGCTTAAAATTCACTCCTTGTTAATGATTCATTGGTAGAGCCATCTGCCCACATCACTGTCTGAATCAAACAGTTATTCCTGCAGGGATTACAGATCTGAAATCAAGAAGCAGGCGTTCTGTCAATGGTTAAATGACTTATTTGACAGTAGGCCATTCTTTCAAGAATAAAACGCTCAGAAAGAAATCACTGGGCTCAAAGGGAGGCAAAGTCTATATATGATGCCAAAAACTACACATGGTTTTCACATAAAAATGTGTCCTTAATAGTTTCTTTTAATATTTGATTGATAGATAGGTCATGAACTTCTGACACTAAAAGAGCAAAGATAATGAAAGAGAGGGAGTTTTAGAAACGGAAAGCCAGGGCATTTCTCCAATTCATTTTTGAATGTACAGAACTATATTTCTCTTTGTTTGCAGTTCAAATTCTCAGGCTTGCCAGATTTGTGAATAAGAATCTTATGTCCTTGTCCAGCAAGTATCTCGATAACTTAATAATGTGTGGAAAGAGAAAGAGTGGGAAATATCAGTGCAACTAAATACTCACCATGCCTCTCTGTTGGTAAGAGGAGAAGAGCTGGGATAACACAAAGATATGATGTGAGGAGTTTTGGTGACACGATCCACTTTCGAAAGGAAATATCTCAATTCAAATGAGGCACATCAGGCCCATTTTAACACACATCTAAAATATCAATGTCATGGTGCTTTAAGGCAAATATTTAAATACAGAAGTAATAGCTGTGCTGCTCCCACTGTAGCTACTTGAACCATAGAAACATGTTACTTTCAGGGCCAAAATTTAGAAGAAGAACTTGTTTTTTGCTTAGGAACCCCTGTACATCTCCAAACTTTTGAAAGAGCACATGTCAGTAAATGCTAGCTTTATCAACTGTCAAGAAGCCTTTTTTAAAAAAAACTCTTTTTGGGGAGTTTGGCTTTCCAAAGATGTCTAGAAGGGAAGTGAGCTCTTTCGAAAGACCTAGACATAAGCATACTTTACAAAAAGTGTCTAGCCATTCATGTCTGATCAGATGCATGCTTTTCCACTTGATAATATCAAGATTTATTGTGTACTGGTTTAAGACCATACCTAGCATTGTGAATCCTCAAAATGTAAGGGATCCAAAAGGCTTATACAAACCAGAAGATACCACTTCCCTACAGATTTTTTGCATCTGCTGTATTTCACTCCACTAACTTTGTACCCCAGGTGGCCTCTGGCCCCTCTCTGTCCCCAGAAGGAACATCTGAAGGAGTGAGCTCCCTCCAAGTCCTACTGGAAAGAATAGTAGTGACACATACATACATACATACATATATATATATGTACATACATATATATATATATGAAGTCTAGGTTGATAAATTCTTGCAGTATATGTTTCTTCAAGGCATTCACAACTCAGGAGTTAGAGCTGATTCTAATATCCCTTCAGGTGAGTCTTTTTCCAGTGTTTTTGCAGCTTCTTTTCTTTTCTGCTGTATATTGGGCACCATGCCGTTACCAAAATAACTGAGTAGTTACTAGGCTGGTTGAACTGTGCATGTTTTTTCTCTGATTCATTTATTTATTCTTCTCTTGAACTATGAATCTTCATATCATTCTGGCACTGAAATTAATCTCCAGTGCTACATTAGTACAGTATCAGAAAATCTCTTTATTCTCATGTATAAAGGCAGTAGGGTTGGGTGCTACTACGCCTGTTTTAGTCTGGACTATAGAACATGTATGATTTGTCCAGAACAAGGAACTGAATTCATGTCTACATGCTGTATTAGCACCCAGTTCTTGGAATATCTATCCTCTTTGGAGATTAGTTCTACAAAAAAGATTTGGAAAGACTCTCAACCCTGTACATAAAACATACCTTATATTACTCCACTAATCTGTTGTGAAAATGTAGATTGCAATGTTGAGAAAGAAGGAAGAAAAGATTGGTGGCTGAGATAATTTCCAGTGCTGTAAAAGAGGAAAGTGCTGCCGCTGGGCAGCCTGAGCGCTGCCCTATGCCAGGACGGCTCTACCAGCTCCCTGCTGTCCACGCGGTGGCAGCCACGGCAGGACTGGGAGCCGCTTCCCGCACCTCTGCACCCACCCTTTGGGACAGAGTCTTCATTGGGCTTCTTATAAACCCCAGGTCTTTATGGGGGGGTTTGAGATGTGCAAAGGTCCAGCTGGAGGAACAATGTTTGGTCTGGCTGCTAAGCCCCCTTATCACACTAGAGCTGTATCAGGCTTTTGGAGGCTTTCCCTTGGCTGTATTTTCTCTCCCCATGAACTGACAGCTTATAAGACAGCAAATCAGGAAGAAATGGATAAATCCTACTTTACTATTCCTCTATCTTGATTCACCTCTGCTCTCTGTTTGGAGTTCCCACTTATTTTTTTAATCTTGTATCTCATTTTTGCATTTGTTACTTATAAGATTCTATTTTCTGTCCATTCTGACACAAGCTCGGTTTGGCTCAACGTGCATCTTGCAACTAAAGAATAGTGAGTTCATATTCTGGCCTGTGTCAAGGGTATCTGTTTTCCAGAAACCTTACTGAGAAATAGTTATCTTCCCCATGCTCTTTCCTATGTATTTTGGTGTTTCATGAATGTCCACTCTGCTTTTGCTATTGACTATAGTGAGACTTTACCTAAGTGGAGCAACTGTGAAGCAGAAGAGAGGTGAGGAAAAGCCAAGTGAGATTCCATGAGAACATTGATCTGAACACAGCTTGTGTTATTGTAAGCAGAGAATATGGGATATCTGAAATTAGTGTCTGGTTTGTCTAGTTTTTCAGGGGTGGTCCCTCTGAAGTGAATAACAAAACCCTCTAAGGCAGCAGTAACAGTAAAATCTCCCAGACAGAAACTAGGATCTGTAGCAGGCAAGTAACATCCTGGAGTTAGCCCACCTAAATATCATTTGTTCCAGATGTTCAGAAAAAAAACCTTCTTTAAATGTTGTGACATTTAGCATGAAAGTTCACTGCAATGATGAATAATATTTTTATTCTATTGGTCAAGACTTTGAAAGAGGTAAATAATCTTTTATATTTTCAGTTAGTGCCAAACTTGCGAGTCGCTGAAAAGACTCAATTCTCAGAGGTCAATTCTCAGCAGTTTCTGGAATGGCATTCCAATCTTCTTGTTTTTTTAGGGAGATGAAAGCTCAGCTCCAGATTTATATTCACAGATGGAACAGCAACACCTGAAAAGAAATTATCTTCTACTTTTAAAAACTTCTGTTCCCAACTGTGTTCACAAAGTGAAACTATATAAAGTGATTACTTTGTTGTTTTAGGGACCTGTATTGAAGAATTTCTTGGAAGTATTAGTAATACCACAGAATTTATCGAAGTACTTCCCCCTGCTGCAAACATAACTGCATGGAAATCTAGCAGGTGCAGTTAAGTCTTACTTGGCTTGTAGATACTGTTGAGGCAAAACCCCAAACACCCCCAAACAGCTATAAATATAACCAAGCTTCCCAGGACTTTGTCTACTTGCATTAAAAAGAGAGCTCCAAATTTTTCCTGTTGTGCTGTAGCCTGTTGGGGTTTTTTTAACTTTTTGCAGTGTCCTTCTTTGCAGATTGGAATTCTTCCTTCGTGAAAGCACAAGACTTGGCTCTCAGTTCCGTTTATCTTTATAAGCCCACACCCTGAGCACAAAATACTGCTGCAGATCACTCCCATGTCCTATCCTGCCAAATGCAAGCTTTAAAGAGGTTTGGGATGTGGATGTTCTTTTGTCCTGCTCAACAACCCCCTGACTGAGATAATATCCTTAGGGTTATGAAGTATTATTGAAAGGAAGCACAAGAACACTGTGCTCTAGTTCTCCTGCATGTGGCTTTAATTACAGATTCTCATGAATCTATTTCATACCTGCTCTTAAATTTTTATATTGAAATATCTTCTACTCTGTAATAATTCTATTCAAATGATTTGCCAAAACTGTGTGAGAACTAACTGGACAGAATTAATGTTTTGAATGTTTGTTTTTAATTCAGCTTGACAAAATGCAGAGTAGTTTGCAGTACTGGGCACTGTTATTAGTGAAAGCATTTATGAATCAACAGCAAGGGATTCTGAGTGGCTTTCCAGCATCCTTTGTCCAATGACTGAATTTTCATGTTAGATAAAACTATTGTCATCTTACGATGTTTTGGGAAAAGATGGATTTCAGGATTTTTTAATTATTATTTGGTAATAGCAGTCCTTCATTTTTTTTTAAATAAATACTTAAACAGTTCTGCACAACAAGATGTTGTCTGAGACCCTAGAATAAGCTACCTCTCATTTTCCATGGTGATTTTAATCCAGGATGTTTGGTAAGTGTTAACCAGTGAGGCAGTTAAGAACCTAAAACATTCTATTTGAGTACTGAAAGGAGTCTGGTTTCCTTTTTATAGTTGTGATATCATCCAGTGACAACCACACCTGAGTATCTAGGAGCAGGATCAATCCCTCTAGAAATCAGAGGTAAAGTAAATAAATCAAAACAAAGGGTAGATTGATAGATATGCTGTAGGACAGCTGTGATTCTGAAATGCCTATAATCAGGATAAATTTGGCAACTAAAGATTGCTTTCAGGTGGCTCAGAGGTGGCTGACACAATCTGAGTTGCCTGGTGTCATAAGGATATTACAAAAATTACCCATAATGGTTGCATACTGACAAGATGCTAGTTTTAGGTGGAAATGATCACTCTTCTAAATTTGAGGAATGCGTTCGCAGATGAGCTGGGAATACTACTGTCCTGGCAGCTGTCATGTGCCAGGATGAATCCTAGTGTCTCATTTGTTCTAATCTCTTTTTGCCAATGAGACTCCATGAGTAGATGTGGCCTTGTCTATAAAAAAATCAGTTGGCTTTACAGAACAGCAGCACAGCCATCTTACATTCTACATTTTCTTAAATAATATGTATATGTTTTGTATACCTTTATTTTGTCAATAATTGTATCAGATGACAGACAGACCAGTATGAAGAGTGAGATTTTCAAAACAGCTGAAAAAAGTTAAGTTTCCAACTTGTATTGAACTAGAGAGTTATGCCTGTTCATCTGTCTTCAAAATGTCAGTTCACTGTGTTATTAAGGGAAAAATAAGAGCAAATAATCATGTTGCCCAGAGAAGTGGAGACACTAGTTTTTTGTAGGGGACTTAGTTCTTCTCCGGCACGGAGGATTTGAGAATCCTGAGTTTCCAGATAGTCATTCTCTAATTAATTTTCAGATGTTGTGTAAAGTGAGTACAATAACACTGTCTACTTCAGGTATCATTGTGAAGCTTAACATATTGCTGAGATACCACTATAATGGAGGACTGTAGAAATACCCAAGAGAGAGGTTGTGGTAGTAGTCTAAGCTTTTCCAGTGGTACTACCAGTTCCGTAATGGTGAGGAACATTCCTGGCTGAAGGCAGAATCACGTGTACAGCCCTGCAGAAAGGAATATCTTATTTTATTCAAACACAATTGTCTTCCAACTTCACCAATTCCCTAAAGTCTTTCTATGATAACCTATGATATTTTTTCCAGTGTGCTCTATTCCGTGGAATTTGGAAGGTGTGTGTAGCAGTGCTGGTAGGCAGCACATTCGTCAGTGCATTTCCTGGATAAAATAGATCATATTTTGAGTATGAATCTTTTCATTGTTCATCATTGCATGTATTGATTTGTTTTAAAGTAATATCCGACAGAGACCTGAAATGCTGTTGTGGTAGGTCCTGTAAAGATCATGCCCACAGAAAAGTTTATCCTGTTTACTAAACACAAAAGGTGAGGAAAGCAGAGTTATCTCATACGTAAAGTGAGGAAAAGAGCACAGAGATTATACCTTTGTTTCTCGAAGATATTTGGATACCTGCCTCTTGTTGATTAATACTGTTTTTCATGAAACAGATTAAAACTTATGGAGTGAAAACAGAAGAAGCCAGCATCCTAGGCAGGAGGTAGCTGCCTAGATAATTTTCCCCAAACTATACAGGAAATCGAGGTTAGAAACTGATGAACTAATGAAATTTATACTTTCATCACAAGGCTTTGTTCTTAAATGTTATGTTACTTCAGGAGAACTGGCTCCTACCACCAACAGAAATAGCATTTCTGCAGTAGAGCCAAGGAAGAGGTGGTTTAAAAATAGGCCATTTTACTTTGTATGTGGCCTTGGGAACCACATGAGGATTTATCATCCCAATGTACTTTGAGACTGTAGACCGAGTTATAGATCTCTTTGTGGACACTGTTGGGATACCTTGTGTGAAAACATTAGGGTTCCCATGGCCTGTGCTCGAGGTAACACAGGCTTTAGAGCAAAAACTTGAGCTGTACATTCATTTTGCTTTGGGTATGGAGTCTTCATTTTAGTAAGTTTTAGATTTTGAACAGCAATTAAGAGCCGTTTATAATCTCATGTATATAAAGTATATCTGTAGCTGCTAGCTATTTGAGAGAATTATGTTGTCAAAATTACAAAAGTATTAATTATCCTGAAATTAGAAATGTCTCTGTAATTTAGCAGAAATGAACATGAGGGCTTGTCAGACTGCAGTAACCTCTCTATGTGGTTCATTGGTAACTTGCTGAGGATAAAACTTCTACAGTAGAATTAACATGATGGGATAACCTGTAAAGTTAAAATTTTAATTACTTGCTGCTTTCTTTTGCTTGATGGTATTTTAAAATTTTCTGTTACTAATTGATAGAGACCCAGTTATTCATAAAGGTTTTGAAAATGGAGGATATGTTCTGGCCTAAGCTGCTTTTTAATTCATTCTCTTCTGTTCTGTGTAGTTTTTCATACTTTCAAATAGTAGCAACTGCCCTCCAGGAGAACATTCGGAAACACAACTCACGTCTCTCACATGAGAACTTGTTCTCATCCACCCTTGGCCAATCTGACCACGTTTGATTCTAAAGGTTTTGACTGAGTTGAAGGCTTTGCTGCTATTGCTGTAGTTCCTAATCACACCCCATGAGTCTCTAACATTGTAATTCCTTGCCAGGCTAGTTGAGCTTTGTTAGATGGCTTACTATTTTAGTCCTACTCTTGGAGCTGACCCCATTTGCAGAGATGAAATGGCTTGGTAGACAAAATATAAGATTAAGTATTCCAATCCAAAACCAATTCAGATGTAGTAAAATAGAAAAATAAATGCTGTTCTAAAAATTCATTATTTTGCACTCATTTAAGAAATTTTCATGTAATACATGTGTGAGAGCTCATTGCGCAATATTGTGTGCCTATGACCACCACTAAGATGTAAATTAGTTTGTGCTAAATGGGCTAAAACATCCATTGTAATCAGTCAATGGAGTTGTGTAGAATTTAGTTTTCTTATTGGGCTGGGCTTAGATACTTTTTTTTTTCAGTTTTGATTTGAGTTATGGTTTTAATTTAGCTTTGAACGGGGCCAAAACCACATAGCTTGGATCCAGATACCTGCAGCTTCTGGGCCTTACTCAAATTTTTCATTTTGAGCTCATGACTGATTTAAAAGAACCCCCAAATTGTAGGCAAAATACTATCAAAACCACTAAGCTTCCCAGACTGGAATGCCAAACCACAATTCAGCCTACGTTTGTTTGAAAATGGACCTCAATCTATTCAAAACTGGTCACAGATTCACTTGAAAGTGATCCAAAGTTGGATCATAATATTTACGAGCTTCAGCAAATCTATACAGAATTCCACATTTGCAATGAAACCTGAATTTTAGAGACTTTCGTGAGGCCTTTTTTTTTTCCTGCAGACATTTTCTGCAGTTCTGCAAACCTGTCATGAAAATTGTAGTGATTCAAAGGAAGTGTTAGTTCAGAGCACTCCTGCGCTTGAGAGTAATTCTAAAAGATGATGCAAATGTATCTGTTTCCTCTCTTACACTTTTTCCGTTTTTAGTGGAGTTGCTCTTGTTCTGCTCTGCATTTTACGCAATTAAAATAAAAGCCTTTGAAGTGTCTGAATTTGCATATTTTATTTTTTTCCAGAGACTTTGTCATAGCCTCTTATGCAAGTGATAGCATTAAATTGGAGCAGCACAATGAATTCCAGGAAGCGAGTAATCTTCATTAAGCTTATTTATTTGCAGGAGCTCCATTAAATTAAGAATCCTTATCAGGATACCTCTGCATTGATGAAACTAGTTTGCCTGAAGGACTGGTCCCCTACCTGACACCTGAGAGCCCTGGACTCCAATAATTTGTTTGGTGAGCATGGCACATCATTAGTCCAAAACTAACATTTAACCTATGGTATAGGAACAGTCTGCATAGTAATTGAATCTCCACTTTACATTCTGTGGCAGAATTTGCAAACCAGCTAATCGTCCACTGGATCTGAGTTCACTTGCTTGTTTTCAAAAGGGGCTTTTTGAGACTGTAAGGGTTGTTGCAGATGGATTGATCTGATACTGTGGTTCTATCTATTAGAAGAAGTGACTTGCTGGCCCCGAGTAGCCCTATATGAGTGAATTTTTAGACAAAACATATTCATTATTTTTTTTTATTTTGGTGGGTTTTTTTGTATTTATAATGGTCTATTGATCTGTAATAGGGCAATGCCTCGTCATTCAAATATATTTGAATGTTTTGTTCAAATCTATTTGTAGTCAGAGAGTAGGGGCATAGGAATGTGATCCTGTTGGTTTGAACTCAATGGGGAAACTGTTTTAGTAAAGACAAGATTTTACTCATGTAGCAAGTCAATGAATTGCTTAGTAAGCACACTGGCAATCATATTTAATTTTCACTTTCCAGGTTTCTGTGGACTTAGCTGCAGTGATCTAAAGCTTCCAAGCAGAACAGATTGTTTTTTCAGTTTTTCATTTGCTTGCAGGATGCATCAGGAGTTTTCTTCGTGGTTCTTACGCAGCTGGAATCTCTAGTCTCCGGTGGGAGCAACGTGTTGTGCACGCAGCGCGTTCTGACCTGGTGGGTTTCTCTGCCGTGAATGTAACAGCAAAACCAACACCAGACTGAGAGAAAACTACCTCAGATGACTGAATGTCAATGGTTTTACTCTGCTGATTTCACTGTGGCAGAATTACAGCCTGGTTAGCAGCTGCCACTTTCACATATTTGATCCAGGTCTAATGCAGCCTCAGGTGTTACGAATACTTCTGACTTAAGCTATCAAAATCAATATAAAATTATATCTTTTTTGACAAATATAATGAAATACATGTTGAGTCATGTCTATTCAGAGGCTCTCACCTTACTTCCCATGTTTTCCAAACAGATTTATTCCTTTTTTTTAATGTTAAACATTAGCTAAAACATGTATTAATTGTGAAAGGCTCCAAGTTAGGAAATCAATGCAAATGTTATAGATGTTGCAAAAGTCTCTTGTTATAACCATAACTAGTATTCATAATGCAGTGAAGATGTATTTCCAGCATCATCTAATTTCTTCTGTTACTCCTCTTGATTTAGGAAATGCTACTAAGGCTTTAAAAAGGAAGGAGAAGATTTCAGGTGTAGTATGTAATTGAGACTGGAAAATGGGACTCATAAAATCGGAAGGAAATAAGAAATACCAATCAATTCTTAATTAAACAAATGGAAGAGTTCTAGTCTAACAACTGAAAAAAGAGCTCATGCTACATGAAAACAAATTTAATTTTTGACTAAAAGTATTAAATGATGGGTGCAAGTTACTGGTAAAATTTCTACTCTGCTTCAAAAGATTTAGACAGAGTCAGACATTTACTATTCTCTGAAATGCCAAAGAAAATTATTTTGACATGTTTAAATTCTACTGCACTGCAGAATTCAGAAAGATTCACCCCTCTGAAAGGATAATTATTGTGGTGAGTTGGACATGTTATCAGTCACAGATAGGAAGCCTGCAAGAAGAGGACTCCACTTAAAAGACATTTGTGCACTCAATTAATCCCATGGCATCTGGTTGCAGCATGGCTATTCTGCTACATAATGACAAGAAAAATCTGATATTGGTTGGGATCCGGGCAGAGATGAATACACATCTGCTTATGTTTGCCCTCCTGGCATGACCCATCAGGCTGGTGTTTAGGACTAAAATTAAAAAATGTGGTGAATTGAAGATTTTAATGACAAAAGCTCATTTCTTAATGCAAATTGAAAATGCATAAAGGCTTAGTGGAGAAATGCTGAACTCCCAGGTGCTGGGCTGTGCAGGGAGCTCTTTATATTAGTTTGTGTATTCAAAGATCTTAAACATATATCTATTTTTTAGAGTGAAGTAATGTTTTAAGGAGATTGAAACAGTTCTTGGTACCAAAATGTTTGGTAATGAATATTGGGAAAACTGTGATGACAGGTCAAGGGATCAGTATTTAGGTTTCCTTCCTGATGGATCTAGTTTAGACTGACTTTATTTAAAGTTCAAGTTTCAAATGAACAAGACAAGATCTTGCAAGGAGGGTGGCACTGCCTTGGAAATGCTGCTGAAACACCCTTCTGAAGGGACTTATTAGCTGTGTGAATTGTTGGAAGATTTGTAAGCCTTGATTTGTAGTGAAAATTGCCTAAAGCTATATTAATTTAATATGCATCTTTCTGATAAACATACTGTACTACTGAAACTGTTGTCATCAAATGACAACAAATGAGTACAGAAAAATAGGATCACTGAACAAGAGTCAGATTTGCTAATGTGAGTTTCTACGGAAGAATATGGAGTTTGCCATTCTGATTTGTAAACAACTGTGACTGCATCAGTTGGGCAGTGTTTACATGCAGGAGCTGCTGGGATCTGCATTTGTGTCACAGTGAAAGACGTAAGAATATGAAAAGTGATGAAAACAAAATGAATATGCAAGAAAGAAGGAACCTGATTCAAAGGCACACAGTGGGTTTGGAAATGCCCGGTAGTCTGGTGCATGTCTTGCCATTTTGGGAATGCTTGAGCAGCTCTACTGCTAGGGCCCCAGTGCTGCAACGTGAGCTCACGCCCACAGAGAGACCCTCACACACTGCACGTGTGTAGTGTCCTGCTTCAATGAAGTGGGTACTCCAGTGGGAAATCAGAATGTTCTTCCTGTGTTTACTCTGCTTTGCAAACTATACAGCAGCTTTCTTTATAGAGAAACAGAGTGATCAAACCACAGTACAGACTGTTTCTGAATGTAGTGCTGCAACAACGTACTACAATGAACATGATAGAAAGGAGCAGAGCAATCCCACATTGATATCTCTTCTTTGCTTTCTTTCACATCATATTTCTATTTTGCCTTTCATCATGTTATTTGTGTTTCCACATCTTTTCTTTCCATTATCAGGTATTTTACAGTTCTGCCTTGCTGGCAGACCAGGAGTGCTTGGTGCTTGCCTGCTTCTTCTCGCATTTTCTCCAGTAGCAAACCCAGAGAGTAGCCTGGGACAATCCAGCAGACACTGCTCTGATCCAGTTCCCCCAGAAACAGTGTTCTTGTTCTTTGCTGAGCAAATGCATCCAGCAGCTTTGAAGACTGTCAGCCGTAGCCAAGGAGGATAGACGGGACTGAAGGTCTGGAGAAAGGAAGGTGGGATATCCTTCAGCTTCTCTTTGCTACTGGAGAAAGGTAACGTGGTACTCATCTCTGAGATGCTCGTTAACACTAATGCAACAAGAACTCAGAGGTTCAGGTGTAGGAGTTTGGGGTTGTGTTTTGTTGTTATAGAATAACATTAGCCTATTATAGCCTTTTTTTTTTTTTTTTTTTTTAAAGGAGCTTTCTTTCTTTCTGTTACTTTTTTTATCTGCATGATACTTAGCACAGTTGGTACCATCTATTGAAGGTTACTCTTCAGCTTGTTATGGAAAAGTTCCTTTGGTTACATATTCCCTTTCTGTAAGGATCTTTCTTCAGAGTTTCTGAGAACTACAGGAAATACAGAAATGAATCGGCTGCTCTCATAAAGGTTTGTATTTCATGCTCTGTTAAATTTTCAGTGATTTGGTTGCACTGGTCTTCTGTATAATCATCACAAAAATATATAATCATTTGGAAATAAGGATAGAGAAATCTAAGCCTATATATTTCAGCTGAATGATGGTTATATCTAGTAACACTGTGATAAGCAGAGTGAGTTAGAAAGATGTATTTCTCCCTGTTCCTTCTTCTGCCTTTGTACAGATGTGTGTGCTGTAAAAGTTATTTATAGGATTCATTTAAATTCCACATCTTTTCCCAGCACATTTTTCACCTTCTTTTTTATAGTACTTACTTGTAAAATCAATACTTTCAAACAGCTTTCTTCTTAGACTCCCCCTACCTTCCTTTAAAGCTCTCTTAGAGGATGCCATGTGTTTCCATGGAGCCACTTTTTAAGCATAGAGACAAACTCAAGCACAAAACTTCTTTTAGGAAAGCCAGAGCTGTGGCATAGTGAAAATAGATTAATCACACTTGGTTTCTGGATGTGAAAAGTTTCAAATTATATTTGTCAACATTCAAAATACCTGGTGTACCTGTTTTATGGTAGCACTTTAAAACTCTTGAATGAAGCTATAAAGAAGAAAATACTAACAATGAGCTGTGTACAAAACTCCAAATTTTCCTGAAAGGGCTAGTTTCAGCCTCTGCTGAAACTACTGTTTGACTTGTCCCACCAGCCTGCATCTTAACTGTGCTGGTGTTGCTTTTGGCTGCGTACTTCCAATTAATGTTAAGAAGAAGTACAAATATGCTCTTATTCTTTCTGACTTCTCCTTCATTTTTCGAATGTTGTGTTGACACAGAGATACTTGGGCTAGCCCAACTCTGCAGAAGTTTCATCATTCCCTGGTTTGTATCTCTTATGCCATCATAGTGTAGTTAGTTTTAATTGAGTCCTTATGGTTCTATGACCTTGCCTACTGCGGTAAGCTGCACAGGGTGGGTGCCACAACTGGGATCTGAAGATGCCATTCCATAGACCCCGGAGAAGACTGGAGGTTTAACTGGGCCTGCTGGATGCTGTATTTTGCTACGAATCTTCTGGCTCAGCTTTTAAAAAGGCAGCAGCATGAACAGGTTTGGTTTTGCATTCAGAAATGTATCTTCTGTCTTTGCCTTCCCAAAGCTTTCCATTTGTGCCATGCCTTTTATCCAGAATCCAGTCTGAATGCAAGTGAAGAGTCTCAGGCATTTCTGACCTGGCATCTCTAGATTTCTGTTCCCAGAGGCTGTGGCTTTGGTTCATTCTACTGACAGCTGCCAATAATCTGAATGATTTCAATGTTCGTCTCCTGGTGCTCAGTGAGATTAGGTCAAAATGAATGAGGTAAAATAAATATATTCTCAGTCACAAAATATATATTTTCTTTTGGTTGGTTTGAACCGGTTTACAGAGGATAGATCTTAAAATAATCAAAGTCCACTGGATATAACATATAAAATACCAAAATAACCGTTCACAGATTCCTCCTCCCCCCTGCAACTCTGCTATCAAAGTCAATTTGATATTTGTAGAGAAGTATCTTTTCTTTTATATGACAGCGCCCATTCATTAGCAAAGAGAGGCAAGACTGCAAGGAGTGGATTCATTTTTTTGGTGCATGTGCAACAAATAAAGGACAGGCCCAGTTTATTCAGTCATTTGCTGCCTTGCCTTGGAGTTTTTCTTTACACCTTTTCATAGCAGTTGGGAAAAAAAGAATTTCAAGTGAGATTTTCAGCAGAGTTTTCTTTCCCTTCAAAACTCCCAAACAAGCAGCCACCTCTGTTACCATTTAAATGGCTGACTGTGGAAAAGGGAGGAATATCTGGCATTTAAATGTGAGCTGAACTCACTTCGTAAACCCCATAGGTCCAAAGGGATATGAGGAAAAAGTACCTAGATCTGGAAAAATGATAAGGTAGACATCAGAGCATTCATTAAAATGACATGAAGATTAATTATGAGGGATAAATGACATTTGGGGCTTTCTCTGCAGAGAGATTTAGTCTAAATCCAATGGGTAAGATTCTTAATTAAGGTTCCTCAGTTAGAAGGCAGTGGAACTGAGGCAGTTGACACTTAAACTTTGGCCTCTTCTCTGCAGAAATTCACATGTGATAGAGGTACTGCTACCACACGGAATTTAACTCATACCAAAATCAAGATTTTTGTTTTGGTTTCAGGTTTACCAAAACAATAGCTTGACAATTGCTTCAGTTCACAAAAGATATATGAGCTATAGTCACAGCTGTTTCTTAGTGTGGGTTTCACTTGGACAATTCTGGGATACTGAGCTGGACAGACAGATACTTTTGATTTAGGTCCTGTCAAAATGGACTGAAATGGAAGTGGGAATAATCTTTTGTGATTGTCTTCATCTTTTGCAGAATATCTCTTGGATTTATTTTTGAGATCTTGGCTCCTTCTTTAAAATCGTCCGTATTTTTCAAAGTTGACATTCTTAGTTTTAAATTCCACACAGTTCCTATCCTAATGCCCCTTCCAAGAAAAGAAAACGAATAGTGGGATTTTTATGACCGTTTATAACATAACACTGGGAGAACTTCAAAGAACAGAGAAGTGATTATTCTTGGTCTTTTTTCTCATTTCAAATCGTATTTATATTTGCTTCTCAGTCTCATGTTACTTTCCTCTTCAAGCTGCCAGGAGACCTCAACTGTGATAACTGGTGCTGGAGATTAAATGGCAAATTTCTGGCAGATATCACAGAGCTATGTTTTCAGGGAAGAATCAAATCGAGCTTCCAATTAATGGGAGAATAATTTTACATGCACAATCATTTATGCACACAGCTCTTGGATTTATTGTCATTTGCACATGGAAAGATAACATTTACATATGCTAATAGTGCATGTGAGTCCTTTGTACTTCCAAAGCAACACACACGGGTACAGTATCCATAGTGGTCCCAAGAACAGGCATGTAGGATCATGGTAGAAGCCAGTTAATGATTAGAAGTATAGCATAATTATGGTGAATACTATTGTGGAGTCAAAAATATTGTTTTAAATATATGTGTGTCAATGAGGTCATCCATAAATTCCTTGTGTGCTTTCTACTGAACCCGGTGCATCTCTAACAGATTTTTGTTTGGAAAGAGAGAAATTACACTGAATTGACAGCCTGTCTGGGTCTCCAAATGTTTTTCAGTGGCCCTGCTGATTGTATTGATTCAAAATATTAATTATCTTCCACTTGTTGAAATCAGAGCAAGTTGTGACATTAATGAGAAGAAGAAAGAGGAAAAGAAGAAACCAGAGGATGTTGGGGCTTGCAGACATCTGCATATTAGTTACTCAACACCATAAGAAGTCTTGCCTTAAAATCTGTTAAAAATGTGCACAGAATGTGCATAGAGTGTCTTCGTAGAGGGGGCTTTGATTTATTGAATGGAGGAAACCAGGAGCACAAGCACCAGAGCTGAGGGATCAGAAGCAGATCACAGCTGGATTGTTAGAGCAGAGGACCTGGGCGCATTCAGCTGGGTGCTAGAAGGGAACCCAGGACAGGCATGTTTCATTGTATTTGGCTATACTGGACGTTGTGGGTCAGGGCTGTCTTCTTTCTTTCATGACCAAGGGTCTGGACCATATTTGTCCACTTGCTTTCCTTTCTCCTTGTCCTGGTCTCTTCTCCTTGTCTCTTCCAGAGAGGAAGGTTGCTGCAGAGGAGAGTTCTGAAGGCAAGTTTCTTCAGACGGGAGGCACGGGCTAAGCTGGTCTCTCGTCAGACTAGCCCAAACTGCTCTGTAGGGAGTAGACTTGGTATAGATCACAGCAACACGGGGCTATAATGCCTAACCCATCAGTGTGCATATTAAAGCCCCCTTGACAGCTTCTGGCTCTATGCAATAGGTTTCCCAAGGGAGATTTTAATAGCTGTGTAATTACATAAAGGCATCAGTCTTGCTACATCCCTTGCAGTCCTCTGCAGTCGCAGGCAGCCAGTGAAGTCCTCAGACCGCCTCTTCTGTGTGCCCCACACCACAGGCCACAAAACACTTCCCACCAGCCTGTACCACACTTAAGATCAATAGTGAAAGAGCAAAAGCCACAACTGTGACGTGCCTCAGGAAGAGAGCAGAAGAGATCAAGGGCATTGCCAACGTGAATGAAATCTACATGAAAGCTCCGTCATCATCGCTCCGCTTTCATGGATTAAAGGAACAATTGAGCAGAAGAATGAAACGGCAGTGCCAAGAGGAAGAGAAAATATGAAGGAGGGAAGCCGGGTTTCTCTGGTTAAGCCATTCTAGTCACGTTCTTGGCACACAAGCAGGAAAGCACAGCTGCTTTACATCTGCTGCTGAGCGCTGGAATGGAACAGGCACGAAGATAAGTATTCTCAGACCATTCAGAGGAGGTTTTTTGTTTGCTCTGGTATGGATACAATACTTTTGGTAATTAGTAGCATGGAAAACTATTTTCTAATTCCACTGCAATAACCGATTTGGCTTATAAATGTTTTCTTTCAAAGGTCAGGCCTACATGGACTTAAAAAGGCTAATTTTGTCACTAAAATGTCAGACCTAATGTGTAACCTGGGAGACACAATAATCATTGAATTACACAATTTAGACAATTTAAACATTTTATGCCTATATCCACAAAAAGATATAGACTTTTTTTTTTCCCCCATGTAGTATTCTGACTGCATTTCATGCAGTTTATCTCCCTTGACATTTTAGAGCTTTGTGCCTGAAGACCCTCATCCCTGGATACCTTTGCAGTACAAAGATAACAATATGTAACTTCTTTTCCTGCTCTATAGTTTTTGATACATATTTTGATAGGACAATGAAGTCTTTTGCTAGAATGCTTCGCTTGCCTAAGATGAGAAAAGCTGATAAACTGCAACATGAAGAAATCTTAAATTCCAGCTCAGTATCTCTGTTTGATCCTCTCCAGTGCCCAGCAACAGCCAGGAGGTAACAGTAACTAAAAATCATATAAATGGATGTGACTGGCTTCAAACTAAAACCATTCACTGACACTATTGCTAGAGGGACTGTATGTTTCAAACTAAGTCACATTCTCTGTGTGCAAGGGAAGCTACAGCTAGTATGGGAAGGTGTTTTGCCTGTGAAGCAGGGCTTTTATAGAAGAGCAAAATGTGAAAGCTAAAGGGGACTGAGCTATAAAAACTAGAACCTGAAGCACATTTGGAGCAGAGGGAATGGGAAGAGTTTGAATCTTGGGTGTTAGTCTGACTGCTACCAGAAATAACTGCTTTGAGTCTTCTGCCCCTTTCATTAAATATGGCTGCTGTTATTATATAGCAGGATTTAAGGCTCTTTTAGCTTGGAATCAGATGATAATGCACCTAGGTGCCTGAAAAGAACTGCAACTGTGATTATTATAGCAACGGACAAGAGCACATTCTTCAGCACACTCCGCACTAGCAGTGTCTGTGTGTGTGAGTGTCACATGGTTGTCTGTGTTGCTTAGACATGAGTACTGGGGGATGCCTGCATCCTTCAGACAAGCATATGAAAACAAATGATGTTCCCCAGTGGTCTTAAGAATATTAAAATGGTGAAGACCATAGTGCTAATGGAAAAACGTAGCCTGGAGTAGCAGACTCGTGCTTAGTTGTAAGTCTGTGGTGTGTTTTGTGGACTGTTTTTTCTGTGCTGAGCTGCAGTGAACGCGCAGGCAGAACTGAAGATTGGGGGGTTCTCCTCTGCAGAGCAACTCTGCGTTTGTTGTAGATTTATCGCATCTTAGCTATACTGCTTGTGCAGTATGCTGAACAAACACCTCTTTATATAATTACGGTGTCTCAGGGGTGACACTGACAGGGCCATGGCAAATTGTTCAACTAAATGTTGCTGCAGAGCCTGTTATGGATCAGGCTTTTGGAAAAGATTCAATGCCACTGTCTAGACAGAGGCAAGAGACATGGGCTCCCTTCCTCCGCATCCTCTAGGAGCCTCATAACAGAGCTATGTATGTCTGCTAATTAAACTAGAGTTTTGCACTTCACCCCTAGGAGTTTCTTTCTTAAGAAATGTAGGTCATTTGATTGACATGTGCATTCTTCAGCATCCTAACCTCCAGTGAGAAAATTATGAAAAACAAGCTGTGCAACATGCAGGCAAAACTGAGCGTTTCGTTACATGAACGTTTTAATAAGCTCTAAGCCATGGGTCTCCCAACAGAAGGAGCAGGAATCAGGAGGAATACTGCAGCAGTTTTGCTGTGGCTGACAGACACTGCTGGGTTTTGCTGGAAAACTTCCACTGAATCTGCTGGAACGCTAGATTGCTTGGTGATTGTTTGCTTGGTGAAAGAGAGAAAGGAGGGCTAATATCCCTGTATAAAAAGTTGTTTGGGAAATGGCAATTTGAGGTAAACTGGGGTGTTGCAAGGGGCTGATGCCAACCCAGGCTGCCCACTCATTCTGTGGACCAAGAGGAAGAAGGTCAATGAGATGTTCCCAGACATCCAAGAACTGACTCTGCACGTTGGAAGACAGACCATTGCGTGGCAGCTCAGTGAGGAATTAGGAGCTGYTTATGTGGCACTCTGACCTTTGGCTTCTATCAGAGAGGCCTCCTCATAACAAAATGAATTGTCTGGATTGGTCTGCCCATCATTTCCGCAGAGACGTTCCTGGTACTACTGAACGTGCTCCAAAACCTGGAGTAAGTTACCAGAGGGCTTATATTAACAAAAGTACGTTTTCTGAGACTCCTTGTTAGAGACAGATGGAGCTTCCAAATAAAGGTCTGATTGTGAGGCATTTTTGTTCATCAGTGCTGATGGAAAGGACATGTTTGTCTTCTTAATTCTTTCCTCATTTACTGAATCTGACAAACCTGGAATGTGCAGAAATTAAGAGGTGAGGCCAGGGAAACTGATACAGGTATATGAACTTTCAGCTAAGTATTGCAATGAGAGGTTTTCCTCGGAGAGGATAATGCAGTCGGTGTTAAACTAACATTATTCTCTTTTCTGTCATGGGCATATTGATCTCTTGAATGCTAAGTAACTAGTAATGCGTTAAGTCAAGGACCCCAGAGGCTCATGGGACAATTTCTGTTTTTTCTAGGCAGGTTAAAGGAAGTAGCTAGTGGGATGCTGAGCAGATGCTGGCAAGAACTCAGGAAAACTGGAGATCTAGCACTGACATGGAAGAGTGTGAAAAAATAAAGGGGTCAAAATAGCTTTCCTAGTGACTTTTTCACATCACTTCTAAGTGGAAAAGAAGCCTAAGAAGGAATACGGTAAAAGGTGTCTACTGCTAGCAGGCACAGGATTAATCCTTCTTTCGTGGTACCTGTCTGAGCTATAGCATCAGCACTTGGCCTTTGTCTAGAATTTCCAGGCTTTTCTATGGTCAGTGAAAGGCACGGATGACATTCTGAAAGAAATTGCTGCTCATGTGCAGAAATCTTCCTAATAAGATTCTCAGCATAGTTCTCATCTATACATATGTGTGCCTACAGAGGTATATATAGGCCGTTTCACACTCTAAAGTTAGTAGTTGTGGAAAATGGTATACGCAATAACTTGATAGTCTTAGTGCCTTTGTGGTAGCACATTCCTAAAGAGATGCATGTGTGATAAAGCGATGATGTGGATTAGATTTTCAGTTGACAGAATGGTAGATGCTCTTGATCTAGGAAATCTTGTAGGACCAGGATGTAATAAGCCCTACTGACCCAAAATAAGACACATCCTTTGCAAGATTCCCTGTAAAGTTTTGGTAGCATTGAGTGAAAACAGGTGCCCCAAGGTGCTAGGGAAGAGGAGGAGAATGACAAGTGAAATACAAACTCTGCTGCTGCTGTTGACAAAGAAACATTGTAGAGTCTGAGTCATGCAGCGCTCCTGAACTCGCAGCCTTTGTTTATACCCATTTTGCGCCTGAATTGGACTTGGACTTGAGTCCAAACCACAGTCACAGAGTTTCTTTTTTGCAATTCAGTTTTTTCTTAAATGCAAAACAAATAAACAAACAAATAAAAAAGTCCCCAAACAAAACCCAACTGTATCTCTAGTTTATGTAACCTATCTCTCCCTTTGTTCTTTTACATTTTGAAAAAATTAGTACTAGATCCTGCACAGACTAATCTGCTGGCCTCCATAAGTCCTCATGTATTGCTAGTGTTTCCTGTCCATCTTTTGTGTCATTTCTTTTCATTGCTGCTTTAAATTAGCCACAACGCAGGGCCACTTATGGTTGTCATATGTTATGTATCAGGCTTAATTGTTCGTCCTGCCTTTCATCATCTCATCATATTTCACAGGCTACAATTAACTATGGCTCTTTTGAGGCACGCAGTTTGCCTTCACTTGCTACTTAGCCTCATACATCCATATGGTTCAACTTGGTTTTCAAAGCGCTCTCTCGTTTTGCTACTTTGTTTAACACAACAAACCAAGAACTATTTTAGAGGGTTTCTTTGCTGTGGTATATGTTTATATACATATATGTATTAGAATTTCATATCAAAGAGTAAAACGCAGCTGGTACATCTGGAGCATTGTGTAAGGGTGTGCTGAAAAAGACTTGTCTGAAACCTTGTTTCTGTGGATTATTGACATCATTTCTGTTTAGTGTCCTGTCTTTCTCTAGCCTGTACAGTTATGATACCTCAAACTTCCTGGAGAATTTTACTGCCCAATGTCTTTTTTGTATTGAGAACATTTTCCTAATTTGGAATCTTAATTTTAAGCAGTTTTAAGCAGTTCTTCTTTGTGCTAGTGTGTTCCAAGACTGGGAATCATTCCCAATATTATATTTTTAGGGCACACTTTTGCATCGCCATTAAAATCAGTGTGAACATGTTAGAGAGACTGGGGGCAGAATTCCTTTTAATAGGAATTTTTCACTGAAATATTTTAGGGTATGATGATATCTCTTTCCCTGTAACTAATTCTTTCTGTCAGACTTTGTATATCCCTTGCACATCTTCATCCTTTAAACTGTCTACTATTTTTATTGTCCTCCTTTCTCTCTTCCCTAGCTCCCTGAAAAGCAAGAGGAACAGGACGGCACATCCCATGCCAGTGGTATTCCCCCACAGACTCTGCTGAGAGTTGGTGCTTTTACATACGGTGCTGTGGCTATGCCCCAAAGACCTTTCTAGATATCTTCTCACGGTAAGTTCATATTTGACCTAGAAAACAATAAATACACAACACAGAAAAGGCTTGTCGTGATGAGTCCACAGAGAGCTGTGTTGCCTAGAACTTTGGCTTTCTTCATTTAAAAGTGATATGGAAAACCTTCTTCAATCCGCTTTTAGTGACAGTCTGGCAAATCAATTTATTAACCTTTTTTTTTTTTTCACTATTATTTCCTCCTTTCTTTTTTATTCCTACTTAAATGTTGCTATTTAAGCATAGTGTTTAAGCTTCTATTTAAGCATAGTGTTTACAGCTCAGCTAATTCTTCTCTTGCTGTGCACAACCCACACTCAGTATTTGAAGATGGTCACTTTTTCCTTCTGTTTCCCAGCTGGACTATGCTAAGTTGTTTTGCAATTACCATTTAATTTTTAAATTTCTCTTTCTATCTGTCTGGCTATCCTATGGTAATTTTCACTTTTTTATTAGAAAAAAACTGAATTATGCATAAAAAGATATTTCAGAAAAAAAATTTACCATTGATGTGCATCAATGTGATGTACTCACACAACCTTAGAAGGTGTCTTTTTGAAATAAAGGTGAAAGCAGAGCCATGCTATGGAGATTATAGATTTTAAAGCCATACAAATCAAGTTGATGCTGTCAACTGACTCATAGAACTGTACCCAGAGACTCCTGCATCAAACTACAAGCGTAGGGTTGAACTAGAGTTGGCTTTATACACTGTCTTGTCATTGAGAACAGGTATATATATCACAGGTGAATATATATTTTTTTTAAAAAAAGTGCAAAGGATGTTTCTACCTATGAAATATTTCCCCTTCTGCTCTTGGACCCTAGGGATTGTTGTGTTGGGAGTAAGGGTACATTAGAATCAGAGTGGAGCAGACAAATGATAAATGTAATTAAAAGATGCAAGACCTAGAAGAGTATGGAGGATGGCAGGGAGAAGGAGATGAAGATTTCCACACTGTTGTCTCTACTGCACTGCATATGATCCCAGTAGCAGAAGGTACAGTACTAGGCGTGAAATATAAATTCACAGTGGGGACATGCGGCCGTTCCTCCGGATGTGCCGTGTGCTCCTCTCTCTGGATATGTCCCTCCCTAGTCTCTCTAGTCCATTGTCCCATTTGCCCCCAGCTTGCCCTGAACATGTGAACACTGGTGCTTCTCCACATGGGAGCACTTCCCCAGTCTGTGGGTGGACAAATCACTCAGGAATGCATGCAGGAAAGCCAGGAGGGAGCAATGAAGATCATACTTGAATCACGAGGAAATCTGGATGCCAGTGGAATCTGAGCACCAAATTTTCCACTGGATGCCCAGCTGAAAACACAGAGTGGAGAGAGGAGAGAACATTAAACTTGTGCAGCTAAAGCTGCCACTCTGGGCTTCTACCTGCAGCCTCTATGCTCCTCTTACCACTGTAACCTCAATATGCTATGCAAGGCAATGCCTTAAATTAAAGCAAGGGCTTAGTTAAATTTTCCAAGGCAATCTTGTCTGCCTCTCCTTTGAGGATGCCAAATTGATGACAAGTATGGTATTATTTGTGTTTGTATATTTAAAGTTGACTTAATTAATGAAACCCATGGAGTCTAACCCCTAATCTTATTTAAAATATTAGATGCACAGAAACAAGAAGCTGTTTTACATTTGAAGAATATAGAAATGAAGGGATTGCTTTTAAATTTATTTTTAAGTTAACTTGGTAAAATATTTGTGTGGTCATAATCTGCATTTAATTCTGGAGTTTGGGTCCATAAGGAATGCTGGGTCAGGATGAAAAGTACATATAGTAAAGGATTTTTATGTTTTTGCTTCTGGTAGGTATCTCCTRAGGCTACCCATGAGTCAGCCCTAGATAGACCTTCTTTAATAGCACTTTCATATTTATAGAACCTGGTAGGTCCCAAGCTGCTGAGAAACATGATCTTTGTGAAATATTTGCATTGTTTCAATGTGATATAACAAAGGGATAAAAATATCCTGTGATGTGGAGAATAGGAGACTATAGGGGTTTAAATGTTTCACTAATTTGTCAAGGAAATCTGCAAAACAGCTGCCTCCACTGTTTGTTCTTCTGTTGCTTTGCTTTTAATTATCTCTACCTCTTTTTAATGGAGCATAAACTACAATTTCACAACTTTGTGGATGGACCAATCCATAGACAACTGCTGTGACATTTGTGGGAGCCTGGACTTGGCCTTCCATTCCTTCCAGATGTCTTCTGTGCAAACATTTCATAACTAAAGGTTGATTAAAAACAGTTTAAGGAATAGACAAAAACAGCCTCGGTTAACAGGAATATTAAATACAACTGTGGAGGTAAAGCAAGTTTATTTCATTTCCATATGCTATTTCTGTATGAGGGCTGGTGGCAGAATCAAACTCCATGTCAGGACTTGGATTCATGTCCACTTCTCGCAGCTGCATCGCACTCTTCACTGCCACTGAAGTCTTTCAGCCAGATATCACAGTGAATTGGAAGTTGTTTGTGTCACATCATGGGAAGAAGTTACAGATAAAGGACAGGATTTTTCTAATTAGAATAATTTGCAGAACTTGTATGTATCATCACAAGTGCAGGAAAAAATAAAGACGCCAACTTTCTAAGACTAGTGCAAAGAGATCTCGGATTATCAGTGATACATGTTGTTCTTGCAACAAAAGAAGGGACACAAGCACCTTTTAACACCGGTAAGCCAAGCTGCAGAAGCAGCTGAAGACCAACTTTGACCACAGTACAAGCTAAGAAAGGTAGTTAAGGCAGTACTGACTGCTGCAGAAGATACTGTATTTAAAACAGTGAGGACCAAGTCCTTTTTCATTTACCCGTGTCAGAAATCACTGAGGCTGTATGGATTACTGAAGAAACAGGGACCACAAAAGACCTACCGTGTGTGGAATCTTCACTAGTCTAACTGCTCTCATGAAGGCGGTGGGTGCTGCAAATGCAGGGAGAGCTCAGGGTTTGCTCCTGCATTGCCGTTAATTGAGGCTTCTGATTTCACGTTTGAATTTTGCCGACTCTGTTCAATGCACCTCTGATTCATTATCATGAAGAAAAAATATTAAGGCGAACAGGCAACTGATGGTGAAATTTTCAAACTGCAAGTGAATAATCTTCAGAGCTGTAAGAGAGGTCCTGGCTCTGCCGTCTGGCATGTACTTAGTTTTTGGACCTCGTGTATATTAAAGACCCCAAAACAGCAAAAAAATAAAAAAAGTAAGTGACGAATGCAGGTACAGGGAGCAGGGAGGCATTCCTTGTTTGTATAAATACCTGTAGCCACGGTCTGACTCTAGTGACTCTATTTGCGTTACAAATATATTTCAATAAATAAAAATGAGAAAATGTTACCAAATGTTTGTGAAACAGAGACAAAAATGACAAGTCAGAGAGGGATAAATTCTTTGGAAGTGACCAATATTTTCAGAGCTTTCAGTGTGTCAACATGTGAGCATGTTTGACTTAGGTGTTCAAATACCTAAGTCAARTGGGAAGGCATGTGTGTCAGTTTGTACCTAGCAATCCCAGAAGAAGACAAACCTTGGCTGGGTGCACTTAGCTTAAAAAGAAGTAAGAGCCTTACAATACCCTTAGAGCCAACTGAGGAAGATAATTTTTTTTTTTTTTTTGCAAAATTTATCAGAAGGAAAAGCGAAAATGGGGAGCTTAGGAGAAAAAGGAAAAAGAAAACAAAAGTGTTTAGGAAAGATGATTTTGCAAGAAATAGTTGATTGATTCCTGAATTCTCTGGAGTGAAACTGCTTGTCTGCTTGTCCTCTGAATGACATCTTGAATATGCGTGATCTGAACAAACCCTTAATTCACTTCAGCTGACTCCGCCAGAAACATTCCKTTGCAAAGAGCTCCTTTCACCTGAGGGTGCCTGAGACTGGGGTCTGAATTCTGCAAGAAGGTGGTTCTGGAGCATTGTTATTCTCAGTTAACTTTCTGCATGTGCAGAGTTAAAATTGTTTCAGTCTGGCTTGTTCCCACAATGCAAATATCCACCTGTGCATTACTGTGAAGAACTTCTTCTGAATCATCTCTTCCTATGTGTCTAATGTTGATTTAATTGTGGGCTTTGGCATTGCTTAAAAGCTGGAAGTGTTTGTAATAGATAAAATATGTTGTGTCYGTTGTTTGTGTCAGCGCTCCCTGGGGAATCGCACTGCTCCGAATGTTTGCCTAGAGGCACATACATCCAGCAACCCCTGCGGACGTCGACTCCGGCACTGCACCCCGGGAGTAATGACTAACAGACTTCAGACACGGAAGAATCCGTTCTGAAATCCAAAACTGGCTTATAAAAAACCCATCTTATTCTTTGTATGTTTCTGTAAGGAATGAAATCTCTTGCTATTTCTAAATATCTAATTCATGTTTTCATGAATTCCTCCCAAAGACCACAAGCAAAGCAGGTTGGAAAGGAAAATGTGATGCTCACATCTCCAAACTGATCTGAATTTTTAAATATTGAGGTTTGTGTAAAATATCACAGCTAATTTGAGTAACTTACCTGAGAACATACTTGAAGTCACTAGAGGTGTTCTCTTTTTAGGTTAACTACTCAGCAAAGGGGCATGTTAAGGAATTATTCTGGGGAATGTTTCTTACCATTGATGCATGGAATGCTATGGCTGTTTTTAATTTGTTCAGGGAAACTTTATAGAGAAAGAAAAGGACCTCTGTTCTCCAGTTTTTCCCGATCATTTTGTGTTCCCTTAAATCCATTTCTCCACCAAAAGCAATATCTAATATTGATTTGTTCCTTTGCTTTATTGGCATATTTCTGTGTCTTTCATGTATCTCCATACTGTGAATCAATTATGAAAGATGTCTATTTTCTGTCACTCAAAGATTTTCTTGCTTTAATGACAGACATTTCTTTCTGCTCATCATAGATGCTGTGCTCTTATACTCCACCTTTAGTGGTAGAAGGAGGATGCTTTTGGAAGACACACAGGTTAGTTATCCTGGGACCTGTGTATCTAGACTCCATGAGTCTGATGCAATCACTTCAAATCTAGAAGTGATTGAAGGAAGTTTTGGGTTTCAGAAGCACTGCTGTCCCTTTTGACTCAGCTGCTTCTTTTTCAGGGCTTTCTTTTTATATTTCCAGCTATTTGTTTTTAATCTATGTTTTCTGACCTTTCTGTGTACACGTATACTAGGTTCTTACTTTTTTTGCTTTCCTTTTTCTCTTTGCTCTCCACAGTGTCTAATGTTCCTGTTCACCAGTGGAACCCAAGAAAAGGTGAGGGAAAAAAAAAGCAGCAGCCCCAGCCCAGAGAAGTTGATTCTGAGCAAAGGAACAAAGTTTATTTTCATCTTGCAGGTGTGAAATGCTCCAAAATACTTAGTTGTGTAGGGAGATAAAGGCTGGTATTTTATCCTAAGAGTTTCATGCCACAATTCTGTCAATGAGATAGCCATCAGTATGACAATACGAACAGCAGAATAAAGCGGAGTGGGCTGCAGGGTTTTTTCTGAATATGAATCAAGCCACGAAACTACTTCTGCTTTTTTTATTTCAAAGGAGGCTGAGGAACATCTTCTTCAGGGAGCACTTTTCCCTGGATGTGGTGGTTAACTCCTCAGCCAGTTCTGCCTTTTAGCCTTCTCCCTTTTAGTAGAAATCTGCTGAGATTCCAGCACTGCTCCTGACTAGTCCTGATTTGGACAGAGCATGATTCCTCTGGGATGGCTACATCCAGAATTGGTATTGGGACCTGGCACAAGCCGGCAGCCATCCTTGTCCCACTGCACACTGGGTAAGAAGGCAGAGCTAGCACAAAAATCATTGCCCCAGGTTATTGGTCTCCCCCCAGTTATTCACCATGGCTGCAAAAATCTTGGCTACCTCCTACCTACTCTTACAGATCTGTAGTGGCACCTGCCTTTATCCTAAGAAACAAATATTACGGGCTACAATTTGCCTTACAGCTTCCTGCCTGCAGCAACCACTAGCTTCATTTGCTGAAAACATGAGGCACCTTTTGCTCCCAAAAGGAATGAATAGCTAGGCTGTCAGCAGGTTTATCTTGACCTGGCCCACCTGGAAAATGAGCCAGTGCTGACAAGTGCTTATAGTTTGGCAGGCAGAGCAGCTGCCTGATCCAGGAGTTCTCTTCTGAGGAGGTATTCTGAGTTTCTGGGGCAGTGCAAGCAATGGTCAAGCACTTTGATAAGGATACCTGCCATGTATCCAACAGTTCTCAAAATGGAAGATCCTTATTAAAATTAGATCTGTTGATGCTGGCGGCAAGCCACATGGCAAAGCATCTCTTTGAAGAAAGCCCACCGTTTTTAAAACAAGCATGTTATGAGGGATGTTTGCTTTTAAAAGACAGAGCTCAATGGGAAGCAGCCTCTTCTGGTGGATTATTTTGTGACAAAGGTTCACAAGGGAGGTTTGGAACGCTGCAGGATAAACAATCCCATGATTTGACAGAAATTCAGAATATTGTGTTTCACATTTTTTAGTGATATTTTTACCTCATCTTTACTGTTCCTTAGTAGAAAATGGAGAAGTACAGCCAGACCATGACTGCTCTTCTCAGAAAGATGAAGTCCTAATCCCAGCAAAAGGGACCCCAAGTGCCTTGAGGACTGTGGCTTTGTCCTTKCCATATTGTTACTTCTGCTGATTTGTTTTGCTTATAGGAAGAGTCCAGGAAAGGAGAAATGAATAGTGATCTCAGWGATGTTATTTCAGCTGGAGGGAGAAAATACCTAATAAAATTATTTGGAAAGAGAAGTTCTGCAAATTCACATGGTGATCATTTTAAGTATGTGAAATATTTTCACTAGAATGTTTTTGTTTGTATTCCCTTCTTCTGTTGTATTCCCTCCTGCTTCAGACTTTTTCACATGGAGGAGCACTGTTGAATCCACTACAATCAATAGTGACTCAGAATTCAAGCATCACTTTTCTGATTTYCTGCTACTGGCCTTTCTTTTTTGGTCTTTTGTGATTTAGGTTCCAGATGATTGTGTGAGGATCTCTCACTTCTGCTGTAGTATCAGAGGAGGATCTGGGAGGAGGCAGGACCTGATGACAGCCATTCTCCATAAGGGTAGAAACAGACCTGAATGAGGGCTCTGTCTGTCTCCCTGCGTTGAGCCAACCTCCAGAAGACTGCAGAAGCAGAACTACTTTGTAAGAGAAATCCTTAAGGAGGTTTTAGAGCTTGGGAAAAATATCCCAGGGCTGGTYCCTAGCTCTTTATAATAGTATATGAACAACTTCTTACCATTAGAACCTGATCCAGTATCTTTTACTTTGAGCTGAAACTCCTGTTGCCTCTATCAAAGCGGTGTTTGTGTAGAAGGAACAGAAAATGGCACATTCTGTTCACTGCAAGCTTTGTCTAACTGTTGCAGTTTTCTCCTCAGCTTGTTCTATGAGTGCTCTTTCCCTTCATCTTCATCTCCAGTATGTAGAAAGTGCTTACTGTTTAATGTAATTAGTTATAGTGTTTCCAAAATTAATTTTCTGTTAGCTGTAAATATTTTAGTGTGTATTATAAATCAAAACATGAGGTAGTTTTCAGTGAACTGGCAAATTAACATTCACCTTTGAGTCTGTGCCATAAGAGAAGTAGAAGCTTGCATAAAGGCAAGGTAGTTTGTGTAGGCTGGATCATTTGTTTCYGTTTGAAAGTGTTTTGTGTTTATGCAGACATGTTATCAGTAATAGTTTCAGTCATATTTGAAATAACTTACTATGTCAGGTGCAAAATCTGTCTCCTTTTTCTGTTTCCTTTTGGATACTTGTTTTGGCTCCTGAAAGTGTTTCCTTACAGCTTTGAAACATTACAGTGTTCCCAAATAATAAATGAAGGATAAAATAAAAGTAGACAGAGGTGGGATCAGAAGAACAAGACATATTTACATGCTTAGAAAAACTGAGTGAAGACTTGTATATTGAAGAGACAGCAATTGTGTCCCAGTCCATTTTTTAGAGCTCTGCAGACATGATGAGTTTCCTRAAGTACCTGGCTAGATTTTGTATTACTGAGGAAATACTTCTGTTGTGTATACACTATATTGTGTTCTGTTGTGTACACGCTGACTTCCAGGGGTAGCCACCCATAGAAATGACCTAATTGATCCTGATCTTGGCTGTGAACAAAGTGTCTCTAGTGAATATTTTGCATCACTGAAATTTCACATGGTCCTAAGGAAGTGAGAAGTGGGTACCCCTGATCTCAAGAGAGATTTGTGCTAAATACCTCCTTTCGGGCTGCTTTTTCCCTCTCTCCCACCTCGCCTCCCCTCTCTCCTCTGCTTTTGTTTTGTTTTTTGTCCCTCTGTTTCATCTCACTTTGGGGCTCGTGCACAGGCCTTTCCATTCCCACTCTGTTCATCCATCTGGAGAAGAAAGGACCCTGTTAAATCATGTTCTGAGAGCAATTCTCATTGGACCTGAGAGCTCATGTTGATTTGTGGCTGGGACTGCTCTCTGGAAAAGGACTTGCAGGGATGCTGTGAATGCCTGGCCATGTTGTGTTGTCTCGCAAGTTGGACAGACCGAATACAGAGGCTKTGTCACCTTTGAATTCTCAGTCACATAACCTTGAAAGAGGGAGGGGATGCAAGAGAGATGCTGTAGTTCAAACAGGAGTGAACTTGGGGAATCTCTGCTGCTTGGATGGGGCTGGGTGGTCATTTCTGGCCTGGTTGCTACCTTGGCAAACTGGAACCTGGGAGCTACTTGTTAGAGAGGTCCAACAAACATCTGCCAAGGATGGTGTGGGCACCATTTCTTCCCTCAGGATAAACAGATGGATAGGGCTAATTTTTAGTTCTTTTGCAGCTCTGTTTTCCTTGCGCTTCTGAGCAGACAGAATTTGGGAGCGCTGAGAATGGAAAAGTGAAATGCAAGATCGAAGTGGGCAGAGAGGAATCTGGTCAATGTTTACTGATGAGGATCTGGAGGACACAGGGAGGGAAAACGAGAACCAACACTGAGGATAAGAAGGAGATTAGCCGTAGCAGAAGAAAGTTTTGAGACAAGAAATCTTGCCGTACTGAAAAGATGGAGGCTTGTCAGCAGAATGCTTTAAGACACTTGGTAGGATTAATATTCTGCATTGAATAGAATAGATGAAGGTGCTTGACAAAATAGAGTTTGTCCTAAGCATTTTTTGAYAGAATATGTTTTATCCCTAGAAGGGCTTTAGCAGAATTGCTAGTGGTGTCTCATGATGGATGGCAATATGAAGTGCTGTAAGAACCTGACTATTAAAGAAAAGACCAGAGAACTTAGTGCTGTGATAGTCTGTTTGAGTGGGTAGTTGGAAAGGGATGGGGACAGAGGATCTTCTAATGGCAATTTAATCATATGCCTTGTTGAAATAATGGGAATCCAGAGCTCATTAAGGAAGAAATGAGAAAGGAAAGGTATTTTGGAGAAATTTCCTCACTGAGATGATGATTCATTTTGGACTGTGCTGTCAAAAGGCAGCTATGGAAACTGCAGCTGTGGATGTATTAAATAGGAGTCAGGCAGGTGCTTACTGGAAAAAATGTTAGGGATGGAAATAGGCACCAGCAGTGGTGGGAGGTAGCCGCAGAGCCAGATTCCGGTTCTCAGTTACAGCAGTGAGTTATTCCACATTTGCACTGCAGATACGCAGCAGTTCTCAGGCTGCAAGGATGTTTGGCTGCTGTGGACTTTCATGAACATGTACCCAAGCGGCCAGGCTCACCACCCTCTCTAACTTTTTTAAGAGGAAGGGGAGTATTAAATCCCAGGATGAAGGTAACAGCTTCAGGATGGAAAAGCTTGAGTAATGATGGTGTAATAGAAAGCAAAATTTGGCCCACGTTATGTTCCTCCTGCAGGGCTGCTTTTCTCATTAGTATTGCTAGCACTAAAGAGCATTTCTGATGTATGAAGGGATATCAGAATTTTAGCCCAATAGAAGAAAGACATGGAATGATGGAGAGGGATAAAATGGGGATGGAAAGCTTGAACAGCAAGGGGGATGACTCTGTGTTTAGGAAGAGGAGTTGAGAGGAGTCCGAAATTTGTGACCTGTTATTTGTGCCATGTTGACTTTGAAAAAGAGTTTAAATTGACTGATGTTCTGCACTCCGCAGGACTTGCTGAGATGTGAGTCTGGTATTGAAAGGTACCTCCAGGTACTGTTCTTGGCAGTGTGCAAGAAACATGTAGATGAGGCTCTTAGGGACATAGTTTTAACAGATAGGGTGTCGAAGGGCTTATGATTGAACTCCATGATCTTGAAGGTCTCTTCCAAGCAGAATGATTCTATGATTCTATGAAAGTGAAGGAGAAACTTCCAAAACTGCATGTTTCCCTAAGCGCTCGTTCTTCCATTTGCTTCTCTGAAGTCTTTTTGATTCAGATCTCACATAATTGCAGATGTTGTCACTGCTTTCTATGGAGTCACTCCTATTTATACCAGCATGAAACTGAGTCTGAGAATTTGCAGAGAAAGAAAAGTCATTGATCATAGGAGGGACGGCATAAAAATATGAACTGCTGGAACTACTTACTGAGGTCATTACTGCTTTCTTCCTGCACTTCCACGTGAGTCCGTTGACTCAGGAATCAGGTCTGGATGTCTCTGGGTCATAAATTGAAATCAGTTTCAATTTTACCTCAGTGCAGCTCCATAACACCTCGATTTCTCTGTGCTGTCTCATTCCCTGTCTTCACAGCAACCAACGCAAAGATAGCTACAAAGTACAGGTGTAATAATAAAAGCTTCAAGGTTATTTCAGAAATTCAGGAGCCAGAGCCTCAGCTGGTTCAAATCAGTGCAGATCAGTTGGCTACACTGCACGGACACCAATTTTACCCTGGCTGAAGCTTTGTCCCTGAGATTCCTTTTTTTTTTTTTTTTTTTTTTAATGGCACAGGAAGCAGCTTTCTGGAGAAGGCTGAGAGGAAAAGCATCCTGTTTTCTTTTGGGAAAGTTTAAGACTTTCTGACTCAAATGTCAACCATCAAAGTGTTATCTCCTGAATACTGGGAGTACAGTTTGCTTGGTAAAAAACACATCTGCTCTTCAGTTCACTGGCACTTCTTTGAAAGCATGTCCAAGCTACCTACCTAAATGCCTCCACAAAATTAGGTTTCAGTTACATATGTTTCATTGTGTATTGCATGTTTCCATGGCACATCGAGTTGCCAAATAAAGCAATCTGCAGCACATTTAGTTTATCTTAAGGCCTTTTAAATCTGTCTCCTCAAAGCCTGAAATTCTCTTATTTGGGCACCCAGTGTTTTTGAAATCTCTAAGCCAATAATTCTTAATGACGTGTGTGTCTAGCCAGAGTAATTCTCCTCATTCAATTTGCAATTTTCCAAGTCAATCCTTTCAGCATTGTGACTGTAGCAGTTTATTTTGCATTCCGAGACATGCAGCTCTCTTAAACAAAACGATCCTGACTTTATAGGCAAAGAAATGTTTTATAACGAAGGGCAGCCGAGCTCTCTTTGGGAAACTCAGGGCAGTATCACTTTTGCTGCCTGCTCCCCTGGGCTCCGTGCTAGCACACATCTGTGTACGCAGGCATGCGCGCACCCTCCTCCCCTTAGTATTCCACATAAAGGACAAAGCAGAGCCATTTGGCAGGATATTTAGTCTTTCCTCCTCTTCAAAGAGCATGTTGGACTGAGGCTCGTATCTTACGCTGTTTCCCATGCTTCAGAGCTAAGATCTGCAGTAACCAACAGAAACTTTACTGTTCAAGCCCAGGCTCTTGGTTTATAGAGGCAGCATGTTCAGAGCATCCTGAGTGACAGAAAGGGGCCCTTTGTGGTGCTAAATGGGCAACCTCAGCCATCCACRGGGAGCGCAGGGAGAGCCCTGAGGTAGAGGAAATGTTTGCAGCTGGTTTTTACTACCTAGAGTGTTGCAACAACTGGGGTCTTTGCGAGGGGTGAGAGTGAAGAGGACTAGGTGGGAAATGGGAGTTCTCGTCCGGACGATGCAGAATGGACACGTGTTTTTATCTTTAGTGGCCACTGCCACTTAATATTTGTTTTATCCAGAGRAAAAAAAAAAAAGAAGGTTCTGAACCCTGAATGAGGAATATTTATGTGAGCTTGAGAAGTTTTACTTTGTTCACTCTAAAAAAAAAAAAGGAATTTGGAAAGCCTCACTCTTTTCATACATTTATTTTTGCCTGTTCTTTAATACTGTTGAAGGAACAGCTACATTTAAAGATGTTTATTTTAAGTTCATATACTCTAGATTGAAAGGCTTTTTCTTCTACGCCTGCCCTCACTGCATGTAACATTTTGCAGATGGCAGCATTTATCAGAATCCCACTGCGGGCTAGTTCCTGGCTTTGTGCCTTCAGAAAAGGGCCACCTCCACCCCCTCTGCTACTGGAATGACACTGGGGTAAATCTGACCCATCATCACAATTGAAGGAAACTTGTAAAGTGCTTCCTGAAGCATAATCCTACATTTGGGGCACAATGGCTGGGCTAGGTTGGGTTGTCTGGGTTGACTTGTTTGATGTAAATATATTGAATTATATTTASTTTCTATGATTACTGAAAATTATTGGTTTGCTTTAGGAATGTCTTAGGTCTCTTAGTTCTGCTGCTTCCAGTCCGCGAGTGATTTGGGGACCAGCTCTCAAACATCTCATCTCAAATTGCAGCCACAGATCTGGGCGTACAGGCCGTTTTGACAGGCAGAGATCGGAAGGCGCCTGCTGTCTTGACTGAAGCCAGATTAAGGTGATTTTCTTTCTTTCAGGCATTCCACAGAATGTAACACCTCTACCAGACTGTTACTCACCACTTCTCTGATCTTCCCAAACTAYGTGTTGTCTGAGTCCCTTGGGGTGCTGCCCCTAAATGCTGTCTTTACTCCCCGATCTCACTGGAGAGCTGTGGTCATTTCCATGGAACTGGAGTCTTGGCAGAGGCCGGCCTATTTTGCATAGGCCTAAGAATCACAACATGTCTTGGGATTGGGAGCAGCTCCATTCACCACCTCTCATTTCTCTCTCAGTTTAGTTTTCCTCTAATACTTCATTTATAGAAAGGTGTGGAGCAATGAGTGGTAAGTAACGTAGGCCCTGAGGCCAGAAGTACGGCTTACTTAAGGGAGGAACCTTTTCTTCCTTTCTTTCTTTTTTCTTTCTTTTTTTTCCAACTTTCTGAAGGAAAAAAAGAGCTTTTGGGACACAGCTTTTCMTGCTTGTCTTCGGCCAAGGTTTGGCTGTTTGGAGAGCTTTTTTTAAAAAAAATTCAGAACTTGAATGAGTTAAGAGAGGCTGGAAGTCAAGGGAAATTTAATGTTTTAAAGATATTTTCCACCCTGCCCAGTTATACCAAAGGAGTGGTCAAGAGAGTTCCCCTTTGAAAGTGTTTACCAAGAGGAGCCTACAGAGCACAGTGTTTATTCAGTGCTGCTATGGAAAGCCCAGTTCCAGTCATGTTGAAGAATTAAGAGAAATGAGAAAATGAAGATTTAACTGTCACTTGTCCCAGTTTTCTCTCTCTCTCTTCCTTTGCTTTTCTTATTCATTGACATGTTTTTGGACAAGAGCTTTTTTCTCAAAATGTGACGACGCTAAGGCCCTAGATGCGTAATGTGGCACCTTTAATGGTATTTCAGCGAATGCTCTCAGTAATTTGACTGACTAGATTGCGCCTCTAGACTCAATTTATTCCCAAAACAGCTCAATTTCTTCTAAAAAATGACCATCCAGGAACCCGTACTGGAGAGAGCCCCCAGGCTGTTCTGAGCAGGAGCTGTGGGCTGGGAAAGCAAGCACACCTGAAAGATGTCGGTGTCATGATGGTGCCCAAGACAACCTTGAGTGGTTAAACATGTCTGAGGCATCAAGCTGGAAAAATACTTCAGGGATTTTGTAAGCTACAGGAAAAGTTCCAACTATTTAGCAAAGTTAATGCTGAGGCTGTCTGACTCATAGCACTAAAAAGCTGCTCCAAACAGTCTCACTGCTGAATCAATTAGCTCAGCGAGCACCCTTCCCATCAAAATAACCTCTTCCCTTCTTGCTCACTTTCAAGGCCTAATTCAATAACTTCACTAACAAAAATACATAGACCTATGCTCCCTTTTGTACCCATTCCTGCAAAACGTTGCCCACATGCTGCAAGTTCCCTTGCTTGCATGTTCACATGATTCGATTCCCTTCACTGCTGGAGTTTGGAGCCTGTGCTAGAAGTCAAAATCCTGAGGATTAAAGCTGCTCCGTTAATACTGGTCTGGTASTACAGAGTGCTTGGGAGGGAGAGCTCTTAGCAGGTGCTGCTGGGGAGTTGATCAGTTTGGGAGCTGAACTGGGGGCTACAGCCACAGTTAGGGCTGAAGAAGCTGGGCTAAAGTAGCTGTGCCACCTGTGCCTGTAGCCTGCAAACCCTCAGTGCCTTTTTGGCCACCAGAATTGGCTGTAGGTTTCTTGAGCATGTTTTGATTCAATTTTTCTGTGCTAATTGTAGTTCTTCAGCATGGTACTCGTTGTGGCCATTTTTTTCTTTATGATTAATTAGTCAATTATATGAAATTACCTTTTTCAATTAAAAGCATAATTTAGAAAAAAACATCGAGCAGATAATGCTCATTTGTCATAAAATTGCTTGTAACTGAGGCTGTTGTGTGGAGAGGTGCTTTTGTGCTTTTGCTTCGTGTTTTTCCTGTTGGATGATAAACACTGATAAAAATAAAATCCTAACAGAGTGCTTGGAGTGATTCAGACTTGTCCTTCAGTATTTAGRAGGAAAAGGATTTAGATTTGCAATTTTCATTGTTAATAAAGGGTATTTGGGCTTGGGGAGGTTGATGTAGCTCTGAGCTTCACTCTTRTTATCAGGAGTTGAAAGGACAGGAGATGTAACTAAATGTTATTTAAACTCCCATGTAAAAGGGAATGTAAAATATGATGCCTTAAGAGTTGTTTCTTTCATGAAGAAGGAAGGGTGAATCAGTTATTGCCTGTGTAATTGTTTAGTTATCCATCAGATGACTGCGACCCGTGTGTGTGTACGTTTCAAAGTGCTTTGGTGTAGACAGACACAGACCTTCGCTCCTGAGGAATTCAATGATTCGCCYCATGGGAATTACTGGCCTTGCTGGAGTTCACTTAATGACACTGATGGGTCAATTCTCTGCCAGAGCCAACAACTCATCTTCATCATCTTCTCAACTTCACATCCACTAACGATCAGTCCTCATAATGAAGGCATTTTTCACCCTGCCAGGAGTCACAAGGAGAAAAATTGATTGACAGAGTTATCTAGATTGTAGTAATTAAATCAGGGCAGACAAATCCCTGCTCTCATTATATTTCAGACATGTCTGAACCATGAAAAACAGAGCTGGAGCATGCTGATTGCTTCCTACAATTCAAAATGTAGTATTAAATCCTCTATATGGTGTGTATATATATTTATAGGATATCTATATATGTGTGTAGATAAATTAAGAARGGATCACAAGGACTCTAAATATGGGGTTAGCCATCCCTAGGGAAATGTCTTTCTCAAATGTTTAAAAMCAGCTATTAACTACAAGGCGTTAATATTTGTAGGTAAGTGAACTGAAAGTGTATACCATGTTTCCAAAAGTACCTGAGGTCTCTGCAGTGCCTTGCATAAAACCAGAATTGTCTGCAGTAGTGAGGCAGTAGAAATGGCAAGTAGGAAAAGAAATGCAAAACTACAAGATATGCAGGACACAAYTGGCACAGGATTAGTGGCTTGCATATATTTATTGCAGCAAAATGCAACTGTATCATAATTGAAGTCTTACTTGTAGATGAGAATGCAGATTYACACTGTAGAAACCAGAGGAGAATTCCGAATGCTGTTTGGCTTCTGACATTGGTGAAATACTTGTGCTGCATTTGCCTTGAGAAAAGGTTGTATGTAGGAATGTTTGTTGGATAATGTAATCTAAATTTAAAAATTCAGAAAACACCAATTAAATTATCTTCCCAGCTCTCTACCATGTGATTGGAAAAGTAAAATCAAAATCTTCCTGAGCATTTTTTTGMTGAATAATGTCCAACCTTTCAAGACAAAATCTCTATTTTACAACCTTTTACGAGCTGATGTTGGTGTGTTTGCATCCTTCAGCACTTCGAATAACATTTTATTTAAAATTCTTTATGTATGAAATAGAAACATGTATTATCTGTCTTTTAGTGCGGATGTGGTGTGAGTTTGAGATTGGGAGGGCATTATTTAAATAATGTTCTGCCTTAAGTATGTGCTTAAATGCAGTCCGACTGCCACATTTTTATCCGGTCAAGAAACAGACCTCATAGCATGTGCCTTTCATGGCTGGTTGTCAGAACAGGGCAAGAAATCTTAAACTAGAAATTAAGAAGAAAACAGAATTTGCAAATACTTCTGTCATTTAGTTTGGAATGCTGTGATCTGGAGACATCACTTCTGCTGGGTCAGTTCCCGATGGCACTAGCTATTCCTCAGGTAGAAATCAAATCGATTACAACCTCTGCGATGAGTAAAAATGTTGAATTACAATCTCATTTAGTTTAAAAAAATAGATGAAGTTCATCATACTAAGAAGGAAAAGATACAAAAGCARCCATAATTCATCTACTGACTTGGAGGCTATTGTTGGAAACTAAATATCTAGTTTTTTTGCCTGCAAAAGCATGTTACTTCAGTCTTTGGGATGAAACTGTCTGTAGGGAAAACAACTTCCCAGATGTTCATGTGTTTCTGAGCCTGGAAAGCCTTGGCCTTCAAATGGCCTGTCAACCACAGCTGGGAATGGTGATCCGTCAGTGCGCGTTTTGGAAACAGGACAAGGAGAAATTTGTCAAGTACATGATTTGTGGCAAATGAGATACTTAATTCTAATAATGTATCTGCAAAACAGTAACATTGAAAAGAAATGAAAAGGGAATGAGAATGTGTCCTTCATCATTAAGACTAGAATTTGTTTATGATTTGTGGCAGGTAGAGAGGGGGCTTACCATGTTTTCCTTTTTCAGACTAGACCTTTTGAATGGCTGGATTCTGCTGCCGCCTGTTTGGTTTCCACTGAGCTCATGTGCTGAAGATAGCTGACATTTTTACTCAGTTGTACCCCATTCTCCTCCCTGATTGTCACTGACTTTCTCTGCCCCTTCCCTGCTCGGTACAGAGGGTCAGCTCCAGCTGCTGCTGTTGTCAGGACAGGGAAAAAGTCAAACTGGAGGGTGATGTAAGTATGGGAAACAAGAAAGCAATGAATTGGGTTGTTTTTTTGTTAACATTGGCACTGACTTCCCCTGTGAAGCTAGGGTCAAATGAATGTACACAGGAGATTCTGAGCATGAGATTGGACTTTGAAGCGCTTTTCATAATCCCCCTATATATTTTCCAAAAATCACAACGCAGTGGAGTAGTGATTGCTGTTTAACAGATCCTCATGAACAAAAGAGTGTCAGGGGCAAAATTTCCACATTCTTAGAGTGGGAAGTGGGCAAATGAGATCTGCTTCTGATCCATCTAGTGGCTACTCCTCTGTTCCTCTCTTTTTCCCCAGTATATTCTGCCTCTCTCACTTTGTGGTGGCAGTAAGGAGGTAGGGTAAGTGTACAGTGCTGGGAGATGAAAAGCATCATGCCGCTTGCTCCCAACCTTCTACATTTCAGAGAGGGATCTCTCATTTGATGAAGATCCTTTTCTGTGCTTAGTCATAAACAGATGAATCCTATAATAGCCTCTGTTTCCTCTACTGCAGGAGGTCTGTATGATTAATAAGATCTCCCTGTAGTGAATGCCAAGCCAAACAGATGAATGCAAGGCGCATCTGCTGTAGATTAAACATTTTGAAAAAACATTTCATAAATATTTTTTTCCACAACAACATATCCATATGGCAGTTAACTAGGGTATATATTTAAAACCTTGCATGTACAGTATATAACCATGCATATGTATTTAATATACTTATTAAATAAGTACTTATGTTGTCACTCAACAGATAGCTTTCTGATATGACTTTTAATCTATTTGAGATGTCAAATCAGGCTGTTTGAAAGGACCACATGTGCTTTATCAAGAAAAACATGAGAAGACACAGCTTCTAAGTGGGTGCGTTAGTAGGAAGCAAACCTTTTATTAGTTCACAGAAACTAGAATATGTAAGATAATTACCTGGTTAGTACTATGTAAATGTAAAATCAGATACACTGAGAATGGTTAAAAGGTAAGATTGTCTTGGAGAGAATGCAAACAGATCCTGCGAATGGGGAAAGTCAAACTAATTAGAGATTTCTTAGCCAAAAATGCTAGGCTAAATTTAGCCTTACAAATATTTCAAAAACCTGGGACTAATTTTCATTATGATTAATATTTTAGAATGAGTGAAAGTGCTTTATAGAAATAAGAAGAATTTGAATTTTACTACCCTTTACTATATGATGGAGTATTCATTTTTTTCTGTCTCCCTATTTTGTCTTCCCTAGAGGACTGGACCATTATTCTGGATGGATGACAAATGAAGTCTGACAACTAGCTCAAACTAAAAACATATTCAACAAACAAGGTTTTCCAGAGCAGATACCAGCACTCGCATGTAAGTAACTCTTGCCTCTCAGTATATTGTTCTTGTAAAACTTAGCAATATGATTGTACACTGATTTAATTATAAACATTTTAGACGGTTTACTACTCGTGAAAATCTAAGGTCCTGGTATGTGATTCAAATAACTCAGTTTCTGAAATATTTTTCAAGAAAATTATTATTGTCTTAATTGCCTTCAAACCTAGTAGCCAGAAACAGAAAAAGATCAGTTTTCATGGAATGGAAATTGCTTCTTGTCTTGTTAAGGATTGAGACCTGGTTTGTGCATGTGCATGGAAAATTGGAAGAATTATCTGAAGAGAAAGGTTGTCTCAACCTGACACTTGCACCAGGGATGGCCAGTGCATGTTGATTCATGTCTGTATGGGCTCTAAGCATGTGGGTCTCCAGACCTTACAGCATTATATATTTGCAACCAGACATGACGTCTTCCCACATGCCTTCACACAGATTGCAGAACAGAGGAAAATAATTGTCTAACTTCGCTTTCATCACACATCACAAGGTACTTGGTCGACTCAAACAAGAAAAAGCTTCTTATGTTCAACAAACTTTGAATATTTATGTGAGTTATATTTTCAGACTTTTCTGCCTAAATGATTTGTTTTCTGATGTTCTTGCTATAGTTTCCCATACACTTTCCTGAGCATTACCCTGCTCGGAGGGCAGGTAGGAGTGTGGAGCTGGTCTGTTGCCTCACTTCTGAAATAGTGGTTGAGAGGTTCATGTTTCCTTCTGCTTGAGACTCCTTTCTTCAAGGCCTGCTTGTCCTTGCTTTGCTCTTGTGTTGCAAAGCACCGCTTGCTTTACTGTGAAAGTCAATTTCTTTTATTTACTGAAATGCCTGTGGAATCTTGAAACAAATTATAAATCAGAATTTCCAGAAATCTCTTAGAGCCAATGGAAAACTATTGGATTTGGTCAGGGAACCTCCAAACCCAAAATCTTACAAGTGGTCCTTTTCTAATCTGAATTGAAACCAGAATGCAGAATGTGAAGCCTGTCTGAACACATTGTCAGAAGTATTTGGTTTTATAGCCACAGTCTTCCATAAGCTGTTTGTGAGGTTCACAACAGATATTTTTTCTACACATCATGTGTCACTACTATAAATGAAATTGTTCTGCAACCAGATTTAATAAAATCAGTTTAGAGAAGCCCACTGTTGCTGTGGTTTAACAGAAGTTTATTTTTAATCTACTCTCAGTAAATTCAACTTACATTGATATAATCTACATTTAATTTGATTTGATGTTCTCACAGCCCGTTGTACTTGCTGAACAGAACTGATTTATAGTAGCATCTTAATTTAAGCCTTTATGATTCTGGATTCCAAAACCAGGTAATTAAGCTTTTGCTTGTGCTTTGATAAGGCTACATCATCTGTATGTCTCCATCCTGGAGAATTTACCCAGCTGCTTGAAGTAGACCGTGAAAGCCAGAGATAATAAATGATGCAAACCCCCGCAGCTCTGGCTTATTGTTCTAGGTATGAACCTCCCATGCAAGTGGGCAGAGAGTCCATCCAGGAAGGGAGCTGGGATAATATCCCAGGTGCTCCCCGTAGTAACCTGGAAAGATTATTGTAAAGAGAGACGGTTCCCAGGCAGTCCCTGTGGTAGCATCAATAACATTCATTGAGGACACAATATTCTTAACAGACAGACTCGGGCAGGCACGAGGCAGCCTGTGAGGATAACATGTCATGCGGGCAGTTTTGCAAAGGGTCTTCTACTGCATGCTTACTCTTTTCTGTCCTGTGCCAGGTCTTTGCCAATGCCTCCCACAATGTCACGTAATTGGAGGGGAAAACTGCTCGTTATGATAAGGGGATGTTTCCTTGGGAAAATGTGACTGGCTTTATGTTTTATTTAATAAACAGAAGAACAGCGCATTTAAGTGGAAAAAAGGGTTAGACAGATAGACATAAAAGGTCAAACTGAAGTTTGATTTAGTTTGTTATTTTGCAGGGGTTCACCTTAGGGACTAAACGGAGTTAGGAAGTTAGCTGCACGCTCTGGCTGGTGTCCATCCTAGTAGGTGTAGATTTAGTGAGCCACGGGGCACTGGCCTTGGCTCTGCTCTTGGCACAGAGCTGCACAGGAAACGTCTGTTTGATTGTGCAACATCCCCTCCTCTCCCAGTTAGCCTGAGACTGGTTTTGCCTCTTTCTATGAGCCTTCTAGGTTGAAAAGAATGACTGGAGACCTTTAGCGGTCTTATTCCTCCTACGCCTTTGCCAGAATGCCAGACCACGGATACTAGTAGAGATGATAGAAAAAACATTTTTACAAGAAACTCTTAACTGAAAAAGACATTTTCTAGGAAAATATTTTATATTTTGCTAAAAAAGTGCTTTTCGTTGGAAATACAAACCCTCTTCATTAAAGATACTGGTTAAAGAAATCAAAACTTTCCTGCTTGCAGGGCTTTTTGTCAAAATGATTTACTAAAAATGAGAAAAAAAACTCAAGTTTTTATATAGTAAAAAAAAAAAAGCTTTCTTGAGCAGCTAGAATTCAAACAACCATCAGTGTAGAGTTTTGTTGCCTACAGCTAAGGGCTTTTAGCATCTCTACTTTGGCTAAGGATCCAATGCAAACAATTTAGCTGCTAAGGTGAGAAGTGCATTCAGTGAACAGAGAACAGTTGTGGGATGGAAAGACAAACTTTTGTCTGCAAAAGTCACCTTAAGCTCTCTATAAAAGTCACGCATGGTTCTCATGCAGTATGTTTTTGTGACTTTGCTACGTTTCCTGCCACCATGTGCAGTTAGATACAGATCCCTTGCTCCTGTAGCATGGAAATGTGAATAATAATTTCATCTGCAGAAAGCCCAGGTGAATTGCTGGCCTACTTTGCTCTCCCGGGGGAAAGGTGCATTTCTCTAATCCWGGAGCCATTGCTTTGGCAGATGGCTCCATTTGCTCAATGAGCAGGTCAAGACCAAAGGAAAAATAGAGCATAATCCAACAGCATCCAATTAAAGGTAGCTCTGTGCTACGGTATTGAAAGTCATTGCTGTCAAAACATCTAAGGAGTTTGTCCATTTTTTAGTGCTGTTTCCTGAGGAAATGAGGCTGTCTGCCTGTCTACCTTTCTGCCTGTCAATGTCGATCCTCTTCCTCTGGCTTTTCAGTCTGTTTGCCAGGATCAAGCAAAAATGACTACAGGAGAGGGGTTTTCAAATATACAAAATCTCAACAAATATAAGTTCTATGCTAGATTTTAATTTAGTGAAAACACCACTGAGGAACCTGTCACTACAGAAAGCACCGACTACGCCAGTGTAGTCCCCACACTGACCTAGGGGCCTCTTCATAATGAAGCAAYGGGTAAAACAAATAATATTTATGTCTCATTCAGCTGAGAACGTTGTCGTCGTCTCCTCCCAAAGAGCCAAACCCTGATCCRTGCAGTTTTAGCAGAAATGTAACAAAACCTTTGTGTTGTGGCTCTGTAACTATAAACTTAGATAGGACAACTCCTAACATGGGTGCCGAGGGAGTGCTGTAAAAATGCTCTGCTAGTGCAAACCTGCTAATACCAAAATAACTTTATCTGGATAAAGTAATACCGGTTTGGGGGATATAAAAGTTCTCAGAAGAAAAAATTTGAAAAACTAACCAAGTAAACAGTTTGGTTTCCCAAAAAGCTGAACTTCAGTGTGCATTAAATTTCATCTCTGTTTTGACTGAAGCTCAAAAATGGTTTTGGAACCAGATGTAAACATTAGTATTATTATGGCTTTTTTAATGCTGAGCAAGAAAAATATCATTTGCTTCAGTTTTCCTGGAACTGAAAGAACAGGGAGAGATGGCAGAGCAGTTTCAAGTTCCAGCTGATTACTGGATTCATTAGAAAATGGGCTGTCTGAAGCAAACAATATAGGCGCACCCTGGAGAAAGCAGGGAGAGAGGGGGCCTTTTCTTCCCTTTTGTGTGATTCCTTCTCTCCCCAGCCCCAGGAGACTAGATATTTGGAATTATTTCAAGACATTTTTCATTGTGTTGGTAAAGAGGCATGCACTTGTTCTGGGACTTTAGTCCCTAACTGTTGGCTTTATCCAAGGGAAAAAGGGAAAAMCACGAGCGAAGCTCAAACAATAAAACCTCAGCAATGGGTCAGGCCAGTTATTATTACATGATTTCAGGCTTTGAAAGGTCATTTATGTTTTCCAAGTTGGATTTATTTTTTACACTTATTTGTAATATTACCTTGCTGTGTTTCATAATGTCAGGGMAAATGTCTGGTTTCAGGCCTAAAATGTCAAAGCAGCGTTTTCAAAAGCACTCAGCACTGGACCAAATGTTTTTATGCTGGAGTCAGTAGTAGCTCTCTCATCTGCCTTAACAGTCTTGAGTCAGTGCTGAACATTATGGAAATCCACCTTTGTGACTGGCTTTGCAGGCAAGCTGCACTTCCCCACATTCCCCGTCCTTCTTCTCCATTGCCCTATTCTTGGCAAAATTTCTAGTAAGCAACACAAAAGCACGAGGGTTAAGAGTTCTGGACTCACTTCTCCTGCTTGCTAATGACCACAGTCTCAATCATGGAACTGTATTATGCCTCAGTTTACATCTAAGTGAAATATAAAATTCCCATCTCAGAGGGCTTTGTAGTTCACCAACATCTGGCGATAGCAAAACTGCTGCTTAAACAAGTGCCAAGCATATAGTATGAATAAAACCTGCTCCTATAGTGTTACAAGGAGTAATATAGATGAAACTGATGTGATCTAAACRTACATCTCCATCTGGGCCCCTATGTTGAGGAGTTATTCCAGATGATACTGCYTGCAAGACCAAGAATTTCCCTTGCAAAGAAATATAGGCTTTCAAAAAAGTAGATAAGGATACTGGTCGGGCGAGGGGGAGGCAAGTTGTTTATTCCCTTTTTTTTTTTTTTGATAATCCCTTCTGCATAGTTTTCCCCATTGGTTTTGAAGGCAAAAAAGGCAGCACAGAATGAGATAATTTGCTGTTCTATTGACTGTGTTTCAAAATTAGGTTTATTTTYGTGATTCCTCTCTTAATCAGTGCACTACAGAAATATACTGTCCTGTTTGCCACTGTTGATGTTTGCTACCATATTAAGAATTTTTTGCCTACTCTAGATATTTCRTATGTATCCAATTCTAAGTATTCCCTAGAGGAAGGAGAATGGCTTTACTCACTGTTCCCTAATCCTTTAGACAASATAAAAAATCCTACATGCACCTATCATTGGGTGCCTTCTTGCATTGCTACCACATCAGCTTAGTATAAGCTGATAAGAGAAGTGTACAGTAATTGTGTTCTCACCAGTTCTTCTATATGGCAAGAATTTTTCCTTTGACTGGTGTTCAATACCTTGGTTTATGAATGCTATCATTCTTCCAGAAAGGCTGTTTTACTGCGAGGAGCATTGCTGTGATATAAGAGTATGATCCATATGTGGTTTTATTCCTTTTTTGTCTTCCATGTTTGGTAGCAAATTGCTGTTAGAATTATTATTCCTCACTCTGWGTGGAGGTGCAATATGAGCTGAAGCAGCTTCACAGACCTCCTGGGCTTCCAGAGAGCCTGGTTCCTTAGGACTCCTGCCATAAGAATTCATCCTATCGTGATAGTTGTTTTAAATTCCTCTGTTATTCCAGCTGGAAAGAGGAAAGAGAGAAASGGTTTGGCCCCCAGATGATAAAGAAGAATAAGCAATGAATAAAATTCTGAAGCATTTGCTAAAGATTTATGTTTCTCAGTTTTGTGTATCCATTTGGGAAGGAAGGTGCTTGGTCAAGGTCTCACATAAAGGGTGCTCATCTCATCTAAGGGTGCTTCTYTACCAGTTAGCATTACAGAACAAACATTTTCTGTTCAGCAGAGAAAAATCTTGTTTTCAAAGCATGAAATGAAGGTATGGGCATTGGTGAACAGGACTAACGAGTTCCATGAGTCTGCAAAATATCTGTGACCTCCCCAGACACCCTCTTGTCTTTTAAMATAGGTTTTCTGACTAAAATCTGGGATCAAGATGTGTGGGAAATGTTGGAATATTTTCTGATTTTCTTACCAAAATGACATTATTTCAGCCTGAGCTGAACTAGTTACAATCAGTTCGTTTTATTTATAATTACTATAAAATTATATGTATTATAGTTATAATCTTAGCTTAAATCGATTGTAGCTTTGAAGGCTGCAATTACTATTGGTAGAATTTTATATGGAACAGATGAAATCAATGAGACACCGATTGGACTCCTTGTTCTCTATTGCTGGTGTACAAAACCAGGGACAAATTTCAAATATTGGAGCAGATCAGATGAGTGGAGATTGAGTTAAAAGCTCTATATGCAATTTAGCTAGACAGTGATTAATATAGAAATGACATCTCTATCAGAATCTCTCTGATTCAGCTCTGGCCATCTTACCTTAGACTTTTGCAGATTTTGAATTACCAATATTTTATATCAGAATAGCTTTCTAATAGTAAATTCTTTTATTTCTGCAAAAACAGATCAATTCACATGCAGTTTTTCAAGGAAAATAGTGTTTTGKTTTTTTTWAAAAAAAAAGTCATCACCAGGTAGAACAGTTACACCCATTCCACAATCCATACTTGTGCTAAATACTGTTATATAAAGTATCCACAGATAGTTACCTGAAATGAAACAAGTAAAATTTGCATATTACATTTGTTCAATATTAATACATACTTATTTCACATGAGAGTGTAGGAAATACTCCTTTCAGCTATTGCAGGCCTTCCCTTTTTTCTTTTAGTTGAGGAATAGCTCCTTTTGTTGTACCTTCTTTGTCCTTTTCTAGGAAAATGACCTTGCAAAAGGCATGAATTAGAACTATGAAAAGGTAGCCTTAGCTTTGATTAAATCTGAGACTGTGGCTTATTTAGAGAGAGAAGAAACAGCTCTGGCTGTTCCTGATCTGAGCTCTAAGCCATCAAAATACATTTCATAGTATTGGAAAGCTATGGTATAAAAAGATATAATACTGAGCCCGTTAAAACTTCTGGAACTGCCCCAGTTTACACAGAGAGGAATAAACCTCGTACACCAGATCATATCTGGCAGTCAGTGTTTGCAGGACACAGCTCTAGAGTAATAAAACTCAACAATAGTAACTTTATGATTCGGTTTTGCTGTCACATGAAGGTAATTCCACTGACGCTAGGACTACAAAAAGCTAGGACAAGTCTAATGCACATTCTTTGTTACAATATGATCTGGCAGGAGATCTTGCAGGCGCCAAGTTKTTCGTTTTTCTAGCCTGATTGAAAGACTTGTTAGTAATTTCACTTTTTGRGGGAAGCAGAGGTGTGTATTCATACAGCCTGCTGCCAAACTCATTTGGGAGGAAGGAATAACAGTTTGATTCCTCTGTCTTATTCGAGCTGGACTCCYAGCCAGCACCACCTAAGCCAGGAGAGTGAATGGCAACCTAGAGGTGTTCTTAAATTAAGACCTTCTCAATAATATTGAATCTACTGTGTTCTCTCTGTTGGTAAATCTCTCTCTTCAGCACAGTCCTAAGTTACGTTGTCAGGGCTTCTGTATCATGTAGCAGAATTCCCATTTTAATGCAACCCTCCAATGAGAAAATTATTTCTTGAAAAAAATCATTTCCTGCTGAAATTACAGATGTTGGGTTGCATCTCTAATAAAGACAATAGATAGGAATTAGTGCCTGGGAGCTGCAGCATGGAGACTTGAACAAGCTGGAGCTGCTTTCTGGGATGCTGTAACCACACTGACCCTTCAGCTGTTTGAAAATGCTAATGTTTACAGAAATGAGCTATGTGTTTTACAATATCTTAGATAATAAATTTAATTTGTATGATAGTGGGCCACTGATTATATCATTTTTCTTTGCTTGTTTATTATTTTGGTTTCCTTATGTATTGTTTATATCTTTATATTTTGCTATTAAGGTGCTAAGATAGCAGCAGTAAACTGAATGCCAGTTGGCATTACTCACTTGTGTCTCGGCTTGTTCCAGCTCCACCRTGTTGGCACTCACAAAGAAAAAGAAATGGTAGATCAAGATATAGGTTTCTCTACTATACAATAACTCTTCTTGCAGGGTCAGCTTCTGTTAAAAGTCTAATCCTTTATTTTAATTTAAAAAAGGGGTAATTTCATGCTCACTGTTCTCTCCTGGCACTCAGGGAGAGATTTTGAAAGGCATAAATGGCAGTTAGACACCTAATTCCCATGGCAAGAGTCTGTAACTCCACCGAGCTGTCAGTGAGGTTGCAGGGAGGTGGGGTGGCACGAGGCGGTAACGCGGGAGCTGGCGCACTGGGCACGCGAGCCACATACAGTGACCTGTGGCCTGGCTGGCCACTGTGTGCCAGTTTTCCCCGCTGCCCSCGGGGCAGAGGACTAACTAGGCATCCTACTGCGATGCATACTTGCTGTTCCTCCTAATTCCCAGAAACATGGGATGTTAGGATGTTCTTTTGGCAATGTGAAGGCTAAAGGAGGATTTGTGCTGTCTTCCTACCATCTCGCACTGATTAGCGGGTACACAGGGTGCTCCCCCTCCCATTGTGTGGTTGCCCAGCCTCCACATTAGCTTGGAGCTGCCTCCTCCTCCACGGAGAGGCTGCCTCCTCCTCCACGGAGAGGCTGCCTCCTCCTCCACGGAGAGGCTGCCTCCTTATCTCGCTGCCCTTTACAGTCTCTGACATCCTGCAGCTCTCGGAAAGTGCTAAGCCCATGGAAATCCTTCCTGGGAGCGGGCTGAGCTTTTTGCTTACTCACTTGCCTGGAGGCTTTTCAGAATCAGGGCCTTACAAAATTTGGAACAAATTGTTCTTCTTAAAGAAGACATAAGTATCCAGCCTTCTCTGAAATCAAAGTGGTTAGGAAAGAGTAAATCAGCAGCTGCAATAATCTTTCTTGAATCCAAATACAACTTTCTAAAAGGCCAATGTAAAAAATRCACCAAATGGTTGACTCCAGCTCTTCGAAGTGCCATGCAACTATGTCAGTGGAAATCCTTGCTACAAAAAAATGCTGARGCATGTTGGTACCTTGGAGTACACGGCTGTCCAGGCAGGTTGCATGCCTGACATTAATGTGTCCTGTGCAGGTACTGCAATGGCCACCTACCTGGCTTAGGAATGAAGGGCTCATGTGAGACTTGGAAAGGGCTGTGAGCACTGAAGCAACCCAGGCTGGTTATCCCTGCTGCGGGGATGGAGCACAGCYCCATCACACTCACATTCCTGAGCTATTTCTGAACCTTCCCGTTCTTGATCTGCCACCTCAGGCTGACTCACCCAGCCATGGGGCCCTGCGTGATGGCATTTGATGGCATTTCATTTTCAGACCGATGGGCTTTTTAACTCTCTGTCCTCTGGTTGTTTTAGCAGCCTTCTCAAACGCGTGATATGAACATGGCTTTCTTCTGTGCAGATGAGAAAAGTGGTTTTTTGCTTACTATTGCATCAAAGCATTCTGTATAATTTAAACAATATTTATAAGATTTGACTAGAAATAGTCAAATACTTTAAAAAATCATATAGAACATGGCAAAACCAAATGAAATCAATGTAAATATCTCCTTTAATTTAAGCCTGTACAATCAGATGCAATAGTCTGTGTGCAAATAGATTAACATGCCAAAAAGATAACTTGAGGCTAGAAGTGTAACATCACTCAGTAAATTAACATCAATAATTATAAGCTGTAAACAGTAGCAGATATAATTAAGATCTGAGGCCCAAGGGCTGTGTATGCTGAGCTGCAACTGCCGTCATCAGGCACCGCAATCTTGATGCTCGAGTCCCCTCCGGAGACAGCCAAGTTACAAACATTACCCTGCATGGAAATAAAGCGTCAACACATTAGGAGCATTTGTAAAGTTTCTCTCTCTCTTTGCTTTAAGGAGGAAGAGGGCTCTTTCTGATAGGTGAAAATACAAGTGTTTGGTTTTCCTTTGTGTAACTCCACTGTTTCTGTTGGTCACTTTGCAGCTAAAGATGTCAGAACCTTGTATAAAACCATTGCTTTTCAAATGGTTGAGTTAAATGAGTGGTTACAGTACCCTGCAGATAGAAAACTGTCCCCAAAAGAGTAGAGGAATAAAGATGGGAAAGGACTGAGGGGATAACTACTGAGCTTTTGAGCTGTGTGAGAACAAAACAAAACAAAACAAAACAGATGTTTGTGTTTGGAATATCCTTTCAGAGCTCTGCAGCATAATAGTAAGAAAAAAAAAAGAGCCAAGGCATAGATTTCAAATGAAACTCTTCAAACATTTCTACAGATGCAAGGACTATTGGTGCATTTGTATGGAATATCCAGTGCTTTGCAGACTCAGACATGAAAGGAAAAGCAATTGACTACTCACYGTTACGGTTAAAATAAAAGCACTTTGTTGTTCAAGTCCTAGTGCTTCAGCAAGGAAAGCAGCATCCACAGAGGATTTGGTCACATTTAAGCTAAGAACTGGACAGCAGTAGTATATTGTTGGCATAAGTGTCTTTAGAGTTAGGATTTTCAATTAAATATTTGCATCACTGAGTTTCTTTCTGTGGAAAGTTGCAAAAAACCTTATGATGTGCAACAGTTCCCCTTGCTGTTTGTGGCACTGGTGGATTCAAAACATGGTGATGTAGTGGCCAGGCAGCTTAGGTAGCCGTGGGCATCAGTAATGGCTCCTGCTCCAGGCATGAGATATGGGACCAAAAGATGAAGTTTAAGTGCTAGCAGGACTTAATGCTGGCCTCTTGGTCTCYTCCTAGGGTAGGTGAGATATATCTAGGAAGTTCTGCTCTTCACAATGATATAATTAATTGCAAATAAGAGGACTTCCACTGTTTTACCACTGCAAGGTAATGGGTGTGTAGGCAAGCCCTATGTCATTTTATGCAACACAAAAGACACTAAGTTAAATGCAGTTTACCTTCATTAAAGGCATCTCCCAGAGCAAAGGTGACCAAAGTGTCCATGCAAAAATGGGCCAGGAGCATCATTTTGTCCTTAGTCTGAGAAAGCAAGTCTTCAGCAGCATTTGGAAACCACTTGGAAGCATATGGGTCCTGGGTGAGGTTAAGTAATATTGACTAGGTGCTTTCAGCCTTTYGGGGTTTGCAGGGTTTGCAAACAAGTATCTTCAGAGTGATCCTATCAGGGCTGCAGCAGAGCTTGCAGATTCCTGTTAATATCTGAACCAGTGCAGGAACAAGCTACAGATCCATCCTTAYCAGGAAGCCATGGAGGGATCCATAAGGTGAGGTCTTAAATTTCTCTTACTCAGAGGAAACACAAGCACAGTAGATGTGTGTGCTGTAGTCCAGGGGACTGCACCAGCACTGAAAACAAGCACCTACGCAGCTTGCTGCTCAGAGCAGAAAAGCTGCATGCACTGTAGGAGAGAAGCCAGAGGACACATCTACTCCTCAGGCTGCAGGTGACACCGAAGCGAGGGGCAGTACAGCCACATTGACATGGCTCTGTCATTTCAGTCTTGCTGGGGGACACCTTGAACCCGGCACTGATGCTGTATCCTGGTTTGGGAGCCTTCTGCAGCTTTGCACTGTGCTGTGTAGCTGCAGCAGCTCTCCGAGCTTTTCCCACAGCAGCACCCCAGTGCACGGGGCAAACGTGCTTTTACTCACACAGAATAGCAGGGAGAAGACAAGTCTGATCACACACGAAACAGAATATAACCTATCTGAAAGAAAACAGCCTTTGAAGAGTGTTGAAGTTGTCCTGTCAAGCACAAACAGAAGCAAAGCTTTCAGTTCTTGGCTTAACAATAGAGCAAAAAACTGAAGCCCAGCAGCCCTGCTTGCCTCTTGGTAGTGATCCTTGTGGTTTGTGGGGAGGCCACATCTTAGGAAGCTACGGCTGGTAACAAGCAGTTACAAAGAAGAGACTGGAAAAAATGGTGTAACAAGTTTGTCTTGATCCTCCTGAAATATTTATATTTCCACTAAAAGATACAGAAGTGGTCATTTCACAGTACGAAACGCTGCTCAGCCAGGGAATTATTTTACAAGGMGTTTTGCTTCAATAGTCGAATAGAAAAAATCTGGGGGGGAGCAGGACTGAAGGAGGCCCCGTGTGTCTGTCCCCCGCCTGGCTCTGCCCTGACGTCCCCACACTGCCATCATAGACTCTTTACTGCCTGCTGTCCATCACAACCTCCGGCCCYATCTGGAAGTCAAACAAGGTGAAGACAGCTGAAGTGCTGCTCAAACTTGCAGCACCTCCATAAATCYCTCTTTATAAGGGGCCAGGGTAGTTTTACAAGTGTGATGTCTTTTTATTTTATTATCTAGCATTCAGTACATGAAACTCTTCTCCCACATCGTGTAAATTCAGAGGGGCACAAAACCCAGTCTCCCCTGTCTCGCTGCTGTCAGCTGCCTCCCCGAGAGCAGGAAACATGGAAATGTGAACTGCCTGAATCCTGAATGACTAGGGAGTAGCTTAAAAGTGCTACTTTGTACTGTAGCACTTTACAAAAGTGTGTTTTGTTTGACAGGACTTAATAAAAAAATCTTTTAATCTCTGTCACTGTGGGTAGGTGGGAAGGCCAAAAAGTCTAAATGTTTTAAAGGAAAATTTTAATTAGTATGCAAATTTGACTTTCTGCATTAAAATGTCATTTACTAAGTAAATGTTGTTGCACTCAAAGTTCAGGTTTTTGATCATTTTCTGTCAAGGTGCCTTTGCAAATTTCCTGAATGTAATAACAGCATTTCAAAAACAAAATGAAACTCTCCCTTTGTTGCAGTGCACTGRGTAGGCTCCACCAAAGCCTGTGTGCCTAGAATAGCTTCACGCAGCCACCAGCTCCTGCTGCTGTTTCTCTTCCCCCCAGTTTGCATTTTTTTTCCTCCTGTCAGTGTCTGCAGAGGTTTCCTGCAACAAGGGAGCAGAGAAATATATCCCTGCACACCGTAAATTTAAATCACTCAAGCATACCAACAAAATGATTACAGAAGCCRTTGCAGTCATTAAAGTCAAAAGAAGTAGTAGTTGAGCTATTGTCAATTACCACTGAAGGTTACAATAGTGATTAGCATTTACAGTATTTGGGAAAGAATTATGCACATTTTGATAGTTAGCTAATTTCATTGTCTCAATAAAATACACATATTCCTGTCTGTTGAAGAAGGGTATGAACAAGATCAATGGTTGATGGCCCTGCCTTGCTCTTAACATAGAGAAGATGATCTTTTAATAGAAAAGTGATGGAAAATAACTGTGAAACAAAAATGGAAGAAAAAATTCAATAAAGGCAGGAAATTCCAAGTTTAGTCTCTTCCATTCAGTGTCTGTGGGGTCAGTGGCAGCTTCCAGCCACCACTGAATGAATTTACTGTCTCAGACTACACCTTATATGGAGCTCTTCAGGGATCAGAAAACCTTGCACATGGGAGCCATATGTTCAGCACTTGCCGTCATTTATTGAGAGCTGAGGTTCAGGGCTGAAAACTGATTTAAACATCCATATTTAGAGCTCTTAAGCACAAAATAAGGAACAAATTCTCACAAAAGTTGAAAACAGAAGGGAAAAAGCTGTGACCCAGCATAGAAGTAGTGTTGAAAAGAAATGACTGGGGGAAGTAGAGTTGTTGCCTTGCTGAKCAGCCCACCCTGGCTGCTGCAATATCAAAGTCCAACGCAGTCAAGGAGTGTGAGGGCGTGAAGGTTGCAGTGAACTATGTGTTAGATAAAGGGACTCACTAACTATACCCGTCAAGGGCCAAGAGCGAAAGAACCACCTGAGTGTGGCTTTAAGGGAGTCCTGTCTCTAGCTTTGCCTCATTTTATATTGGTGCAAATTTACCTGTTGTATCCATGAACACAGTAGAGCACTCAGGTAAGAGTCCACCCTTCGTGGACCTTTCAAGTTTTGCGTATTTGTCTGTACAATTTGATAGACTGGGTTTTCCATGTGAGCATTAAACAAGCAAGTAGGTGTTGCTGATTTGAATGCTTTTTGCAGTAAATCTAAAAATCATATATAATGCATTACTGCCACAGCGGGGCTTTCTAACTCTTTCTCATCCACATGCTTAATTTGCTTGTGCACTTACTCAGATTGTCACCTTGGCTGGAAATGTCTGGGCTTCTATGAAGGGYGAGTAACCTTCTGACCCTCAAAGCTGCCCTTCCACAGCAGGGTTGAGACGTGTTAGCAGGGAAGTGTGCTCTGTTATTGCCTGTGTCTTGCCTGTGGATAAACACCAGAAGTCAATTCCTGCCATTGTTAATCCGGCCCTTTTSATGAGCATGAAATTTGTGTGATGAAAGAAACTGTAATGGATTTTTCTTTTGCATAATAGACATTTTGCTGGTTAAAAAAAATACCAAACTCCCTTGCATATGAATGCTTTCACTGTGTTAGCAATTTTTATATCTTATTGGCAATGCTCTAAAGCAATGAAGATTCAGACTCCTCAGGTCCCCAGAGATCCTTGTAATTACAGCACTGACTGCTGGAGCATGAAAAAAGTCATTTGGCAAAATGGCCATCTTGGCTTCGTCTGTCTTATCCTCCCCTCTCTCTGACTTCCAAGTCCTGTTTGCTCAGTTTACTAGACAARCACATTGTTTGCTATTTGCCAGGACAGATGTTTGTTTAATTCAGCACCTTCTGCTTCCTTTCTGAGGCTGAGGAAAGTCAACTGTTCACTGCACTTTCTTTTCTGTTTACATCACCTCTCTCCCACCAGCCAAGGAAAGAGAAAGGACAGCGGTCACTTTGAAAGTTAYTTCTTCTGCTCATGGAAAGTGGGTCCATGTTCAAGCATCTGTAGGGTCGTAACCATAATCTCCTTTATGCTGTAAATGGCACATGACAAAACAGAGGGAACATCTAGCTGGATTGTGTCCCAGTGCAAAGAGGCTACATGCAGCCATTGAATATCTTTGTGTAGAGAACAAACCCACGTGTTTGGTTTTTTTTTTAGAAAGAATGGGAAGATCCCAACCTGGACTGATTCATGCTCTGATCCAGCTGGGTCCTGCTGGTACCGATCTGCTGTGGGGAGCTGTTCCAGTGAGGTAASTGCTTGTCTTGAGTAGCTATCCATGATCGTAGTGTTTTCTCTGCCAGAAAACATCTCAGCCTGATGCTGAGGTTGAGAGGAAAGGGAAAAATGGGCTTTACAGCATAGATCAGTAGGTAAGTAACTGTAGCTTTTAAGAAACATCTCTGTCCTAAGTAGGATTCTCACCACTGAAGTCCATGTTCTGGGAGTCTCAACAGAGTTTGGACCAAGTCCTTTATTCTTCATTTCCATCCTTTTGTATGGCTAGGACAGCATGCTCGCTCCTTACCCCACACTTCTCCAATTCTTCCTTACACAGGCAACCAGTTTCTCTAAAGCTCTGTGATTTTTATACACGTTCCCCCCTCGAAGGTTGGGTTTACATCCCAAGCAGTAAATCTGAGAACTTAACCAACACTGAGTAGATCTAGCACAACAAAAGGGTGAAGACATGTTGTTTTTCTACTTTAATGAACAGAATAATGCCATTATTCCTGATTAGCTTGTGAATTTTCCACAAGTCCAGGGATAATTACTAGATTTATATATATCTAACAGTAAATGTGGAACTGGGCTTTTATCTACATGCTGTATGCACCCACTTTTCTGTAAATAAAGCAGTGCTGTAATTGTCATCAGAACCATTTGTTGCAATTTGAATGCTTATAAATAAYGAATAGGCAATACAGGTTATTCATTACAGATTGGAAAACTATGCAGTGGCTTGTTACCCGTTTGCAGCATCAAGGCAGAACCCATGGCATATTTGCAGTGTGGAGCTGATGCCGTGGTGAGTCCTGTAAGGCAGCCCTGCTGTGTGCCACAGGGCCTGGCAGGGCTCCCTCGTAGTGCTGCTGTCTTCGTTCCTGCTCTGCTGCAGCCTAGCAGGCTTATTGGAAACTCCAGCAAGCCACGCTGTGAGTTTCACATTTCYGTTGCACTGCAGACTTCTTTCTGGGCTTTTCTAAGATGCAGCCTCAGCCTAGCTGATGGAAGCGAGCGTCTGCAAGCATTCCTAGGCGGTGCATTCTTTTCCTTTCCTCAATAGTTGCCTAGTCTCAAGGAATCAATATAATTGCTTTGCAATCACTTCTGCCTCTCATCCACTGGAAAAAATCTTATGTGCAGTATTGCAGGTTGCCTTACAAGAAATATTCCTAAATCTTGGAATTGATCTACTAACTTTGTGTGGCATTTTCCGAGCAGCTGGAGTCACCTTTTGGGAGGGGAAAAAAACCCACAAAATTAACCAATTCTATAGTGGTCAATAGCATGGAAAATTTATGGGGACACAGAAGTTGTGACTGTCACTTAGAGCCAAGTTTGTCCCAATATTCCCTAAAAGAGTAAATCAAAGCCTTATATATGGYAGCACTGTTGCTTCTTTGATTCCTGTTCTGTCTCATTCTTATCACACTCACCTTGTTTCTTCATTTTATAACTGCCATCTACTGGACAGGCAGTTTCAAAGGTTCTGCTCCTCTCTAAATCTTGTTTTCTTGGCCGTCATATTGTATGAGTGATTCATTTAGTAAATCCTTCTGCTTTAGATCATTGCCCCAAGATATTTTCTGTTTCATTCCTCTAAAAGAAAAAAATATTGCTCTACTATCCATTTTTTCTTTTGGTTCTTCCTTTACCACAGCTGAAAGTTCTTTGTTGCTGGCAAATATGAACACCTGACATTTAATGTTCTTATTTATATCTTTATAAAGTGTATATCTTTACAAACCTCTTAATATAGCCTTTGGTGGCAGRTTATGTTTTCTAAGGATTCATAGTATCACTGTATGTAATTTGTGGAAATCTATGGAATGCAGACATTTTCATTATTTTACCAATCTAGAAAAGTAAAAGGCAGGATGGCTCCTTTAGAAATGGTGCAAAATACAGTGACATCAGTGGAAACTTCCCATAGACTCTAAGGGCCTGTAAAGCACCAGGGGAAGTCTGTGACTGACCCGTGGACGATGCCTGGGAGTTACCGCTACAACCAGACAGGGTTTGATGTACACCTAATTTCAGCTTCTTAGGAAAAAAYTGTGGACTGAAATACCTCACCCCTAAAACACAAATAGCCTTTTTAGTTTGTGACTCCTTCCCATAAGGTGTAACACAAAATGCCTTCAAAAATAGCAGCAGCTAAGTTCATCTCCTGTTTATGTGTTCATAACAGCTCAGTGAGCAAAATCCGCCTTTCACTTCCATTGGTATAAAAGAGGTAACTCCATTTAAGCTGGTGAAGGTCTTCTGGGGGAACAGAAAGCCTTATATGACAGCCAGAAGTGAGCCTGCTGGTTTCAGCTCAATTGCRTAAGCGCGAGTGAAGGCAGAATTGAGTCCTTATTATTTCCTGTCTACTGCATTTCTCTTGTTCTGTCATGGCAGATGCGTAGAGGGAAACTCTTGAGATTTCTACAGCCAAACCTGCTTTGCCCACTAATGCTGTACTGACTCACGTCTTGGATTAGACTTTTCCCACTGAACCTAACAAACAGCATTTAATGTATCTCTTCCTGTCTCTGTGAATGGCCGCCTCTGCCATGCTGAGGGTTCCCATCTCCTTCGGCAAAGCTTTGTGGTCAGGCAGCAGGCTCACGGGCCTCGGTTGCCCTTTGCCCCGTCGAGCAAAGGGACCCTGTGGCTATCGCAGTGCTCCCGGCCGTGGTTTCTGTGACTATCACCTCTGAGCTGCCTCTGCACCACGGGGAAATGCGTCAGCCCGCCCTGTCATCCTCCTCGGCAGAGACGGGAACAAAGTGAAGCTGCTCTCTGCCTTTGGAGGCCTCCCTCGGTGACTGCTGCTGTAGCTGACGGGGTCCCTTGTGTTTCTGGAGGAAATATTTAACAAAGCAACCACCTCCTCCCCAGTTCCTCCTAATTTTCCTTCCCCTCGCCCTGCCGTTTCATTTTCTGAAGAGCAGCTCCCTTTTACCTTTTTCTAGCACTGAAAATAGAGTCTTTGAGGAATGCAAGCCTGCATTAGCTGTTCTGTATTTCTTTTAACTTGCTCCAGCCTTGGGGATTTTTTTCGACTAGATCTCCCCAATCTGCCTCACTCCTCGCTTGTTTGTGTTTGAAAGGCTTCTGCATTTTGCTGATGCTAATCTTTACATCCCACTTATTCCCATTGGCCTCTGTTGCCCTCTTTTCCTGTTGGGATRGATTTCAGTTGTATCCTCTCCAATTGTTCTTTACTTCTTCCAGCTCTGTAGAGTCAGCTTTCTGGTGCACCGGAGGACTCCAGATTGAAATTCCTCTGGGCAGTTCATATTTCCCTAAATTTCCATAAGGCTAAAAAGCATTTGGGATTCTTGCACTGAGGAGTATTTCAAATGTGATGATAACCCTGTCCCAGATGTGCAGAAGTCTGTGTGAGAGGAGCAGTCAACAAGGAGAAAGCAACACAAGTCTTTGAGTACTTACCTGGTTAGTTGTGGGTGTATCTGATTGACCTGTATGTCAATCAACACTTGTGCAAATTCAGGCTTTCCTCATCTTGGGGGTTGGCAGACAACAGTCGACCAAGCTGCTGTAGGACTGATAGAGTGAAGCCCAAAACTTCTCCTCACCAGGAGCAGCAACCGTAAGGCCTGAGTGACAGGGTTAGGCCTTTAGGTCCTGACTCTCACCCTTGTTGTGGGACAGCTGCTAGAACGGATGTTAGCCAGCATGCTACAGTCAGGCTTTACTCAGTTCCCCAACTTACAACGTGTGCCAATAGATCTCATGGATCGTTTTTATTTATATGTAAAAGTTAAATCTGAATTGGTGCAAATGTGAATGCATGATGGCAGAGGGAGCTACTTCTAAAGAAGTCAATGGCAAAACTCCAAGTGAAATCAATGGGAACAGGAAGGGCAAAGATATACAAAGTCCGGACGAGTGCACTGGCCTTCTAAACCTTAGTGTTTGGAAGGAGGCAGCACTCACGATGTGAACAGATGCTCTGTCCTTAACCTCCCACTTCCTCTCTTTTGGTTGTATGTGCCAGAGATTCGAAAGCAGAATATCTCTTTCAAAGGCAGGGCTTTTTTCTTCAACCATTTTCTGATGTTGTGCTTTACTTCTTTCTTTCACACAGTCTTAGAAAAGAGAAAACTACTTCTTTGAGATTACAGGGAGAAGAAAAGCATTTCACTGGAGTCTCATCAGGATCTTGGCTAGAAGCACAGCAAACACCATCATTATGGTTAGCAACAAAGGACAGAGCATTGCTTCCAGCAAAATCACCACTTACTTCAGAGTGAGCCAGATTAGGCCTGGAAAAAAAAMCGAGTGTAATAGTTAGAGGAGAGGCTGACTTTGGCTAAGCAGTAAGCCACACTGCAGACCTTGAATGACAACCGTTTAGATCCGAGACTCAAGGAGATATTGTCTTTCCTCTATTGCCTTCCCCAATGGATTCCCCTCGTTACTTTAACAAGTCTGACACTCTCCCTCTCTCCAGCAAGATCTTTTGTCCCTCCTAATTCAAACTACCTCCTTAACTGAGGCAGCGGAGTGCAGGTCCTTCAGATAAACACAAACTTAATTAGGTCATATTCTGGGTAAATAATGTGTGGGTGGGAAAAGGAAGAAAGGAGGAGGGAGAGAGAGAGAGCAAGCAAAGGAAAAAGGAGACAGGGTTTTGGCAGAGTTACAGAATTGCAGAAAGCTTCTTGCAAGTCTCTCCAGATAAAAATGGGAAAGGTTTGCATTAAAAGAGAACTTCAACAGACCCTCAAATTGGCATTTTAAATGATTAGATAGAAAGGACTTTATTTATTCTTAATAACTTTTAATGTTAAACACTAGTAATTTTCTGCTACAAGCCATATATATTTTTTTCTTTCATTTAAATGGAATTTCCTGTATGTCAGTTTGCACCCCTTGCCTCTTGTGCTTTCACTGGRTAGCATCGAGGAGAGCCTGGCCTGATCTTCCTTACTCCCCCGCATCAGGTATTTATATATGCTGATAACATCCCCCCGAGCTTTATTTTCTCTGAGCTAAACAAGCCCAGCTGCCTCAGGCTCTCCTCATAAGATAGATAATCCAGTCCTTTAACGATCTTTGTGGCCCTTCACAGGACATATTTCCAATTTGTCTGGGTCTTTCTTGTACAGGGAAACCCAAGCTGGACCCAGCCTCCCCGGGTATGGTGTGGGAACGTAGGGAGGAAGGATCCCATCCCTTGGGCTGCAGGTAGCGCTTGTCCTGAGGCAGCCCCACACATTGTGGCATCCTTAGCTGCCAGAGCACAGGGCACATTGCTGGCTCATGTTCTACTTGTTGTTCRCCAGGAGACCCATTTCCTTCTTGGCAAAGCTGCCTTCTAGCAGATCAGCTCCCAGTTTGTACTGATGCATGGGGTTATTCCTCTCCAGAACAGGACTTTGTTGAGATTCACAAAATTCCTGTTTGCCCGTTTCTCCAGCCTGCCAAGGTCCCTCTGAATGACTGCACAATGGTTTAGTGTATCAGGCTCTCCTTCTAGTTTTGTATCATTGGCAAACTTCCTCAGGGTGCATTCAATTCCTTTATTCGTGTCATTAATGAAGATGTTAAACAGTATTGGCCCCAGGGTTACTCTTTAGAGGACGTCAGTAGTGACTGGCCTCTGAACTTTGCTGGTCACTACCCTCCGAGCCTGTCAGTCCAGGCAATTTTCAGTCCACCTCACTGTCCACTTCTCTCATCAGCAATGCGCACTGGGGGTTTGCTTGTGAGCCTATCCAGAGCAGAAGGGTTAAAGACCAATCCTTGGTGTGAGAGAAAATGTGTCCCTTTCCTCTGTGAGCATGGTGAGGCTATCCGAATGTCTGCTTCTCATGACATGTGGCTCAGAGGAAGTTCCAACCTGTCTAAGGCCTTGGAGAAGACTGTGGGATGGAAATACCCAAAAGAACAAGCTACATCAAATATCTGACACTCGTTACAGTCAATATACATGTGTTTCTTGTCAGTAGTCTGGCTTGTGTTCTACTTAAATTCTGCATATGAAATTTTGGCTTCCATTGAAAATCTACAGGTTACCAAGAGTATTGAATTCTACATTATCAGCTGTGGGCCCCAGATTCCTCTCTTAAAATATTATTGTCTAGTTTCCACATGCTGAATTGGCTGCACATGTCAGCTTCCCAAGTTCTGCTTTCCAAGTTAAGTGCTTGCCTAAATTTTACCCCTTCTGAAACATTTTTGTTAGAATAGTGAATGGAAAAAGTTTACCATTATGCTCAATCYGTAAGTTTATTCTACTCTTTCTGAATGGATAATTTTCTTTACAGGAGACATTATGTTCAGTAAGATTCTGATCCAAGACCATTACGTAATCAGGACTACACACTGTAAAAAGTTCCAGAAAGGATGTTGCAAACACACACCCACAGAGAAACATGCACACACAGAGAAATGCATATATGCATATGTCTATGTGCATGTATGTATACATACACAGCTGAGGAGGAGTGTGAACCCGATGAACACTATAGAGCATTCACAGCAAGCTCGTGTTTCATTGCTATGGCCTGCTTAATGGCTAGACCTGTTTCCTTAAAGCTTACTGTAGTCAGGATTGACCATGTTGACCAATTCCTGTGGCCTAGTATAAAAATAACATTCAGGCATTAGATGCTACCTGAAATAGCCTTGAGCAGCAGAAATGGTGACTCTGGGGATTTACCTCTTCTGTTTCAGTCATATACATGAATGTTCAGTGTTAGCCATAAAAGAATACATATTGGCATAGTTTTTGAATGGATCAGTGGCTTTCCCAGACTGGTATCTCAGTTTGAACTGTGGTCTACTCAAGACATTTCAGAGCTTTCTTTGCTATCGTATGCTACTAGAAGACATTTCTTCCTGTCCCAGGGTGCAAACTGGCTTCCATTCATGTTCTGTCTGTCAGTATTAGAAATTTTTACCTGTCTAGGAGGGGAGTACTGAGAACACAGAGCATGCTTGAGCTGTGGAAGAGTTAACAAAACCAAAGCATTCTTGTGGCTGCAGAATCGAGTGTGATCTTTTGAGAGGGGGCCGGCACTAAGAACAGAGTTTGATTTATTTTGCACAGGCAAACTCAAGACAATAGAATTTCCTTTGTTTTCGTCTGTAAAACCAATAGACAGACCAAACAGGAATAGAGGTGAAGGGTTATGGAACTCATATTTTTCTGTCCTCTGTGACTGTGTCTTCAGTATTTCTTGTGATCTGCAGATATTGCTTTCAGCACGGTGACCTTTGAGTAAACAGGATTGTGGTGTCCTGAGAGAAGTGAAATAAAAAGCACAAGCAAACTTGAAAACTCTATCAGGTTTGTGACTTCTCTTCAGCCAAACTGGATACATAGAGTGGCCTTTAAATATGAACGTAATCTGAAACATAAAGATCTAGAGAAAACGCCCAAGAGATACTCTCTCTTTAACTGTTAGTCTTCCATATGGGAGGAATAGTTTACTTGTTGACCTACATGTGAGACTTTAAAAATAAATAATAAATCCACCAAAGCAAAAAACACCCACATATTTTTTCAGAGTTTCTATACTGATGCCTSAATTTATTCTGTAAATATCATAAATTCATAAAATCACCATTTTGCTACTGATAGTAATAATTTAAGCAACTTCTCATGAAAGCCTTTCCCATTTGTGGCACAGAGCCCATGGTTTCTATTCTTTAAGTCACTCAGTCAAAGGAAGGGAAAATATCTGTGCATCTGCACATCCCATTATACCCTAACCTCTGAATGCAGAAATGGCATCTCAGTAGTGAAAATCTGTAAAAGCCATTGATAAAAGCCTTCTATGGCTTATTATGAACTCTACCTGCCTACCTCAATAGTGTGTGTTATTCATTCCACATGAAGAGCTTTCAGAAGGACCACTTACTTGTATGCATACTAAAGCAAACTGGTTCCTGTTCCAAGCCCTTTTTCACATCACTCTCAAACTTTCCAGCGTCAGACAGACTTTGTTATAGTCCATCTACTTCCTCTGGACAAGGCGTTTGGGGCTGTTTTTGGGATTGCCTTACATAATATGCTGTGACTAGATACATAGCTATTTCCTTACAACATGAGGATAGCAAGCACAAAGTTAGAGCAAGCTATCGTCTACCCTGGGTCTCCACCCAGCTTCTTTGTCTTATCATCATGCAGGAATYTGGGGTGTGAAGGTAATACTGGCAGTTGGGAGAGCTTCTCTGATAGCAGTTTCCTATCTATCTGACCACAGCGGTATCAAAACCACCTGGCAAACCTGCAGGCAACTTCTACTTTCAAGCTCAGTCTGACATCAAAACTCATGACCTCAGGATGTCTCTGCCATGTGTGGAAAGGCTCAGGAGGGAGGGCAAACATTTTTCACTTCATATATCATTGCTCACARCTCACTGCTGGGATTCCACCAAGTCAGCCAGTGCTAAAATGTTATGGAAAATGAGATTTCCTGGGTTATTGTTTTTGGCAATTGTAATTACATGGGGCAATCAGGCACTGGAACTAACATGAAAGTTCCTGATATTAATAAGAAAAAGGCATACTTTTAGTTAGCCTGCTCTGGTATCTAAGCAAAAAAATGACCCCATATTTCCAGAAGTGAGGCAGACGCTGAATATTCTCACCATCTAGAACAATCTTTGCATCTGCCTGTAAAGTAACATCACTTTGTGCAGTACTCCAGCAAAAAACAGAGTATGCAGCACCTTATTTCAAAGCAAGATCCCACCTGATGAACATTTCTTTCCCGTATCTGTGCTTTCCATCAACCTGATGACTTTGAGTMTAACAGTGAGGCAGAGAAATAATTAGTAGGCTGGAAAATCAGCATGGAAAGATTAGTTACTGCCTCACCTTTGAGTTTCAGCCTTTAGAAACTGCAGGCCTTTTCCATGCCATTAATCCACCCGAAGCTGGAGAGATGCCTGCTGCTCCGTGCCTGCTGCCGCGGGCTGCTTGGGTGATCAGCTCAGGGCTGCAGGTGCAGCTGAGTAACCTGCAGCCCATGCTGAGGAAAAGGAGAGRGGCAGAGCTGCTTACAAACTGACTTTGAAATCTTTTTAAACTGCCTCTCTTCCCCTGGTTTGTTGGTGTAGATCAGAACAGCATGGTTATCTGTGGGACTGAAGGACAACCTTGTTGGTCTTAAATCGCCATTTTCACCTTTTCCAACCCACTGTCTGCATGTAGCGCAGGATGCTTCTTTCCTGGGGCAGAGATGTAGGGGGTCATGTGTGCATGTGGGTCCACGTTACTGCTAGGCTGAGGAAATCCCAGGAAGAGATTGCACCACCTACATTGAGCATAGGTTGACTCTCAAGGAAAACAGACATTAGATTCCACTAGTAATGGAAGATGATGGAGGCAGGACCATGTTTTAATACTTCTCCTAAAATAACTTTACTTAGCAATGTGTTTGTTCTGACCGGGGAGGGCTCATTATGGAGGGATGAACACTGATGTTAGAAGAGCAATCGCTGGACAGAATGAAAAATAACACAGAGGCAGGCAGTAAATAACAAAAACACTTTGTTTAAGTGATCAGCTGTTATTGTTGCTCATCAATTATCCCTGCAGATTGCCTGAGGATGACCTGGCATCAGGCCTTTCTCCCACCGCGCTCCCATGGGTGGCCCAGGCTCAGCTGCGATGAGCAGAGCAGTGAGGAGGCCACGGTGGTGACAGCCGCAGCAGCCTGGGCCTTGCTTCCCTGCCCTGGAGCTGCTGCCCAGCCCGGCCCACGCACCCTCCACATCTGTACGAACCTCAAATGGTTTCATATCTGACCTGGGTACGACAAGCTTGCTCCTGTTTTATTGGCAACAATCTAGGACTCATGACACTGTGCAAGGTTGCAGAATTTATATGTTGTTTACATGAAACATTTCTGCGCAGTGACTCATATCCAGATTTGTTTCAAATCAATATATCTCTATGGAATAAGCCATACATACTGGTCTCATTCTTTTTATGGAGTGCCCATAAGCAACTTAGGCTCATGATTAACAAACCCATGATCTGATGGGTCACAGTGGTGAAGGGAACAGGAGTGCTTGCTTCATGGCACCTTGCTGTACCCACATACTAACAGAGACTCACTCAAAGGAAGTCCTGGTGTTCTTTGACCCATGATTGACTTTTGACTGTGACTGTTCAACCAGGTGGATCTTAATGTGCTTTATGGTAGGTTTAAACTAGCCAGGGACTATGTTGGAGACACATGAAGAATAAAGCCCTTGTCTGGGCTTGGTAGAAGGCCCGCAAACCTAGAAGGTCAGAGTAAGGAGAACAAGCTTCTGGATGTCTCCATTTTGTTCCCCCACTTCCATATGGCTGAGCGCCTCCCTGTGGGAGTCCAGGGCAAGCTTATTCCAGGCCCAATGCAGTGCTGGACTCAGTAGTTCATGTTTTGTGAAGAGTTGGAATATGCTTCTGTCTCTGACTGAACATTAAATGCTGAACAGGAGCTGGTAGAAAATGGCCAGGAGATTTGAAAAGAGCTCTAAATTTATAGCATGACAGGCTTGAAAAACTGGCATTGAATGGGAGCCCAGGAGTACAGGCTGTACTGATTGCTACCTGGAGTAGTAGTTCTCAATTGTTTTCTAAAACTTTTCTTTCTTTCTTTCTTTTTTTTATTTGGTAAAAGAATTGCAACAATAATGCTAAAGAAAACCTCTTCAAGCACAAAATCACTTCTGTTGTTGCTGAATTTTCYGAATGCCAAATAACCTGCTGAGTTAATCTTTGGAAGAACAAGAAAAGTTTGTTCTTTGTATATGTAGATTGTTTTGGCATATTGTTTGATTCTGCTTTTGATAGGGGTCATGTTTCTGGGCTTAGCTGGATAGTTTGTTTGTTCCTATTCATTAAAAGGGACCCTGCAGCTATTTGGGAAGGGATGTGGTATTACATTACTATTGCTCCAAAAAGTATGGACAAAAATGTATTGTAAAAATTCCAAGGTTTCCAGTAGGAGTTCTCTCAATAATAAATGTTCTCAGTCTGCTGGAGTGTAGTTAATGTGCTAGCATTGTGTTGGGCTAATTAGACAGATCCTTAAGGTACAGTTAAAATATACAGATAGTTCTGGATAGAAACTATTGGTGCAGCCGCTCTCCGCAATGGCTAAGGAGGGCAACAGCTTCCAAACTCTGCCTTTGCGTTGGCCACTTCCTGCCCTAACCTTTGTCATAATCATACAGCAATGTGTGAGATGCCAGAGGGCCCTGTCTCCCTGATATAGGATAAAAGGGAATTGATGCTGAAAAGTTATTCATAGCCTGGGGCAGGAGACAAAAGGGCCATGGAGGAGATCAACACTGCAGAGACCAAAACTCCTTGTGAGATTTGTTTTCAGTTGTTGGAGTTTGTGTCAGAGCTGGAATATAAAGCACCTTGCAAGACCAGGGCTGGTGAGGTGTACTTCTTCAACAAAGAAGGAAAAGAAAAAAGTGTAATTGTCTTATTTTCAGCTATGCGGATTGCTGATATGGGCCCATTAACTAAAATAACTCTAGTTGTAGAACAGCACTAGGTGTTCTCCTCCAGAGTAAAGTGACTCTTAACTCATTGTGCCCTAAACAGTGAACAGTGTTTTTTATTTTCTTTTTAAGTCCTGGAATAAATTGTCACCATTGGGAAATTATGCTAAGAGAGTCAATTTATACTGAAGTTGTTCATCTTATGGTCAAAGCCACTCCTAGTGCACTGAAGCCGAAATTTTTCTTCTTCAGAGAAGTTCTCCTCTTTCTAGTCCATCATTACCTTCTCAGAGCCTCTAGGGCATTGCTGTTATTTACACTAGTAGTAAATGGTTTTCTAATGATTGTCCTTAATATTTAGCTCCCTAACYCAGAAGGGAATGGAACTTGTAATCTACATTTAGTTTTGACTGTCTTCCCTCTATCTAGCTCTTTACTCATTCATAGGATTGGCTTGCACTGCCAACGACGTCTCCCCTGCCAAAGAGTAAATTTTCCATGCAGAAAGTCGCAAGAGATGTCAACTTTACTGTAACGTAGAGTAATGACAGCATAATAGCATCTAACCTCCTACAAGGTTCTCAGGAACCAGGGAGGTTGGCATTCARCGCTCTGAACAAATCACTGCGTTCCACTATACCGATAAAAACAACTGCCTAAGAGCTCTGAATTGATCAGAATATTCATGCCTCTAATTACCGAAACCTTTATAACCCACTCTTTCTTCCTGCATTCCAGAGTTACTGCAAGGAGAGTCATAAAGAGACCACAGAATCTGTTCTTTTATGTACCCATCTTTATTATTTTAGCAGTCCAGCACAGTTRGGGTATCCAATGCACATGTGGCAGAGGGACAGAAATGTGTTTCAACACCACTCTTAGTGTGTGGAATTTTGTGCAAGGCSATGATGTTATCTTGCTAACAGAACAGCAGAGAGAACAGAATGAAGCAAACATCATACATTTGGGTCAAACAGATCCCTTCTACTGAGTAATGGCTKTGTCTCTGGTATATAATCGTACAGGACTCTATATAAATAACATAATGCAGGATATTTTGTCTGCCTTTTTTCCGTGTTGCTTTGTAGATTAAAGATCTAATGGCAAAAGACAAAAGAAAACTCCATCACTTCATAAACTTTCTGAAGTTGAGTGTGAAAAAATCAAATATAGAAGAAAAGTGAAAATGAGAGAATTAAAAGCAACTCCAAAACTATTCCAAAAAGCAAGGCAAAAATTTAGCCTCTACCTTTATTCTCTTTATTGACTACAAACCCCTGCTTTCTGCTTCTTTTCTCCTCAGATCTCCAGTAAAAATAGACTTTCCCRAAGATTAAAATCTCATCCCTCCAATCTGACACCTTTTAGTGCCTTCCAATACTTAGATAAGATTTAATCTTGGATATGTACTTAGCATATTAATAATTATCTTTACAAGACAGTATCATAACTCATATTTGGTTGGGGAACAGTGCTGCSTAGGGAACCCTTTGGAAAGTCCTTGACAGCAGCACGTTTGTGACTTCAAAGGACCGTTCTTGGAGCGCTACAAGCCAGACTCCTCTTTGACAGCACACAAGCAAATTCCACTAAAGCCACCAGTGTGACCAATGGTTAAAGCCACCCAGCTTTCCACTGAGTCTGGTCGATTTTGACAAATATTTTCCATTTAAACTGTTGAAAAAACAAGACATTTCTMTGAAGCCTGAGTCCTGCTGTGAAAATCTGCATCTTCTTACAGAGCATGAATGCAACTGAGACAACCTCTCTGTCTTGAATTTGTTACTGCAAGACCAGATGCTTTACTGAAAGCCTAACTTAGATAGTGCAGGCTGCAGAAAGCACTCAGTAGAAAGCTGTATCTTAAGAATTACAATCAGTCAAGCTCAATAATTATGTTCCTTGAGGCAGTGGCCTTCTGAGTTCCCTTCAGGAGCTGGGCAGGATCTGATCCAGGGGCAAATGCACTCTAAATAAGCAGCACACTCCTTGACTGAAGAAGGAAGCCTGTGACAGGGTCATGTTCTAAGCAGATATGAAGAATAACAAACTGGCAGGAGATAGAAATAAAATGAACTCCATTAGCAGAATAGACTTTAAACTGGAGGGCTAATTATAAACAAACAAATTAAAAAATATATATAAAATTGGTAAAATGCACCTGCCTTTGGCATCGTCCATTCCCGTTCATTGTGTATCTAAATTACGTTTGCTCTGAAGAGGATTTCCTGTGGCTCTTGGAGCAGGGATGTTCTATTCTGTGTGTCTGTTTGAGGAGTCAGTGGCCATGGATGTGTATTTCAAAGACAAGAATAAAAGACAGATTATTGCTCAGATGAATCTGACCTTGCAACCCACATGTTTCTCTTTTTTTGCAATTTTTACTTTCCTGGTTGGATGTTTCAGTATTCCTATATTTCTGTTAGGAGAGGGACAGATGGACTAGACAGAAATACACTTAGTGCTGAAGAACGAGCTACTGGCATGAAAGGTGTAAGCCATTTTCTCTTTATTTCCTTTCCTTTCTGTGTTTTTACAAACACCAGAGTTAAGCAATGAATGATGCCAGGAAAAACCCGGACACATGAGTCAATAGTTTTGCTTTCTACAATCCACAGCTGTTTGTCTTTGCGCATGTGGTAGACGTGGACTGCAGGAATCAATGTGCTGAAAATATGCACAAAGGTTTGCATCAGAAAATGGAGACCTGTTTCTCTATTCTCTGTGCTCTTTCTTCCATCAGGCCTTTTCCTACACATCGCTCTGTATGCCTTGGTTCTTAGGCTTTTTTTCCCTCTTTCCCATCTTTTCTCTTTTCTGCCTTTGTATCTCACTCATACCACTTCTTCCCTGGCCTTTTTCCATCTTGTTTCAGCAGTGCCATCTTTAATTTCTGATGGACACAACTCCTTCTCGGTGAGAAAGAAAGTGCCCCTGGCCCTGTGAAGATGTCCCAGGGTGACGTGATAGTGACATGACCTGAAGTATTCCCTAAWGCAGACTCTGCAAAGAGGCTCCTTATTTTCATTTCGAATTAGCACCACTTTGAGCAGGAGGCTGGACTACAGGACCTCCAGAAGCTCCTTCCAATCTAAGTTATTTGATTATTCTATGATTTACTGKGAGACTCAGATAATTTTTGCTGTTTGAATGTTTGACTGAGGACCCAAGGGGTGAAACTCCAGAGTTTATAAGCTTGCAGACAGTGAAATTCCCCACCCTACTTTCCAAATCCTCAAGGATTTAGGCTGATCCAGTGACAGAAAATGGTATCTATTTCTTAACGCTAATGATATTGGCACTCAGTTCTCTTTCATAATAACCAAGCAAAGTAAGGGATATTAATCTTACCTCCGTCTTTTTATGAGCTGTGGYTCCAGGTGGGGAGGGCACGGGGCAGCACACTGCGAGGAACGTAATCGTTGAAGAGGGGACTGATATGAGTCACGTCTCGCTCACCGTTTGCTGTAGGCTAATATTAGTGTGAAATCAACTCCCTTCTTGTTCATTTTGGATCCTAACTGAGGCGTTCAGCTCTCCCTGTACTTTCTGTAGGCAGCTTAAGTTTTTGGGAGGGCTGTGGTGTTCCTATGTGGTCAAGGACCTAACAGGAGTCTTTGTGATATCTGCTGTCGCATGCAAATCCCTTATTCTTACCTGACCCTAGATGTCCATGGGACCGGGCTGTGTAGAACAGCTATGGGTTCAGAATCCAGAACATTGGATTCTTTGACTTTCACATGCTCAAATACTAAATTTTGGATTAATTTACATTATTGCTGGCAAAACCCCCTTCATTTTGCCTATAGCTAAAACRTGTGAAATGGAAGCTTTTGCCAATTCACAGAACTCCAAGTTGCCCAAATTCTCCCATTTACCTTGTCTGCAATTCACATCATGCTGTTCTCTGCATGGGATRCAAAGATTTTGATCCATGCCACATGCTGCACATCTTCCCAATGAAGCAAAAAGCCTCCCTTGCTGGCTGGTACCCTGCTGACATCCCATTTCTTCTAATTAGGACCCTGAGTAGTTAGTGCAAAATATAAATGTGGCAGGATTCCAAGCTGTAAAATGAGGGGAAAGTGAGGAAAAAAAAAATAGTTGGACGGCTCAGGAAATATGTAAATGTATTTAAAATAGATGATTCTTACTGCAGTGAACAGATGATTTTTTTTTTTCCAACTGGATGGCTTTAATCAAAAATGATAGTTCATACATCTGCTCTTTGAAGATAAGCCTGCAGTTACACAAAACACTTAAAGAAAGAAGCTGTGGTGTGCTGATGAGACCTCAAAAATTCTAACCCATGACTAGGAAGATTATAGTCTGGTTACCTCAGCAAGCTGCTAATTCTGAAATATTAGCCTGAGTTATTTGTCCTGTCTGAGGCATGAAAGGGATGCCCGTAGATTGTGCTGAAGCAATTAAGACATTTTAAAAATCATTAGCAAACTCTCTTGATTGAAAAGRCATTTCCCCTCCAGCCTCTTCCTGACTTTTCTACAATTGCTTGACCTAGAAAGGTAGCTCTCCATCATTCTGACATTTATTTTATAATGCAAGGTAAAGATTATAAATTAAAACAAGCTTTCTTCTGGGGAATATAGGGCTAGGAAATGGYAAGCTCAAGTTTAAGCTGGAATCAGGGATTCCACCTTCATAAAAGTCACCAAATTARATGGATAACTTTTCTACGTGATCTCAGGGAAAAGATCTCCAGAACAGAGAGGAGAATGCTAAGTCAAAAGAGAAAGAATATTCAGGATCTTTATGTTTCSTGTGAGATTGTTAGGAACAACAACCTGCTGAAAATAATAATTACACCATYAATACCTGTATGTTTTGTCTTCACCAGGCAAAAGAATTTTGCTGTCCATTTAAAATCAGGAAAGCCCATTTGACAGAAGCCTTTGGTGGATTTGAGTGCAAAGCATTTGAACTGTTCACTCTTTGCAGAGTATTTCTTAGCATTGGGATTCTTGACAATCGTGGCCTTAGCTGAAGCTGCCGAGAGGATCTGCATGACCCCGTTTTGCCATCCTCTCCTTCGTGAGAGTGCTTGAGACTCCCCGTTATTGGGAAGCTTTAACTAGCGGGTGGCTGGGGAAGTTTCACAGCCCGCAGTGCTTTCCCTCTTGTTTTGCCCTTCAGCACAGGGCACATAGACATACTCTGTCTTTATGTTGAGGGTCAAGGTCTGCTTTTCTTCTGTCACTATCATCCATCAGTAATAGCTCCCCTGACACCAAAGCCCTATAAAATCACTGTTAGGCTGAACCCCTTTGCTTCAGAGTTTTCTATGCAGACGTATGAAGTGCAGTGCCCATGGAGAATGTCAGCATTGGCCTCCTACCTGCAATTAAACTCGTCATCAGCTGGGAAGGAGAAATTCTAGAAATTCTGAGGCAGGGAGGAGAAGGCAGAGGGCAGGAAACTCTGTCAATATGATTTAGAAAATGGTATTAAAATTATACAGTGTTTTAGTTTGGGGCATTTTCTATTATTTCTTTTACAGAGCCATCTGCCATGAACTTCYCAGACTCTGTGTCCCTTTTTGTTCAGTATAGGGTATGTACAGTAAGTAGTATTAGTAGTATTTATCTTCCCTTGCTTGTGATTTTTCATTTACTTTGTACAAGCTGCATTGACAAGCTCTGAAGAGCTTCACAGCCTTTTCAGCCACTTGTAAAATGGCTAAAACTCTATAAATATTATATGGGCCAGGACAGAGTATCTTAATGCTGCTGGGTGTTACAAATTCTGTAGCTGATGAGCCTTGCACTGAAATTCTTTTGCCCTGATCTAAACTGTAATTAGGTAACAATTAATCCATCTTCTACCTCAATGAAGTAGGTAATATGAATATGTGTGTTACAGTAGGCAATATGAATATGTCTGAATAGATCAGTTTACAGCTAGGGATCTTCTTCTTTCACACCCAGCCTTTTCTCCTCTTTTCTGCATGCTCTCAGCAGAACAAAGCCTCCCCTACAAGGCAGTTTAGCTTGCAGAAATTCGGGGGATGGATCTGTTGATAATATCCTTCATTATTCCCTCTTCAAACTTGCCAAAGGAATTCCTGTTTAGGATTCACTGATACCCAATGTAAATTCTCTTTACATTYACTGTCATTGTTTTCCCCTGTCCCCGTGGCGTTTCATCCCCTCGTTCCCAGCTCTTTGAAGGTGTTGAGAGGCTGCACTTAGAAAAGGCACCTTTCAAAAATAACAATGTGTTTTAAACTTCCACTAATTTCCTAAGTCTACACCAAAGGAAATAGTGGCATTTGAAGGAGTTTCTAACAAAGAATAACCTGTTAGTGGTGTCTGAAATGAGAGCAAGCGAGCTGGGGGAATAACAAGTGTTTAAGAGGAGGCGAGCCCGCAGCTCCGCAGCGCGGAGGACTGTCCACCCCGGGGTAGCGAGTTGGGAGCTTGCTGCTGTTCCACGTGTTTTGCCTGCAGAACAGACCTGCAGCCACGAACCAGACAGACTCCCCCTCGACTTGCAGTGCGCCATTAAAGGCCGCTCCGCCACTGAGCAATGACACTGCGGTTGCTGCAATTCAAATTATTGTATCATTATTCTGCACTCAAGCAGAACGTTTTGGTCTAAGACCTTGTGGAGCCGTGTCTGGAGGTCAGCAGCCCTGAAATGGCAAGAGAAGGTCTTGTGGGAAGCACAAACGTGTGTCACAGTATAAGGCTCCTTCCTCAAGGAGTGAGGATTGAGCTACACGTTTAATAGTGTTTTATTTGCATGATATGTTTTGTGGTGGGCTTGGTGCTGTCAAATCATGGTAATCCTGTATTCGTTGTTTTCAGGACAGAAGGGTGCTATTTTTTCCAAAACTTTGCTACTGCTGATTTGAGAGAAAATGTCTGCTTGCCACATGATTTCATTTACCTATTTGGTGTCTTTGATGCTTTTCTAAGAACTACATCCAATTAAGGATTAGTCACATTAAGGAACTTGTCCGAACTGTCACCCAGAGGCAATTCTGTCCCTCAGAGAGCAGAAACTTGGTAAATTCAGAGCCCAAAGCCCTGTGATATCAACGGGAAAAGCTCCCCTAAGCCCAGGCAGTCTGGGGAAGGCTGTGCAGAAGAMGACGTAAAGCTGTGAATGGACCACACTCAGGAGCCGCTAAACTGGAGGCTCACAGGCCTACCTCACACCAGGTGCTAAAGGACATGATGTTTGTGTAGTGCCCTAGTGCGGCCAGACAGCACGTTTAGGAGACTGATGTTTTTGAGGTCCCCCTTCAAGCTTTCCAGTCCTAGAGTCACGAGCAGTACAACACAAGCAAACAGTTGTCTGTAAAGTTAAGGTTTTGAAAGATCCTTTTTCTTTGTAAATTTAGTTGTTCATTTTTTCACGTTACTTCTCTTGTATACTTGTTCTAGAAAGAATTCTTCAGGGACCCACCAGGCAATGTAATAGATACGGGTTTTACTTACAAATTTTCCACTATCGAACACTCATGGAAGTGTTTCCTCTTTTGATTATGGTCATCTTACACTACAGCTMTTAGAAGCAATTCTTAGGACAAAATGGGTGCTCATTTATCTACCTATTTCTTATAAAAGGATAGTAGCCTTCCAGTATTAATTATGACAAAGGTTCACATTCTCATTAAGATCAATGGGTTTTTCCTAGCACTGTGACTAGGTACYGGGTTAGGCCTATTGCTGCTGTGCCTCAGTTGTTTTTGCAATGTATTCATTGGAGTTATGCTATTATGTAAAGCAATTCAGTAAGTTATATAATATTTTTGTTCACTTATCAGTCATAAAGCTGCTAATTAGTCCTATGACTCGACAGCTATTCCARTTCCTAATAGTGTCATCACCGCGTATTTATTGAAAAACACGTACCATATTATCATTCTTCCGACTGAAAGGGAACAACCAGCATCATGTTTATTTAATTCAGTCTACCTATTCTCAGTTGTGTGTTGAATCTTATTGTAATTTAGGTTCTAGCATTCATTTGTATCACAGCAACTAATAAATATGCAGATGCTGGGACTAGAGCAGCCTTTGTGCTGCTATAAATGATCATTTAGCTTCATGCTTTCTTGTTTATTTATATATATTGTTGTGCACCGATACAAAGGGGGCTACTCATTTTATTCATTTTTGAAGGACAATATTGCTGCTGGTATAATCCCCACCGGCTGTGAGATTCTTCACAAATGATATTCATTTCCCCTGACAACCTCATTTCAAGTCATCAGGAACACTTTGTCAATTGTAGACCAAAATAAATAAATAAAAAGTCATCTGTCAAGGGGCTTCATAGGGGCTGAATAGGCATGCAGATCTCTTTATTACATGTAAAATTAATCATTATATTTCTGCTGTTAACTTGTTTTTCTATTTGTGTCGCACAGGGATTCTTAAATGACCTAATATTGAATCTGGTGAATTATAGGCTGGAAGACCACAGTGTTTATTATGCTGACAGAGGATGGATTGATCTACTCCTTGTGTTTTTTTCCTCCCCTGCTTTGGAGTTCGTTTGCCTCTGATACCACCTCATTAATCATTCCTGGAATTTACCTTTCCATAAATACTTGGGTAGACTTGTAATAACTTCTTTTCTTTACCAACTGTATTTTAGTGGTTTACCATGCGATAAGGGCAAAAATGCAACAACATCACACAGAAATTCGTTTGTTAATACAAAGTGAAAATCAGGGCCCAAGAGCAACCTCAAATTCAACATTGCACCTGTATGGAAAGCATACAGTTACATATATCCCCAAATTTTACATACGCTTACACGTTCTTGCTTCAATAGGCCTGCAGGGAAAGCGTTTGCTGAATAGCTTAGCTCAATCTTAAGCATGTGCTTAACTCATTTGCTTAAAAAGGAGCTGTAGGGCTTGAAGGTAATATCAATGACTTTAATAATTGAAACTCCACTTGTAAGTTTAGTACATTGCACTCCCGTTTAAAATTGATCTACTCAAAGATAACAGTATTTAAGTATTAAAATGAAAGACTTGGAAATGCTGAATTTTGATGTTAGATTTGACACAGAACTTAGTTTTTAGTCTCCTTACACTGACTTTCTTCTTCAGTAAAATTTTCATTAGCCTTAACCCAATTATTATTGTCTTTAACAGCTTTGATGGTATTTCTTACAGTTGCTACTGCAATTAAAAATGCATAGTAACAAAAGAATATTTACTACAAGAAAAATATTAGTAACAAAGATATTTATATCGCACCTTTTATGCAGACTTTTGTGTTTCTTTTTAGAAATACATGGATTTCTTTAGGCCACATAAAGGTGTCACATAAAGGYACTGCACTTGTAGTGCGTTTCCAATTGCTTTGCCTCGTTTCCTTGTACTGAGTTTTACCAGCTGGCGTTTCCTGAATCCTGCATCATCAGGTCTCCAGTTCATTAATTGAAAGTGCCCATGTGCCATTTGTAATTTTCTACTAGATACTTCTGGCCTTGCTCATGCTCAGGGCCTTTTGTGTGACAAAKAGTAGGAAAGCTACCGGGATATGGATTTCAGAGCCTTTTACTAACACACAAGCTATGCCTGCTTCCTGTATTTCTGCACAAAATTTCAAGGCAACTTACATTCCCACAAGGATCTAAACCGATCTTTTTTACTAAAAAAAGAATTTTTTTTCCTTTTAGATTCAAATCTCTATTGCAAAAAATAAAATAAAAACCAAAATTGCCAAACTTATAGCTACCTAAATGAAATAAATGAACAGGTTTTCCCCAAACCTAAAATGTCAAAAAGCAATTTTCCATCCCAAGAATTCTGGACGCCAAAAAGATTGGCCAAAATACTGTTGTATGTTGGATAACAATATTCATTTTTTGAGTGACAAAAAGAAGAAATATTTTCTGTTTTAAAATAGAAAAATAGAAAATTTGCTGTTTGGAAAATAGATTTAGTGATCTGATTGTGGATRCCTCACTTTAAACTTTTGCCTACAGAAATTCATCTTCATTTACATAGTTAACCTGTGCTAGAATTATATAAGCAAATACCTGGTTGCTTTTATCCACTATAAATGTAATTGTAGCCAGTGATAGCCCTTTTACATCGGCAATATTGAGGAGATGATAACTCAGATTTCTATTCAGAGTTAATTAGAGCTTCAAATATGAGGTTCCTGATTACTGAATGTACCTGGATACTTAATTTAAGTATTTTAATTTGGAAATCTTGCTCTTTTTTCCTCCTTTGGTCATGCTGGTGTGTTCTGACACCAAATTTCCAAGTTAAAACTATTCAGGCAAATTTGATTCTTTCTTGTGAGCCAGTTACTGCCCCAGGCTGCAATATAGGAAATCAGTCTTTAGGGGGTTAATTTAGACACTCTGTTCTAGGGAGATGCAATGTAAAATTCCTCTGATCCCTGTGAGATGCTGAGGACCGGGAACATCTGTCAAAGCTGGTAGAAAGTGGGGTTGATCTGTGGTTCTCAGATGTGGTTCTTAGCAACTTTCAGGATCAGACATTGTATAGAAGAGTAGACATGGTTTTCTCTGTGGAATGRAGCGAGGATTTAGACTGATTTTGCCCTAGCGATGCTCTGAGCTGTTCCCATCCAAACGGCTGTCCTGGCTGTTATTAAGCTATATGCACAGTCTTAAATTAATTATTAATCACATGTGTATGAGCTTTGACAGATATGTCCATACAATAATCAGTAACTATCCCTGCCACCTCATTGCCGCCTAATACATGTACACTTAATATTAGAACTGTCCCCAGAATTAATGTCTGTTAGGTAAAAAATGAAATAAAAAAGAGCAACTATCTACTGTAAGACGCTTTTTCTTGGTACAAGCTTCTATTGATTCATCCCAAGAGGAATATTCCTGCAACATCTTCTCTAAAATACCAAAATTATTCACTAATTGCTAGGGCTGAAAATTAACATCAAGTGGCTATAATTTAAAGCAAAATGCTGTGGAAGAGGTATGAGCATTTGGATACCAATGTTCAACCACCATTACGTGAAGGACATGTTTTGGGATCATTTCAATGCAGTCCTATTTTTAAGAGTTAGTATAGTGGGTGGCATGGAAGCAACAGCTGCAAGCAGCCCACAGTATCTTTCTTTCATGATCTTCTTTCCTGCAATGAATACTCGTGTTTGCAGAGTCCGAAGAACTGGCAACAGTGAGAAACCAAATTTTCTGTTGACTCGTGGGCTTTCCTTTTCAGGGCTGACAGGGCCGTTCTCAGATAGAAGCCCTCAAAGTACATTCATCTGCTCTCTCTGGTGGGCGACTTGGGGAGACCACCTGGTACAGGGTGCCCCGTTGGCAAACAGAAGGTGACTCAGTCTCTGTCATGACTCTGAAAAAAGAACTGCCATTTTTATGGCACGATTGCTCAATTTGAAGTATGATGTGGTGGTCTGGCTCGTAGGTTGAAGCCACATGACCTGTTTCAGTAAGGACTCTGTCCATGCATTTTACATACCCTTTTGTAAAAATTTATTAGAGTTATGTCTTTTTTTCCAAAAAATAATTACCTAAACTATAGATGAGAGTATTTTTCATGTTTTAGAAAAATGAAAGATTTTTGAGGGGATGAAGTTTTTCTCCATTTGCATGGGACTTTGGAATAATTAAACTTCTCTGGACATTGTCCTATAAGTAGCCACACTAGTACTGAAACTTTCTATCAATTTGCAGAGATCTGGAGCTTTGAGAAAAGTATGAGATAGCATCATTTTAGATAAAAAGTTGCTTTCATGCTGCTCATTTCATACTGTTTTGGGACAAATGGAGCTCTTGCTCTCCTGCATGTGTCTCCTACTGACGTTGTCTGCTGCAAGTGCTGATCCTTGTAATGTGTAAAACAGCTGTAGAGGGAATGTGGAGTTAACCTGTCCGTACAGATGTGGCCATTGTGTTTCTATTGGGGAAACCCTTAGATCTGTTGAGGACCAACATTTATTCAGGAAAGTTTGCAGAAGTAAACATCTGTCTTTTTATAAGGCTGTAATAAATGGTTGTTTCTCCTGGATGTTTCAGATAAAATTTTGCCATGCTTTGACACATCCTTTAATTATCCCACATGTTACCAGGGCCTAGAAAATCTGCAAGTGCCTGAAGCACTGGTAATCTAAGCCTAATATGTGCAATTAAAACACTGCTGCTTCCTTTCTACATTGATATCTGTGCTTTGGGCATCCAGGTTCTGGGTTGGAAGCCTGGGAGTTACTTATCATTTCAGTCATCAGTTTTAGTGTCTGGTTAAAGCAGTAATCTGATGAAAATTTCCATTCAAATCTGTCATTCTAAACCTACTCACAGGAACGGAATCAGGCACTTTCTTAATTAATACAGTTTTATAAACCAAGAAAGATTTTTCTGGGCTTAATTTAGGCATGAAACAGAGAAGTTAAAATGCAGAGCTCTGTTTCATCATGCTAAGAAAACTGAAGTGGTTTTGCATCCTGCACCAAGCATTGACATTATCATTCAATTTTGAGTTGTTTTTCATTCCCTGCAAAGTTTAAAGTATCAAAGCAGATTAAACTGAAAAAGTAGCTAGTGAGAATTTGCTAATAGTCCTATTGTCCTGTTCCTTTTTAGGAACATAACTGTGTTGGCTGTGCTGGGGGCTGAAGGTTGAGGGAGTCCTCCAGCAGTGATGCTTTGAGGTTGTTTCTTGGGCGCAGAGTCCTCAGGAATTTTCCTTCATGCAGTGCTCAGCTAAGCCCAGGGTTTACATTCATACTGGAGCTTTTCCCTCACAGCAGTTCTGCAGCACCAGAGTTGCATCAGCCTTGCTTTCTAAGTGGGTAGATTAAAAGTGTTTGTGAATGAAGAGGCTATAAGCAGTTGTAATCCTGATCTGCTGCGTGCCACCTACCCTCAGTCTTGTAGCATCTCAGAACCAAGCTGCATGCCCTGCTCAAAGTCACACACTGTGTATATGGCAGAGTCAAGAATCAAACCCCTCTGACCCTTCTCTTAGGAACTTCCCCTCCAAGCCAGGAGGAAGGATATCCATCCCACACAACCAACGTGGCAGCTTGTTGTCCTCTGAGTCATCACTCCTGCCGAACGCCTCCCTTGGGAAGGTTGTTAAACTTCTACAGCGCTCACAAAATCTTCATGGTTTTTGCGAATGAATTAAGAGCCCTAACAGCTTTCGTGCTGCGCACTGTGGATTTTGAAAACTTATGTCATCAGAGCTGTAAATCTCTAAGAAGCAGGAGGAGGCAGTGAGGAGAATAACACACAAGGTTGTTCCCAAATGAAAAAAGGGGGAAATATTTTGGGGGGCAACTGTATAAATTAGAGATAAACAGCTGAGTGAAAATCAACAATTCTGGGAATCTTTTCAAAGTACAAAAGTCGTACAGCAAGTCACAGCAGGAGAGAGATTTTTTTTCCTGCACTTCTGAAGCTGTGTTACTCCAATGATCCTTAAAAGTCATATCCCTATCTCAGAACCAAGGGGAGAGTTCCCCCCAGGAACTGGACCAATTCCACTCGAATGTACTGTGTGTCCCCTCTCGTATCTTTCCCTCCTGTCTTTCTTAAACGATGTCCCCTCTTACATTTTGTGGGTGGCTGAAAGGGTGGCACTATGCAGGTCTTTTCATGAAAATACATACATTATAGAAGCTGGATATAAACTGGAACTTGTGATCTCCACTCCATCTGACCTAATAACTGAAGCAATATACAGATGGCCTATGAAAACTGCTCTGTAGACCGCAAAATATCAAACCAGGCCCAGGAAAATGCAATAGTTGTCTCTGCCTTCTTTTTTGCACAGTCATTAGCAATTGCACATACACAGTGTGCGGTTGCATCCCAGCAGTGAATCCTGCCCCTCTGGAATTCAAAGGCAAAGCTTCAATCTCCTGTGTTCACCTTGAAGTGAAAGGAACAGCCTTCGTGTGCTGGGGTTCCCCAAATGCCCATTTCCAGCCTTTTGTGAAGACTGTTAGAACATCTCTGTGTCTTCTCCTGAAGGAAAGGTTCTGACAATAGTGGTATAAGGGAAAAGCCCACTTTTTTTTTTTTTTTGTGATCAGGGAAAAAATGTGATTTCTGCTCAGATTTCTCACATTGGTGTTCCTATTCTGAATACAGTATATTCTTTTTATTTTTGCAGATTTTCTCTTAAATAGGAAATTTAAAATCATAGTTGAAGCCCAACTTAAATGGATGCTAAATGCAACTGAGATCATTATTCTCCTTAAATCAAACTGATTATGATTTGGGCTTGCCTGGTGCTGGAGCAAGTTTTATACTCTGTTCAGCAGTGTTGGTTCTCAGCAAGTTTTATTTACCTCACTGGTAAGTGAGGCAAGTTTTGACAGCAGGCAGATACATTGATTAAATAAATCTACCTGCTGTCAAAACTTGCATCATGTCAAGGTCCTGAGAGATGCACCTGTAGTCCAGGAATCTGGAATGCTCCTTGGTCAAGCAAAACAGTTGCTCATGTGCTTTGCTCATCTGYCGCTGGTCAAGAATGGACTATTTCTTTCTATGATGTAAAAGCAGATGTAAAGCCCCCAGGCTTTTCTGCTTCTAGGTGGCCTGTAGTAAAGCCTCGTTCGAGAGGAGAATCTTGAAATCTGTCCAGCAACTTTGATTAATGCTGAATTGTAGTGAARCTGCCCACCTTGTGAGTAAGAGAATGTAATTATGTTTTTGCTATAGACCTCACACTGCCCAGAGTCCTCTGTGAAATCTAAGGCATTGACCTATCTACACAGTGGTGCTACATGAGATTAAATGACCTAATAGATCACTTCTCTCTCTGACTTGTTACAGACTCCTGCATTTATCAGGAGACTTCAGCTAATCATCCCCATCATGGTGGGAGTGGGAGCTGGACGGGGGATTCTTAGAGAGTTACATTGCTCTGGAACTTGCTTCTCCTGGCGCTGTACCTGACCTTTAGCTCCAGAAATGCTTCAGGATAAGTTATCATCCCAACTTTGYTCCCCCTTTCCAGAGTGCTAGAAGGTGAAATAAACACTCAGAGGAAACATGGGTTTATTTGGCTACATATCCATGGCAGCAAAAGAAGTTACAATATTTTTTTGTATTCTGGGGTTATTAAGCGGGATAAATTTTTAGCTTGTGTTACTTACTCTCCAGGGATCATTGGCTCTGCAATTTATATTAATCCAGATCTGTCTGCACGCCCCTTTGCTTGCTGAATATTATCTATGTCTTCTGCCATCTCTTCCTACTAAGGGGGCTGAATGAGAGCACTAATTAGACTCTGGTGCCAAGTTACTGATGCACCATCTTCTGTTCACCTTGTGAGAGAGGGATTAGCTGAAAGACACARCCCTGAGCCTGAGTTACTGCCATATCAGACTTGTAGTAATTCTGTCATGAATGATATCTGTATGACATGCAATTATAGCCTTCTTTCCATATGGGAATCTATATAGCATTCCTTCATTTCCCTTGAAGGAAAATCATGCCCCGTGCAAACATCTTCATTATTTTATGGCTACAGGAAGTTTCTAGACMTTTTTTTATGGGCAATGGGAGAGAAACATTGACTTTTAAAGTCTCAATATAGATTTTTTTCCTCCCCTGTAGAAACACATTGTCATGCCAGCTATAGATAGAGAGAAATTTGTTATGGTAAGATAAGCTACTGTAAGAAAATTTAAAGAAATGAGGTAAGGGGGGGCATGTGCCCAGTTTTAATGGGTGCCCAGCACGGAACACAGGGCAATGGGGGAACCTGAGTTGATTGTGAATAGCTCCTTTTATCTCGCTGTGTACTGTTTATCAGCAGTGCCTAGGGAATGAGTCTTGGAAGGCGCAGAAGCTCTTTGCTTATAGTATGAGGCAAAAGCAAAACCTAATTTTAAACATTGTGAAATTCCGATAAGGACAAGATGAGAATACAGTAAAATACAGCACATTATGAGTTCCTGAACTGYAGTAACCCTGGAGTACCCAGTCAAGACAGAGATGTTGTAATCCTGAGTGTTGGCAAATGCCCAGAAGACCATTCCAGGCCCAGCAGTACCTGCTACGAGATGCAGCAGTGGTGAAGGAGGTGATCCCAGAGGCCTTGGCACTGACAGGTGATTCTCGAGGCAAACTGCACTTCATTGATTTCTATTAGATATAGCTCATTACATGCTAAATTGGTCACCGAGTGCTTTATTCTTCATTAATATTTGGGGTCTGTAGGGACGAGACCCTGTCTGCCTTGTTTGCTAGGCTAGAGTTCTAGTGGGTTTTTTTAAAGTTCTTCCTATGCTCCTTCCAAAGTTCACTCATATAAAACAAATCGTTTGACCTTCGGGGCTTCATGTTCGCGTAACGTGAGCCTGCACCGACGTGAAGTTCACCCGCTCGGTGTTTTGCAGAAAGGCACCAAAGCGTATCTGCCTTCCTGTTTAAAGAGTATTATTGTGAAATGGCTTTTGGATATCTGCTGCCTCTCATTCCAACTTCAATAAGCTGCAATCAGCTGCCTGCTACATCCGCAGCGCATGAGCATAGAAGTACCAASACCAGAAAAATAAGGAATTGGGAGGTAGAGCCTGTGGTATCTTTTTGCTTGGAGATGGGAAGCATGTAGGTTGTTTTGGTTTGACCCTGAGAAAAGTTAATTAATCRAAACATAGGAAAAAAAGAAGAATCCCGGGGCAGGAACAGCAGGAACTAATACTTCTCCTAGCAGTTGAAGAGAATCATAATAGAACCAGAGGTTTCTAAGAGTCTTGCTAAGGAATTTTTGTCTTTGAATTTGCACCACTGGAAAGTGTGYGTTCCCCACACAGTGATAAATTCTCTTTACAAACTGGACTGAGAAGGAAGAGGGAGGGAGTTGGGTGGAATCAATTACAAACCATATCAGACATTTAAGTTTAAGCACAAGACCTTGCGAAGGCTTGCATGAAATCTTACTAGCAATATAAACAGGACTGATGCCAAACTAAGCACCAGAAGTATTCAATAATAAAATACAGCTGTCTCCATTGGCACCTACCCATGAAAGTTTGTCATTTTCACTGTTAGAAATGCTGACAAAGAGAAATCTAAAAAAATGAAAACATTTTTTCAAAAGAGGGAGGTTTTCATGAACTGCAGCCTAAATATTCATTTAACATTTGAGCATTCCATAAAAATAATTTATAACATAATTTCTTCTTAGAAATGCATTTTGACAGAGTTCTTTTAAAAGGCCTTGGCTGCGCTTGGCAATGCTTGCAGCTCTGCTTTCAAATCCATAATTCTTAATTATTAAAATACTCTCTCTGCACTTTTCCTGGATTCCAGTGAGGGACATCAAAGCAGGGGGCCCCTTCGCTGCGTCTTAATGCACAGCATGGCCGCTGAGGAGGAAGCAAGCGTGACGCTACCCTATAGACAGCACGGGCTTGCAGTGTGCGAACCTGATACGCTCCGAGAGTCCCAGGAAACCTGCATGATCAGGAGCAATCTGTGGGAGGAAAGTGTTGCAGAACTGGCCCCTACCTGGAGGCTCCTACAAAGGCTCTGACTCACTCCGTGAACTTTCAGCCTGGGGAAATGGAAACAGACCCGGACCTGTTATCACTCCTGATTTGCCTTAGGCCTGGATTTCTCTGGAATATGAAACCGGATCAAGTGCTGAGAAGCCAAARGCACACACGCGCTCCCACGTGTTGACACRCACACATGCACACAYGCGTGCAGAGCAAGGGCTGGCCTTRCTGGGGCTGCTGGTTGCAGGTGTCCCCTTGGCAGGAAGGGTCTTTTTTTTTTTTTCCAGACCAGCTGGGCTGTGAGTACCAACCCATCTGAAYCCTAGCAATAACATGACCATATTTTGGCACATTTCAGGATGCAACATGGGATTTCTACTCGGTCTTTATTCAAGCAAAATAAGATTATTTGCCAGGTGAAGAAATATTTGGATTATGGCTTTTGGATTATATGCCTTTATTTGCAAGTATCTTATGATACCAAAACCAGCAGTCCCTCCTTTCGTGCATCACTCCATGGGCTCCCTACTTTCGTGAATTTGAGTTTCTTCTTCTTTCCCTTGATGACGTTGCCACACTCAGCGCCTGCTGTCTCAGATGYGTCCCCTGGATTGGGTTCTGGCATCTGGTTGCACTGATCACRGTGGCTGAAGGATGGTGAGGTGTGACTGCTTTACCAATGATTATTTTCACAGAAGAGAATCATTTTACTCAAATTTGCTTCTTCCTTTGCACCCGGTTCTGTCCCTGCTGGACCCTTCCTGCCCACATAAGTTTCCGCATACTTACAAGACCAAATTAACCAGTTGTGTGCAGGAAGGGCTTCYGGCCTTGCAGTGGGATGTCTCCCTTTTAACAGTTAAGACTTCCACACAGTCTCTCCTCTTTCTCTTCTCTTAGGGTCTCAGCAGAAGGAAGGAGGCAGGAGGAAATGTAAATGGTCCCACAGCAGAATTCCTTAGACTTCCCCCAGCTATAGCCCTAAAGCCGAGGTCCTTAAACTAAGAGAGCGTTGTATAAATTGAATCCCAGAGTAGTGCGTAGAAAAAAAATGTGAAATGCTCCACTTGTTARGATTTCTTACTGTAGCAGTATTTACTGTACTGTTCTTCTAGGTAAAATATTGCACAGTCATAAAATTCAGCTTGAAAATTATATGATCACTCTCAAAGCATCTGCCATTAACCATTCTCCTTGCTGATCCTATACAATTTAAATACTGATTAAATTCTTCAAGGATGGTCAAAATTGGCATTTCACCATTGTAGAACTGGGCTTTGGGATTGCTTTGAGCTTGTGGGTGATAGACAGGCCAGCAATTATTTATGTTTAACTGAATGACATTGCAATTAATAGGAAGACGCTATAACTTTAAAAGAGTAATTTTTTTAAAGGCTAAGAGTGACTGTTACCATTTTTTTTTAATTCTGTATTTATTCCACCTTAGCCCTAAACTCTGAACCATGCTATGTAATAATAATGGAAATGCTCAGACAGCAATTTAGCAATGTGCTTGAGGCTCTGTCAAACCACATGGAGTGATGCTATAATCAAATTCATAATGTCTTATCTTTTTCAGATAAAGTAATCATCAAAGGAGCGCTGGCATGAACAGAGGAAAAAATCAGGGCTCAGACGTGCTCTAATGTACTGAGCTGTGACACAAATTGGGCTGCCCCTGTTTGCCTTTCTTCTCTATCTGTGTTTCCAATTGGCCTGCCACAGAAACGCCTCTGGCTTTGTTTCATGCCCTCTTTTGAGACAAAGGAGGTTTTAAAAGGAAAAAAAAGGGTTAAAATTTCAGACTGCAGTTTTCCTTTAACACAGTTAGAGGTTGGCACTGTAGCGAACAAGTCCACAAACTCGAAATTTCAGTTAAATCAATAAAATATTGTTTAAAAAATGGGAGTTAAGTGCATTATCTGTCCATTACTCCATTATGGTTTGCCCTTAGTCATGGAAGTGAGACAAAGGTTCCCACAAGGCAAATCACATTTGTACTTAACCTAAAACAGCTTTCCCATATTGGGCAACTATTTAAGACATTTTTTCTACTTATTAATTAAGCATATGTCTAACCATGAGCATATTAGTATTACTGCTGAAGTCAATGGATTGATACCTGTGGTTAGAGTGAGTTGCTTAGATATAATCTCCATAAAGAAAACAAGAAAGGAAATCTCTATTCAATGGCCACATGAACTGAAAGATAAATCTATTAAATCATATACTCAAATATATAGGGAGGGAAGACAAAAACAATCAAACTTTTGTTTCAAAGAGGCTCAATTCAAAAGCCAGTGAAACCATCACAGCGGTTTGGGGTTTGTTTGCTTCTTTCATCTTTCAAATTGATTTTCCTGCCATTTGGCTGTGGCTCATTCAAACTTCCCAGTGACCGGCTTCTCCGTTCACTTTGAGTCATTTTTGTTTTAAACCCTTGCTSAGGCCTTAATGCCATGGTTTCCTCGAGAGCTCCAGAGTTGCCTATGAGGCCCAACCATTGAAAAGTTGATGTGTTTTCTGTGGCCTTTTAGAAAATACGGCCCAGTGCTCAAGTGTGGTGAGCAGCCCCAGGAAGAATGGCCATGGGTGCTCAGCACTTCCAGGGAGCTCTGCACAAGCTGCAAGGTTGTGTCCTCATCAGTACATTGATTTTGCATCATTAGGAAATACGTGTTCTCCATAAATATGCTGCAGGAACAATTAAACCATACAATATTTACATTCCCAAGGAGTCCTGTGCTTCTTATAAAGTGCACAGGAGCCAAATATTTTCAGTCTTCCTTCTATACACTGTTATGTTTGATTTTGGCCCCAGAAGAGTAGTCGCCTACATTTGAATTCCCTGAAATGAATTACCTCTCTCAAAGTTGCAAAAAAAGTTGGAAAACTCAAGCCTCCAAGTGTAGATTTTTAAAAATGTTATCTTCAATCTATTTTAAGATCTGTAGAGCCCACCAGTATACTATTCTGAAGGGGGAAAAACACACAAAAAAATCAGTATGAAAATGTACTGTGACACTACAGAATTCTAATCACTCCTACACAGAAAGCCTTCATTTTATCTGCTTTTAGAGAGGATTTTTATAAAGTTAGATTTTAGAATAACTAAAATCCAGTACAACTGAAGGAGACAAAGCTGTGCACTTGAATAGAGAGAGATGCTTTCTCAAAAAATAACAATGACGATCTGGTTTGTGCCTTTATAGYTGTGTATATACTATATGATGGATAGATGGTAACACAATGAGAATATATAGTGAGCTGAATATGCTCTCCATTAAAAAAATCACAAGCAAGTGAGCTTCAGTCCAAAGGCATGAGATATAACTGCTGGCARGTTTGGCTGGAGGAGTGTACGTATTATGTTTGTTCCTGCTTTAAATGATGGCTACGCATCCTTTACAGTTCACCTGACAAGGAGGGAAAGATCTCTCTGGATTCTGGTTGTAGAAGGTCGGGAGGTTGCTCCTCCCTTTCACTTGACTTGCCTATCTCAAGATTTTGAAGGTTTGTGGTTTGGTTCCCACCACCACAAAAGGATACTTTCAGCATTGACTTTGCCSTTCGTTATGCTGTAGATTTCCACTCCTTCCCTCCTATGCCGTCTTGGATGTCTTCATGAAATTAGCTTCTGGCCTGGTCCATAAACTGAAAAGTCTGGCATGGAAAAGGATGAATACAGTTTGACTTCTGGAGAGAGGGATTTGTCACCAGTTGTCACCAGAATCTATGGGATRATGAAACAGAAATGGATTAATGCATCCCAAGGGAAGAGGCTTTGAGACCTGAAGAATCCCTCTGATCTGATTTGGAGTCAAGTACCCCAGCACAGAGGATCCTTTCAGGACTTTTCTTTCTGTTGCTTTGCTCTGTGCCGTCACCATACGTGAGTTCTGATCCACCCTTGGATTCCTTGGCACTACCGAGCACCAGAGWTATCTGAGCGCTAGTGCTGGGAACGTGCTTGCTATCTCTGCTCTYCGACTTTCTGCAGAGGGCACTGTCTTTAAGAGAGGCAAGACAGGGATATGAAGAGAGAGATGGGAGAAGTCCAGTTCATAAATTTAAACAAAGAAAAGCCTTTGTTTGGAAGTATTTTGATAAGGTTTTAATTATTTGCTTCTGGATCTTAATAATGGGTTTTTCTGGCAGTGTGTCCTCTGGGAGAGAGGAGGATAAAGCATCAATAGACTTTGGAGGGATTTTTTTAAACTTGCTGTTGTTGTTGTTGTTAATGATAGAGTTTGGGTCTCAGATAAATGGTAAATTAATCTTCATTATGGTAGTGGATTGACCGTATTCAGTAGGAGCTGTGGCCAAAGAGGCTCCATCKGAGCCAGCTCACATCTGCAACAGGATAACCACGTTTGTGCTGTACAGTGCTGTGTGGAACCACTGGCTGGCTCCATTGCACGGAGGCCTTGCATGCTTGGAAATGCAGAGCACTTACCCTCTCTTGAGGAAAGGGGTAGAGTGGTAGAGGGCCTGGTAGCAGCGCCTGACACTTATCCCCATCCAGTAAGTGGAGCTACTACCCCATATGCATTAACTGTTTGTTAATTATGAAGTTTCAGAAGCATAAGCAGTTACAAGAGAGAAGTGGGGTGGAACAATAAGTGACCTACAGGTATATTTCCAAATAGCAGGAATAAAGTTTCTATTTCCCTCTCATATGTTACTGAAAACATCGTCACCAGAGCTGAGAAAAAGGAGATTCCTGCTTAGCTTTGGAAAATTCTGTTTCGGCACAATGACAGCATAGCTGACCTCACTGCATCATGGTTAGGAGCAGAATTTAAACAACTAGGATAAATCATTGTCAGTGATGGCAACAGGAAGTTAATCCAACAACCTTGAGAACATCATTACAATTTTTCACACATTTTCTATCTTTTCAGTGTCTAAGTGAAATCTTATTTCTATGCTGAAGTCCTTGGGGCTACAAAAAGCAGAACTATCAAAGACACTTACATATCTCTGCCTTGGGCAAAACTCAAAAAGCAGACACAACAGAGGAGAAAGCAGATGGCCTTGGAAATGCCCTGAAGAAGATCCTACAGGTCATATTTGCTAGGTGAAGAAGGGAATCCATTCCAGAATGAATTACACCTCTTGTAGACATTGTCTTCCTGTGCTTGTCTTTACATATGTTCTGTGATTCTTTTGAGTTTGATTCCTCATCTTCAACTGCTTCAGTTATACAGAAACGTGAATGCTTAGCGTGAGATATCAAGGCAGAAATCTCCATCTGATCTAGATTCCCTTTATTGTCAATGGTGAGAAATAGGATGCATCTGACCTATTTTAGATGCCTACAGTAAAATAAAGTTATTTCACACAAGCCTCTCACCATTGACATTAAAGAAAGTCGTGATGACTAGCTCAGACTGGGATTTCAACACTGTTAATTTCTCAGACTAGGTGAGACAAGTTCTACCCACAGCTATGTGGATGTTGCCTTAATGAATCACAACCACCATCTCTTCCAATATTTTTAGAGATGGGGGAAATCTGATGTTGTAGGTTCCTTGGCAATGTTCTAATGAGAAATGCATAAAATGAATTTTTGAAATATTTTGAAAWTGTTTATTCAAATTTTCATTGACATGGAGAATTTAAGCTTTCAATTCTTTAGAGTCTGTCATTTTTATACTCTGGGTTTTGTAAAACGTGCATTTTAAACTACAACCTAAAACACAGAAATTAATACTCAGCTTGAACCAGAGAGAGTACTGAATTCTTCCTCTCCAAGGATAAAAAGGTTGGACATGGGAACTTTTCCTGCTCTGTGTATCCTGTTTGGGGATAGGGTAGTGCTTGGGAGAGARGGAATCCCAAGTCGTTCCTTACGAGTGTTGATCCTAACTAATGCTCGTGTTATCCATCTAACTCTTAGTTCTCTCTCACACTGCCTGAACTATTACCCTACTGACTTCTTGAGTCAGGGAATGCCACAGGCTGATTTTATAAAACGTTAAAGTGTTAATACAACTCCTCTATTTTGCTTCATGTTTTTCTTTTTCCTGAGGCTCAGAACTACTAAGAAAATTGAGTTGAAACTTAAGCAGGCTTCTTATGCTCTGTATGTCCCCAAACTCCCTTCTGATCTGATCCAATGGKCTGTTACATCTTCCTTTCTCTACTTCTGACATCTTCTGGAGGTGGCATCGAGCCAATTATTTATACTCAATTTTTATATAACTAGTAGTCTTTGGTAAAATCAAACCTGACTCAACTCTACTGAGATTCCCCATTAATTATACTGGCTATCAGCCAGCTGTAATCAATCATCGCGCAGTTGGAAGGAGCTGGCACTCCTCTGCTGCCGCAGCAGAACCCCAAGTCRTGAGAGTGCCGCTCATCCGAAGGAGCTCCTGAGCAGCACGGCGCTGCTTCCCTCTGCCAAATTGAACCAAACTGCTGAAGAACTCCAAAACTGTTGTGTCTGTTACTGTAAAAGTGCTCCCTTTTGCCCAGACTTCTGAAGATGTTCTAGAAGAAGAYCTTCTACATGTGCAATGGTGGATTAGTAGTTTTACCTCCCTTAAACTGTTTACTTCCTGAAGGAGAAGACTATAAGTATAGCAGCTGGCTGATGTCCAGAATCAATCTCTGGGGAGAGGAGAGCTATATTAGTGGTAACTAACCATAAGTGCCCAGAGCCTGGCAACGACTTTCAGCAGAATGTTGGCAGACACACTCTATAGGACTAATAAATTAGTAATGATAATTAATAACAGTTTGAATTCATGTGACACATTCCTTGCTGCAATTTAAGTTCATTACTTCGTGTCCTGATAAACATGGACATGAAGAACGGTTTATTCCCTAGCAATCTGCAGTAGCTTTTACCTTTGGTTAGATTGTTTTCACATCTTCCTCCCCTCTTTTCATCTCTACCCTAACCAATCTACATTCTCTGAAGATTTTCTCATGCACCTGAATTTCTAGTCATCTCAGGGCTCTGGAAGTGTCATACCCAAAACTGAGGGCTCAAGGTGAGGCTTTGCCAATGATTCATAGAGCTGAAGGACTGTCTCTCGTGCCTCACAAGTAATGCTACTTTTCAAATATTTATATCATGTTATTGATTCTTTCTCAGCGTGTGATCTGTGAGAATTCCTAGATTATTTTCTGGAAAGTGGTTCCCTATTCAATCTTCTATCTCTGTAACTATCTATTGCCCATCTGTAAAATCCTGCACCTCTCTTTATTGAATTTTTTATTTCATTTCACCAGCTTGTCGGAATCCTTTTGAATTCTTGTGTCATTGTCAATGTGCTTGCAGCGCTTTTGGTGCACTGTCATCAGTAAATTAAATGTGCATCATCTTTATTCCACCATCAAAATCATTATTAAAAGTATTGACTAATATCAGATCAAGGACTGCACTTCACCTGAAATTTTTTGCCAGTGTGCCAATGATTATTAGTACGTATGTAAGATTTTAAAGCTACTTTCTCAGTCATTTTACAGTTCTATACTGTGTGTTTCACGTTTACTTTTGAGATACYATGTCAAGCAGTGGAATTATTAATGTCTCTATTTATGTAGTCTACACCTTTTTCCTTATCTGGAGCACGACTGGCTTGTAGAGTGATCGTGTAAGAGATCAAGCAATGTARAGTAAGCAGCAGGAATGCAGAGAATGGGGTAAAAGGCAGGGCCTGCTCCYTTGATGATGAAATTCCTTGGTTCAGTCAAAATCATTTTGTGTAATTTCACCYTCTTCTTTTTCACTTAAATGTATAAAAATATATATGATATTTTATTGCAGTACTGCTCTGGTGATTCAAGATGACTGACCCCTTATTTCCTGGCTCCTCTTCCCTCTCACCCTCCCCTTGCATTCAAACCTAGATGTTAGCACTGACTTCTTCCAGACAGCTGAAACTTGATCCACTCCCCATGAATTCATAGATGGCAGCACTGCCATGATGCCTTCAAGCATGAATCAGAGCCAGTGCATATGAATCCATTCAACCGAACTCCAACTTGCCCTAGCCTGAGATTCCCCATTAACGGAAGAAGCAACATATCCTCTTAGCCCATCTACTAATTGATCTAATCCATCTGCAGATCTCCAGCTTGTAATTTTGTTTGGCTGATTATATTTCAGGAAAAATATTTAGGCTTCTTTCCTAAGTTTTAATATAGCCTCATAARCATAAAATCATGGCAGTTCCTCAGCCAAAACCAAGTCCCAGATATATGTGTGGATTGAACCCTCTGGTGGTGAATAATCTTTAACAAAAATTTCAGCCCATGGCAAATACAAAATAAAAGCCACKAGCCCAAAGATTAAGTGAAAAAGGTTTAAGTTACATGATTTTACTCATGCTTGTGATGCACTAAAAGGTGCACCAGGTTATCCATAACATTTCAGATGATGAACAATGATTTATTAATGTGCAAGAAACTGTTTGTGCGCCTGACTAAGAGCTTTATTAAAACTGAAGGAAGGAATCTATTAGGTATCAATATGATGGTTATAGCTGTAGACAAAACTTCTCTTTTTTAAGTGTATTAATAAAAAAAAAAAGATAAACGTCTTGTGAGTTCAAACAAAACAGATTTTTCCCAGGRAACACTAAAGTTGGTTTTGATCAATGGGAAATATTTTATTTGACCTAAAATTCATTTTTGAGCTATTTGCTTTATTTTTTTTTAATATAAGGGGAACTTTTACATTAAAAATAAGCATTTTGAAAAAGTTTCAATTTGAAAAATGTCAAAATGGAACTTTTTGTCATTTCTGAAACAAACACTTCAGATAAAAAATGTCAACATGAAATGTTTTGACGTTTTCAAAAAAGTCTCTTTTTTTAAACTGAAACTTTACCAAATTTAAATTGAATTTACTATTTGTCTAGAAAATAAGAACTGCTTGCATTGGTACTTTTCTTGGGTAAGCAGTTAATCTTCCTGCCAGATTAGCTTTAAAACATCAGCCAAGCAACTGTACAAACATATATTACAAAGGAGCTCATGCTTTACTGCAGCTCAGATTTGGACTCATTAGGGGTTATCTATATCCTTTTGCCCTTGCACTTTACCATGCCTAGCTGCCTGCCCTCTGGTCCTGTGGTCCAGTTCTGTGTCTATAGTTCTGTGGTCCACAGAGAAAGGAAGGAGAACTGATTAGTATTTAATATCTGAGTATTTTTCCATTATATTTAAGTGATATTTGTATCTTAAAAGCTGGCCAGTGGCACATGCAAGAGCTCAGAGGAGGATCTGCAAATGGTTCCTTTTCTGTAGCAACCTGGCATGAGGGTCCTCAGTGGAGGAGATCCCTGGGGAAGTGGAATTGCATCTCACCAAACAAGGAAGGAACTTAGTTCCATATCCTGACCAAGMTAAACAGTAGGAAATGTTGGAAAAAGGGGACTCCTCTGCCTTTATTTCTAGCAGAAAGCTCTGGTCGCCRTTGCATTTTGCAATCTGGCAAGCAGAGGAAACCTCCTGCACTTCTGCAGGTGTAGGGAAAGGAATGGCTTGGATTAAGGTCCGATAGGGATGAAGATATGCAATGGGTGCCCTGCATGTGGAGAATAACGCACATGCTCAGCAGAAAAACAGCAGGCGTTTGGGAGGTTGCTCTGGTTTTGAGGCCCATGTCCCTTAGTCAGGTGACAGTTGAAGGGGGATTGTGCAGAGCASAGTCTGGAGGGATGTTTGGCACTTTGAGCTCACATCTGCTGCCTCTTTGGATCTGAACTGGAACAAAGAGTGGAGATACACAGTAGTGCACATGGATCTGACTAAAGGGCTCTCTGCAAAGGGTTAATCCTCCCTTGGTGGTGTTGCAGAAACCCAGCTGCAGGTCCTGAGTGCAGAGCCTCACCAGCTGCRAGGAATTAATGGCCTCTATAAGAGTTTGAGGTGGAGCAAAGCAGAAGCTTGATGCTGGTGGTGGCAGTGGGGGTGAGGAGGTGTCTGGGTGAGCAGAGTGAGCAGAGCTGCCCTCTTTTTGACTCCTATCCTTGGTGTTTTAGTYGAGAGGAGCCTTGTGGTGTTCAGGAAGAACCAGGTATGCTTGCTATYGACTCGGCTGTTTTCCTGTAGAGCACAGCTGAAGGCACTTTCACCTCTTAATGCTCCACTCCTTGTTTTTTCTCAGTTGTGTCTCTGGTTTCCTCTTTGACTACTAGAGGTTCTCAACTTTGCTGATTCTAGTGTAAGTACTGCTGAGTCCTAACACTACTTTTGAGTTAACTTGAGGAAGTTGGACAGAATGTGAAGATATTAGAAGTTAGATAGGWCTTGGATGGCCAAGAAGTCCTTGGAAGGATTTCTAACAAATGTTATGTCCCCAGGAATAATCAGCTGTCCATCAGCTAATTCAGACTGATCTGTCCTCACTAGCTCACTCTCTTGTCAGGTGTGAATTACATACCTGAGTGCAGCAAGCTCACAGAGCTTCTCCTTGCTGAGTCCTAAATTGACACCAAAAGGGGAACTTCCACCCAGAATGGAAATCCAAGGAAACTGGGAGAGGAACCAGTAGCTTGATAAGTTCTGAAACCACAATGGCTCTTAAATGAGGCCATTTCTTTTCAGACACTAACTCCACTGGTTAAAAATACAAACATTGAGATAATTAGARGAACTTAAAGTCTGTCTTTATAGTGTTTCAGGCAGGATGACATTGTCAGCTGTTCTATTTTGTATTGATTCCCCCCAAAGCTCCGTTATTCCCAGCCTTCCATTTCAGACACAGCACCTTGTTTTCCTGTATCTTGAAGCAAAGAAATTAGATAAAAACTATTGATTAGCGAGGCACGGGGGGGAGTTATGTCTGTAACCTTCCTTTGTCTTGCAGCTCTGCAGCTGAGGCAGCAGTAATAGGATTCTGTGCAAGTGCGACTGTGATGAGGTCACACTGCTGAGAAGGGAATGAAAACACCGCAGTCAGCTAGATCGCTCGCTTCTCTGATAGGTTTTGATATTGTTTGTCAAATCGTGATTTGAAGGTTATTTCTCTGGAGGCTGGAGTTGCAGTGCTTCTCTTCTGCATTTGGCTGGGCTTCTAAAAATCATGCATTCGTATAAATATCCATTCCTCTTAAGTTTGTTCCTCTTTWTTGGGAAAGGGACAAGAAAACATATTCAGAAATTTTCCATTGTTATGAGATCAGAGCAACTATTTGCCATGATAACATGTTTCTTGGGTCTCTTTAATTCTTCTCCTTCCTTTTTCACTTGGGTGCTGCAAGTTCAAGTTCAGAACAAGTTCAATAAGCATTTTCAAGGTGTATGAGCCATGAAGGATTATGCTGATTTAGTATGTAGTGGCACAGCATTTATTGGTATCATTACTCATAGAGGGCAGAAATGAAGAGTTTCCTCATTCGAATTGTTTTGAGAAATAAGCCTCCTATGTCCTACCTAGGACAGCTGCCAAACTGCAGAAAATGTAGGAAAACTTATAATGCTTTTCCATCCTGAACAGGCTCTGGTATTTTCATTACCTGCTGCTGCCTCATAGCAGAGAAGCAACTGCTTGAGAAGATAGAAAGGGAAACTGAGGCATGGAGACTGTGATCTGATTGTTGTCATAGGTTAAATATAGGATAAACACTAAAGAAAACTGCCCCGCAGGGCTCTACTGTTAGTATACAGGCAGCCARCATTCTTCTCTTCCCACAGTGGAAGGATGTGCGATGGGATGTGCAATTTCTGCTGCTGATCTGAGGAGTTCTTTCTCCCTCTGGAAAGCTCCTTTGCCCTAGTTGTAGTCCTGGAAGATGGGCATGGAGATAGTTGATTAAAACCCCCTCCAGTTATGCTTCTGGAACTGCAGGGCAGTAACAGGAAGCCTTTAGCATGCAGCTGCCCTGTCTGCCTGAGCCTCTGCATGCAAAAACCAGTATGTCAGGTCAAGCAGCATATTTTTGAGGTTTGATGTCCCACCCTCCCAAATAAGTGATGTGGGAAGAAGTGTTCTGGGAAAACTCCTTACCCAGGCCTATTACTGTGGAGTTTTCTGTGGGAAGCAGTGAGACTTTCCCATCCCCTCCTTTGCCCTGTATGACACCCTATTATYGTAATATGTGAAACTCTCATGCTTCCAAATATTCTCCTGGTCTTAAACGCTGCTGTTTTCCACTAGTATATTCCACTCTGTATGATCTTGAAGGACAATGTTTTGCCCCTTGCTTTCTTCATTTGTGTGGAAGTGATTCTTTAGGACTATCATCAGAATTTTTAGTTTTTCTAATTCCCTACCCTCATTGAGACTGCTATGGGAAAGCAAAGCAAAAGCACCTTTCTGTAATTCATTTCTTGGTAGGGGTAGTTAAAGCTGCTTTTGGGATCTCTCTTCCTCCTCTGAATAATTTCTTGGAAAGAGCATTCTGTTACTGATTTTTATTTTTGTACCATTATCCTCATCACACACACATCTATCTTGAATGTATTGGTGAAGAAGTCCCATAGCTTGAAATGGGAGTTATGGGTAAATAACCTCTAGAGAGCCCACTTGAATGTGTTACCAGTGGTTACCCAACTGAAATCACACAGAACCTGATAAAGTAACTGTCACCTGACTGCTTTTGAAGGGCTGAAATTGCTGACTGCTGGCCCAGTGGTGCAGCAGGTCTTCTCATTAGCATCCAGCATCACCTGTGCACTCCCAAAGGGCATAAAGAGTGGAGGCCCAGAAAAAGATTAGAGGGAGCAGTGAGCAGGGAAAAGGATTTAAATACAGTAATCACTTTGCTCTTCAGCAAATGGGCAATTGCAATGTACTAAATAACATAACTGGTGCTTTCTTGTGCAKCTCTGGAAAGACAAAGCTGAGTTGCCAAGGTTTTTTTACCTAAGTTTATTTCAATGGATCAGTGTCTTTCAGCTCCCACTTTGGTTTCCATCTGACAGATTTTTTCCACCTCCATCCAAAACACATCGCTAAGGGTGGCTTAGTCACAAGGACGTGTGACTCTGTAATCAGAACAGCATCTGGCGCTGTAAAGCATTGGAGCCCCGGTCCAGAGTAGTGAGTAAGGTTAGAATGGCACATGAGTCGGCATCCTTATGATATCCCCAGGGAATCTGCCAAAAACCTTTTGTACCCACAAGGCAYAGGCAAATTCTTGGCCATTATTTGACATATTTTCATGGTTGGTCATCTATCTTGTAGTAAAGATCTAAAGGACTCAGCCAGGTGCTAAAATAATTATCTAATTCCAACCAGCACCTGCCTGGCCAGCTGGATAGCCCATCTGCAAAGGGTGACAGGTTAAGGTAGCAGCCTGCAGCATCCTACCTCTTGTGCTCATGATGTGCAACCCTACTGAATAACTGAGTGTGTAACTCAGCTCTGGAGAGCACCCTGCCAAGGAGACCTCAGTTCTGCTGAGGCCAAGTTGAACAGGAGAGCCAGATGTTAAAGAAGGGTCTAAGGAAGTGCTACTTTTGACTGCCCTTTTCTGAGGTCCCTTCTCTAGTTTACTGCTTATCAAATATTCCAGTTGAGGCCCCTGGAGGGTTATTGTCCTCAAAAACAGGACTATAAAGTCTTTGAGCATCCATAATTATTGGAGGTTTACAACRTTTTTAGTTTAAGTGACAAAACTGAAGAGTCATAATAGCTCTGATGCTAAAGAGATTTTCATTTATAAGTGCTTTCTTTCTTTGTTACCTCAAAATGCCAAAATTAGATGTATCTGACATAAGAAGGGAAGTCAGTTTTCTTTTGTTTATCTCTGATTTATTTTGTGAYGTTTCCTGAATACATTTACCCCTCRCGTTATTAAATAASTGTTTATTTTCTGGAGGGTAGCACTTCAACTTTGGCCATATTTCAGTAAGACAGGAATTTAAATAAAGTCAACATGCTGAGAAATTAGAAAGCCTTTCAGGTGTGTTTTGCAGGAGAAAATTCTGAGTTCCTCTATCTCTCCTAATCACTGGCCTGGGGCTTTTTGAAATGCATAATCATATTTTTTTCCCTACAATGAAATGTAGGCAGAGGAATCCATCTGCAAATAATACTTGTTTTTGGTGATTTGTTTCTTTAATTATGATAAATTTCCAGTTTGGCAAGAGTACAGAGAAATGTGCTCTTGCATGTCTTTGTTCCTTCAGCTGGAATGGAGAAAGTGGGGCTTGTTCAAAACGAAATTCCCCAGTCTGTTCACATAATTCTTGTAATTCGCCCCAGCAAATGATGAGAAACCCCTCTTTTTGCCTCTCTCACAGGCAGGATGTTTGGCTATGATTCATAAAAGATTTTTTTGCTTTTGGACAAATGGTGACTGACTCGGGACAGAGCCTGAGTCATGAGGTGGTACAAAAATCTAAGATGAAACTGGCCTTTATCTCTCAAAAGTGCTGGGTTGTAATAAGTAAATAATGTACCAGTTATTTGATGGAGTAAAGGTGGAGTGTTCAGTGACTTCATCATGATACTAATTCACCAGCAGAACATAGGACTTTGTTTCAATAGTGGGAGATCTGAAATCAGGCCCAAAGCTTGGAGTGCTTCCAGGCTGCCTTTTAGAAATAATGACTTCAATACAAATCTTCCACCTTGACTCTCTCAAACAATGGCTAATGCGAAAGTTCTTACTAAGCTATTTAGATATCATCTTTAGAGTTGGATTTAGAAGATTCATGAGTTAATTTTTAATATCTCTCCTTAGTTTCCTAGCAGCTGACACAAATTGGTGTTTGCTTCCTGTGCAGGCAACAGCCAGAAGTGTAGATGAGAATATAAGGGATGGACCTGAATCTTTTCAATCCTCACGGGTTGCTTTGCCTTCAGATTATGAATTAGGTCTACTGTATAGATTGAAAAAAAACTTGGCCTTTGTACAGCTAGAATTCATTTAAAAAAATTATTCCAGAGTACGTGTGAGAAGGGAAATCGTTAGTTTCTATGTGAAAATATACCAAACACGTTTGCATTTGCACCTCTTCTGGTGGTTTTTAGTTTAATTCTAAACCTCTTTTCTTGATTCTTGTTTTACTACTGTTTTTATTACAAAAGTAAACTATTCCAGTGCTTTAAGTTTGTACTCTACCTTCTGTGGAGGGATGTTTTACCTCTGGAGAGAGTAGAACTTTAAGAGTCTGCAGGACACTTAAGTATCCATCCATGTCCTCTATACGTTCTGTCCATTCACATCCATATTTGTAAGATCAGGGATCTGATAGGAGAAGCTGTTACCTACTTTGCCTTAATTCCTGCATGTCGCTTGCACTGACACAGTTTGCAGGCTGATACACAGTCATTTCAATCTGTTTTGTTCATCTGTACATCTGGTACAGAGGAAAAAAAAATGAAAAAAGCCTGTAAGTGTATTAAGTATGTAAAATAGTTGGTTACAYGGACTTCTGCAGGCTAATACAATATAACTGCAAAGCATATTTCATATTCAGAATATCTGAATGGACCCTGCTTTTGTATGAKGAAGAGATCAGACTGGGGACAGACAAATAACTCTTCTATCCCTTTACTGCTTTTGGATTTCTGATGATTTAATTTTAAAGTTCTTTACTATTTTGGCAAACACTTGATGCTTATATATGTAAATCACCGTGCTTGTCATGTTTAGTTGTTTTATGGTGTTTTTGTTAGYTATCTTAGTCATATGGATTTTTTTGAGTTGGTTGGAGTTTTTTGCTTTTTAATTATTACATGCCTAGTTAATTGTCATTTTAGGAAGAAATGGAGGAAGAAGTCATAGAGACAATCAGGCAACTCATACCCAAAGTAAATATAATGAGGGAAAGGAGAAGACTTAAATATTTACATGATTTGAATTTTCTGTGAATGTTCCTAAAAATAGGACAAAAAATAAAAATGAAAACATTCAAATGACTGTTAGCAAAAAGAATGAAAAGATATGCAAACAGGAGAATGAATCTTTTTATTCCAAAAAGTTCGTGTCAGTACTGAGGAAGCTTTAGTAGAGAATAAGAAATGTCTGTTTTATCCCAGTCGAGTGTAAGTCAGTGTGCTAGACTAAACAGTCCAGTGCCTGAATTTTTGGTGCCAATGTTGTTACATCTGCAAATCTGACAAGGACTGCCTTAAATATAGATWTTTAAGTGCCTTCAGGCTCAAAAGGGCAGTGTATTCCTTCTAGGATGCAAGATAYCGTTTTCATCAGGTTGCAACTAAAACTGCATTGTTAGTGGTTCTGTGCAAATGCATTCATACAAGAGCTAGTACAGCATAATGCAAGCAACTTGGACAAAATTCTGGGGATATTTTTTGCAGATTCATTTCTGGTGATGAAATAAGCAGAGGAGAAACCTCTAGTTTAACAGGGATATACATGGTTTGGTGTAGTCCCCTTCTGATCAGCCCATCATTCTCCAGGTCCCTGCCCTCACTGCTGCCTTCCCACAGCAAAAATAAGTGCTGCATGGGAAGACCTTTAGTAGCATTCAAGGATAACAGTAATTACCTAATTACCAGCGTGATCATGTAAAAGGGTACATTAATAGACACCAGTGATAATCAAATATAAAGGCAACGGTGTGAATAAAATAATCAGTACAGTATGAGGTTGGTGTGATATTAAACATACTGTGAACAGAAATACGAACTGCACGCAAGTGGACCTGCATAGTATATGCATCACTTAACACCCAAMAGTCTTGCTTTCATGAGACAACCAAATGAATAGGCTTATTTTCAGAAAGAATAAGGTTTATTTTAAGAATGCCCTTTCATTTAATAGATGGTAACAATTTCACTTAGTCCATTGCTGGAAGGTAAACCAGCTACGAGTTATACTCACCAGCTATGGGGAAGAAAGGTGCTTCTCACTTGTGGTCTGACACAAAATTTTGTCTGCTGTGTTTGAAGCTCTCCATAAAGTATAAGGGGTAGTTCTGTACTCATTTTGCTTTGCTTTCCTTCCCTAGGCCTCTGCAGTGTGATTGCCTGGTGAATTCATCAGCCCCTGAGAAATAAGGAGACATCTGAATTAAGGAGYGGACAGTGGAGGTGCTGCAAGCCCAGCGGAGCTGCCTGTGCAGACAATAAATCAGGTTTGCATTTCCATTCATTCCATTCCTGTATAGGAAAAGTTCTGCTGTTTTCKGGTAGTTTGTCACATTTGTGTAAGTTGCTGTTACTGAATTGGTTTATTATGTATTTCTCTCTGGAAAGAAGATGACAATTGTTAGTGTTTYATGCATAGCACAGGGGGCTTCACTGGAAGAGCATTGCCTGGCAGAGTGAGAAATCAGCCTGACATTTCTAGTCCCAGAGTTGGTCCCTTCTCAAGGGAAGATTTAACTTGTATTGCATAAGCCTGATGCTTAGAAGGAAAAAAGGAAACTTGAATGTCCCCTTTGTTTTGCATATCCATATTCCAATTCCAGTGTTGCTTGGTCCATTTTTTCTTTAAACACCAGTCAAATCGGGAGAGAACCTTACATCCTTCCAGCCTCATGCTCTTAAAGAAGAAGCACAAAGAAACCATAAGATCAAAATGCCAATTACTAATCAATTTAATGTGGTGAATTTGATTTTCTTTGAACTTTGTCATACCATGAAACAATAGGGCRACTATTGGAGGAACGGAGTTTCCTCATGGAAGATGGTAGAGGGGTATATGCATTGCTTGGCAYGCACCAGGCTCTGCAAAATGCTTTTGGTGCATGTATTTGGTATGTGCTTTTGAAGGCAAAGYAAATCAAACCTGCATTGTTCCTGATATGAAATCAAATTCCCTGTCTTGCCCTACATGTGCCACTAAAAGTGKGGCAGGCAGATGGTTAAGGTCTGGTGTGGGTAGGGTGGGGGTGAGTAGGAAAAAAACTTGGTGCTGGGAACTGAGGCGCTCACTGTGGCAGGGGCAGCCCTTGGAGGTGAGGGCTCCTGTCTGCCAGGGCAGGGCTACAGGTGTTTCTCAGAGCTGCTCCAGGGGCTAATTTTAAGGGACTTTGATTCTTATTCTAATGTGAGATGGGCTATTTTAATACAAACGCCTTTTGCCCTGTATATTTTGGAATGAGGATATGAAAGCATAAATCTTCCAGCCCACGCTGATTTCTGTGCTAGAAAGATGCTTGTGTCTGATTACCTTGGTTGCAGCGATGGTGTTTCCCAATGGTGCCTCTGTTCTGATACTGGGTAACTGCTTAGTTCTTGCTCCAAAAAAAAAAAAAAGATGGATACGAGTAAGATGGYCCAATATCTGACTCCTGTAAGTCATATGTGATAGATCTAATAGTGCAGGGTGGAATCTGGTGCATCTCGGACRTGGCTTGCATCAATGCTTATGAACCTGTGTCACGGAAAGATATGAAGTACAGGGAATTCATGTTTGGATTCCAGGTCGGATATCAGCTGACCTGGATACCAGTTTMTAAACAAAAAAAGGCATCTTGAATACTGCTTTTGAAAGACTGGGTGACCAAAGCAAAGAGTTCCTGGATGGCGTAAGAGGAGAGGCAGAAGTATTAGAATGCTGCTTTGGCTTCATGCATTTTTTGGAGGTGTGTTGTGTAATTGAATGGATTTGGTCTTGTTAGCAGTCATGTGCTGTAGAACTGGTGCAGGTGGCTTGTGATAGATGTGTGCTGGTCTCAGGCATGTTCTTCTGARAAGTTCCTCTGACAAGAAGCCCTAGTGCCAGGGAGGCTCCTTCTGAAGAGTCTTGAAAAGTCAGCAGGCTTTTCTGGCTATCTGGGTATTATTTCTGTTCCCTTCTCTTTCTAGTTTAATCTGAATGTCTGACTGCTGCTCATTTTGCTGATGCAAAAGCCCTCAATATCCATCAATAGAAAGTTTCTCATTGCTTTCAATAGTCTTTGGATCATGCCATCAGTTTCATTTACGCTTCAAATCTGGCTCAGCACACTTCAAAGGATTTATACTCCAAATCCTTATCTGGTTTTTGAGTTCTCTTATCTCACCTGATACAGAAAGTCTCAGATCTTCACCCAAGTATCAGCTATATCTACTATTAACCAGTAATACAGATACTTAAGGTAGGAAGGAAGGACATTGTATTATAATGTTTAACTTGTGGAAAAGGAAATACCTTCAGCCTCTGATCCATTTGGATTGCATAAGTCATGAATGAGGTATTGTTAGATGAATATTAAATATACATGTAAATATTAAATATTTAACTTGGTCTTTGTTCAGTTTGCTATTTCTTGTAATCCCTTTCAATGTTCGTAAAAAAACCCCTGATATTATAGTGTTTGCCAGTAGTGACCTCAAATTTTCTGTTTATTTTAATAATATCAATTACTTGCACACAAGTAACCCAGGACTTTGTCATATTGGAGAAGCGCTGCTTGGAATTTGTCCACAACACACTTCCCATGAAAACCTTCCTTACTGCTCAGAATGTTCYGAGTGGATTTACTGTTTGTGCATAGATGACTCTGGAGCTTCTTCATTAAAATTTTTAGCATTGAACATTTAACTTTTCCAAGAATTTGAGCATGGAAGATAAAAACCTGCAGAAAATGGCTGCTATCGAATGTATGGGTGATTGCAACCAGAATTTCTTTTCATAACAGGCACTGGAATGCCCAGGGTTTCTGCAGACTATAAGTGTATTTTAAAACCTAGATTAGTCTATACCCACAGTGTGTCCCCTATGGCTGTGAACTGCTACTCTTTGTTTAGGACTGGGCAAGCCTCCAGTGGCTGTGTTCCTACAAGGAATGCTTTTTCCAGTGTTTTGATTTAATGACTATTATTTAGGCTGAAGTCAGTTCCTTTCTCACTATTTTAGGCCCTATGTGGTAAGCCTTTGTGCTGCTGCTCTTAAAAGAAATTCTGGTGTTTTCTTTGTCCTAAAACCAGTACAGATTATACCAAGCTCTGTAACTTATGAAATAAATGTTGGAAGTCTTTTTAATGAATGAATCTTCAGTTTAAATGAGGACCAATGTTTGGCATTTCCAGTGGCCTGTCAGCCCTCCYCTTCATTGCTGTTTGATGCAGTGGTGTGAGGAGGTTCCTGCTCTTGGTGGTGTGCATAGACATGGAGAACAAGAGGGCCTTGCCCAAAGGCAGTGGTTTAGATAGTTCTATGGATTGAATAAATACTGCAGCTTGGTGTCTCCCTGCCAGCTGTGTGAACTGATACATTATCTGCCCAGGGTAACAGTTGCCTTAAATGGTGATTTCTGATGGAAAAGGGATTCAAGTCTAGMGATAGTTTCCCTATAATGGAAGGGCTACAGGAGGCAGTGGGGAGTAACGCTCCTCATCTTTCTCTCTGTATTTTTACTTCAATATGATATTTAGACTGAACAGAACTCGCACATCAGTGTTTTCCAGCATCTTCTCCATGCTCAAGAGCCTGTAAGATCGTTCCCCAGCCTGCTCACCCTGGCTAGGGGAGAGCCCTGGGTGCTGGGGCCTTGGTGCTGTGGGATGCGGAGATTGTCCTGTCTCCCTCACTTGCATTTAGGGCCTTATSCAGAGACCTCTTGCTGCAGCCAGGAACCTCCTGGGAAAGAGGCTTCCTGAGTAGTGCACTGCTAGAGCTGGCACATTAGCTTAAGACCTACATGCTAATTTCAATCTTTCAGGCATTTTAGTCCTTATTTATCACTTAGAGTGGGTTGAAATTTTCATTTGACTAATTTAAAATTAATGGAGTTGAACATTTTATTTTTTAGAAACTGTAAAGGGAAAAGTGCCTTTTTATTTCAAATTGAGAATGAAGCATCTAATAGTTTTTATTTTTAGACCTTTCTCCACACACTTATCTCTAGGCTGAGTTACACAGTAGGATGATTTCATTCTAAAAATTCTAAACTTCTTAAAAATGAATAAAGTCAAGAAATCGTACCCATGGAAAATAAGATATTAGCCTCATTTCACAGGAAAACAAAGCTAGTTATGAAATCATTGCAGTAAAAAAGTCTTTGTCCAGTTTTACTCTTCACTCAGACAACAGATCTGATAAAATGTATCTAATTAACACCCAGCAGATAACAATTATCTGGTATAATTATAATGAGCTTGYTTGTTCTTAAATTGACAGCTTAAGCAATGTTTTATGATGTTTATTTGACCTTGATGCTAATCTGTACCCTGCTACTGTGAGCTGCCAACCGGGTGGCTCTTTGGATTTCCATCTCCTCCGCTTGCACTCGCCGCTTGTTACCACGGGTGTCACTCTGCAGTGTGATGCGTCCTGCTCTGTCTCTCTGTGACTGCCACGGTGTCACTGGGATCCCTCACAATTGCCGGGTGCCTGCGCCCAGCCGGTGCCCCTCTGCTGCCTGTCCGTCTCCATCGAAGGGTTAGGAAAGAGCTGACTCGGTAAGAACCACGTAACAAAATGCAACGTAGCACTCAGATAGGATGGTCCCTGTTAGAAAATAAATCCCTCATTGCATCTGTCTGTACAAGTACTTGATTGTACAGTAGTAGCCTTACTAGCTGGTTTCTGTTTAAAAGGTACCAGATGATTCAATAACCAGCTATCTCTGCTGATCAAATAGCCGTGCTTGTTTTTGATTCAGGCTGAGGAGTTTAGGAGGATTTTTATTTCCCCAAAAGGCAGAATAAAATTTGTTGGTATCCTGTAAACAGCCATGCTCCTGTGTGTCACTGCCTGACTGCCATGATCATTTTTAGAGTCATACTGCAGGAGCCTCTACCTTTATCCTGGCATTTTTACCAAGGGCTKTCTGGGCTAAAAGTTCAGAGGAAGTTTTCYRGATGGATTTTTCCTTTGCTAGGGAGAGGYAAGCCTAATTAGGTGGGCGTTGTGGAGGAAGGATAGTCACCTGCCTCAGATAYTTAGAGGGAATTAGGAAGGTCCTTGGTCTGTTTTTGACTTACCAGATCAGCTGGTCTGGGATGTGATTCTCCAAATGGAGTTAAGCAAAACTTTCCATTTTCCTGTCTCTTTGGAGTAAAGTGCTGCTACTATGTAGTCTATTTTCTACTGTACTGCATCTTTAATTTTTAGGATATTCATGTCTTCTAATTAGACATTTCTGTAATTCTGTTTCTACTGAAAATGAGGGGGAAAAGTCTTTGAAAATACTGAGCTTATGTATGGATGGTCAAACTACCTTTGTAGTGGTGGTTATTTTTTGGTGTTTGCAAACTGGGAATCTTTAAGCAGCTGACAAAGCAGATCAGTCTTCCTGGMACAATGGCTCTTAATTTTTTTCTCCATTCCTTCATTTGAAATGTAGCTGAGTTAATTACAACAGTTATTTTCCATCTGGGAAGGAGGAAAGAGCCACTCCCTCCTGAATTCTTTTAAATCTTCTTCCAGAAGACTCTGATCTGAGCGATGCAATCACCTTTTTTTCCCATGAGGAATTAACCACTTCCAATAATCACCAGCCTGGAAAGCAAGTAGAGTCTACAGATTTTCAGTTCTATCTCTTCATCTACATTTTTCGAGTGTTCTGACTGCTCAAGGGTGTCTGTGATGGYGGTTATATTGTAGCATACACTCTATAGATACCAGCTTAGCAAAATCAGCAGATRCGTGTTGGATCTCAAGGGCATAATGCAAGGAGGGAATAGCATGTGAATACACCTGTAGTTCCCTCCATGTTGTCTCACCTTCCTTGTGTGCCAAGATTCAGAGTGAAGAGATGTAAATGGGAGAAATGGCTTCATCCAGCACAGCATGCTGTATACCCTGTGAACCAAGTTCAGGTGGGGGGGTTGCTTAACTGAAAGCCATTTAAAATTAGCTTAGGGAAAAATGTGAAACCTCCTGGAAAAATGACTTTTGTCTAATATTTCTGGGTTTATATGTTTGCAYTATGGAGAGCAATAGCTTGGGAACAGCTTTTCTTATATCTCYGTTTTGCTTCCAGGTAGCATTGCAGAGCGCAGTGGTGCATAAGAACTCGTAATAACTATTATTTGTTAAACATTGTCTTGTACAGCCCTGGCAACATGGGGTCTCTATCCCACAGGGGTCATTAATTTGGGTGCACAAGATTTTTCAAATGCTAAGTGCCCTTGATGATTAGAGAGAGGTTATCGCAAAGTGCTTCATTTTTATTTSACTATTTTTCTAAATGAAGGAATTGAATTTCAAATTGAATCCTGGGTAACTGTAGCAGATATATGATGAGGTGAAGAATGTCAAATGATTTAACTAGGTCCTTTTTCAACTTGCATTGATTAGGAAGAAAAATGTTCTGAATGGGCCATTACCATTGCAGGTTTGCAAGGTCTGTACACAACACATGATTCTTCCTCTTAATCTTCCCGGTTTAAATGGCAGCACTGCCCAATCCCGGTCAATGTCTAGGATCTTAGATATTGCAATGAGAGTTTCCTTTAAGATGGTTCCTAGCTGACTCAAAATCCAAAGTAATGAAGTGCCAGGCTCTTAGCTTCACTGAGATACTGTTTAAAAGCAGCTGATAAGGTTTGGAGTTGGTGGAAGGAGTTTCATGTATTATTTTTGCCTCCTGTATGAGCAGGATTCTCTAGAGGTGAATTTCCATTCAAGTTAAGCCAGAGAGCTTTGTGTATCTATTACTGTAGCATAAAATAATAAAAGGAACAAATTTTGGAAATGCATCAATTAGCTTCATAATAAGAAATATCTTGAAGAGACCTTACGGTATTATATGACCTTTAAAATAAAACAGAATCTACTCAAATGCCACAGGAACAGATTCAGTGCTTTTTGCCTTCTAACTCATAGACTACCTCCCATAGAATTAATAAAGAATAATTTTTCAGGGGGGAAAAAGTGAACATATGGCTCATTATTGACTTCAAATCACAACCAGAACACTATCTAAACTCCAGAATACCAGCAGTGTGTTCTCAAGCATCTAGTACATCTGYGCATAACTCCTCGAATGCTTTGAGACCAGACCCTATCTGCTACGTGTCTGTCATGGTAGATCTCTAATAAACAATACAGTCTGTGCTGACCTCTTTACTTACCTCTAAAGAAATATTGTTGTGCTWGAGAGCACTCGCCTTCATCTCTAACCCCATTAAAATCCTTTATATRGAAGGCTTTATAAAGGTGCCATAAATATTTTAAGTGGGTTTGAAGTGACATTACAGTTTTTTAGCTTAGGAACATTTTTCATAAATTGGATGCTGCTTTTTTCTTGTGGTATTGGCTCTTCTGTGCTTGAATTGGTCTATTTCTTTTTTGGTGTAATTTTCCAGTTCTTTACTCACGTTCTCTTAAATCTCCTTGAGCTAAGTAAATGGATGCCATGGGATGAGCTGAGATAACTTAAGACTTGCAAAAATCTTCCTGTTTGTGGGGAGAAATCTCTTYTCCCCAGGTCTTCTGCTGACTGCAGTGTCCCAAAGTCTGCCCAACTTGCTATGGCTCAGGACACTGGTGACATTCAGACTGGCAGAAGGTGCTTCCTGGGCAGCTTCCCTAGTGCCAGGTACTTCAGGTAGCTGTGAGCCTGTGCAGGAGGAGAGGGGCCGGGGCTGAGTGTCCTGGGCAGGGGGAACGGAGCTCTGGAYGATTAAATCTCTGGCTCATCTAATTTAGCTGTCAGCCTTTTTATTCCTCCTTTGATTGATGTATCCATTTAAATGCTTTAAGAACTGAGGCTTTCTCAGTGGGAGGCTGTTCAGTGCCTTGTATGTGGGATCCTGACCTTGTCTGGGGTTCTGTTTTGGAGAATGAAGCAATAATAAGGGCTCATGGTGAAGCAATGGTTTTAAGCACGCATGGGGCAGATGTGGTGACTGTGAAGGGYTGCCATTGCTCCAAGTTAGCACATCCAAAGAGAGAAAAGAGGGCTCACTTCAGCTTCCCTTTCCTGACCTGTTTGCCTCTGGAGAAACWGGCTATTTGGGAATAAAAAAGACTGTCTTTACTAAAAGGAAATGCAAGAAAAGTCCCCAAACCAGCATCCACCCTGTGTGGGCTCTATGCTCTGGKCACAGCTCAGTGCTGAGCCCTGCTCTGCAGAGGCTTCTGGCTTCCTTGGTGCCTTTASGAAGCTCAGTGCTGCCTTGCTAATAAAATTGTCTTTAGGAGCAGCCTGGTGTCTTTGCTGGCTGCCTTTGCTGCTTTTTCCTTTCCTTTTTTTTCCTCCTTGATGAGTCATTCCACCAGCTTCTACTCTATCATCAGATAAACCAGACAGTGAAGTCACTGGGCTTGCCTGCGAGCAAAATTGGCCCTGGGATCCACAACCGCTGCGTCTGCCTCGTCACCGGTGCTGCCCGGCGCAGGGCTGGCCTCCGGAGCGGGATGGAAAATCACTGGGGACGAGGAGCCTCCTGCCAAGCAAAGAACTGGAAACTTCTTGCAGTTTCTTTAAGGTGGTGAAATRCTTCCATCTGGAAGCAGGAAATAATACTGCCCTGTGCTATACTTTGTCAGTGTAGGAGGAGGAATAAATTGGTTGTGTCCTTTTAACTGGACAAGAGTTTCAGCATATGGAAATAAGAAATGTCAGGAAATCTCTAAGTCTTCAAGTTTATCCTTTGTCAGAATTAATGRGAGAGAAGGATATAGATCGTATTAATCATTGTGTTAATATGCAAGGCTTGGGACAAATCGTCATATTTGTGGGAATGGTGGAGGGACAGATGATCTTTGAGCCATAGTGCTTGTCTAGAGCCAATCTGGACTAACAAGGATAGGGAAGCAAGGATGAGTGAAGTGACTCTTCCACAAATGTATAGCTTCTGTAAGTCAATATATTATTCTGTTATATAGAATTCTTCTATTATATAGGTCAGTAGCTTCCTGGGAACAGCAGCAAGCTTTTCTGGTTGCCAGAGAACTGTTTTCTCTGCTGAACCACAGTGCCCATAGATGTAAACAGTAAGAGACTTGTGACTTCAGTGCTGGTAGCTTGTGGTCTGTCTGGTTGAAAACGGATAGAGCAGGGCACCTGGTCTTTTGGGATCTTTATCTGATGAGGAATTTTGTAGTAGCTGCTAATAACAAATCTTTTACAAGTCCAAATACTTCCATCAATAAAAGAAATGAGAAAAAGCAGAACAGGAAAGGCATGAAGTCTTGCAAGGCCATAGTGTCCATTGATATCTCTTTTCCTCCCCTTTTTTTTTCTTTTCACAAAAGGAAAGCCTTTTCATTGCTTAACTGGCTGGTTCAAAGGGCCGTGCTTGTCAATGTGCTTTGGCAAGGCTAGAGTGAGTTGCATCGTTGACCAGGAGTAGTTGTCCTCTTGGTTCCAAACAGGTGTGTTGCTGTTAATAACGTTTAGTAACATCCCATGTACCCAATGAGCTGTGGAGCCCCTGGCCTTCTTGGCACTGTACAAACACTATATAATGATACTTTCTCTTCCTGCTGGGCCTCCAGTCCAGGAGATGTCGATGCATCTCTTCCAAAGGTGTCTTCTGAGAGCTTCCTAGGAGGAAGCAGGGGCAGAGCTCCCATGTGCTGCCTGCCGGGCTGCTCTTTAGGGCACTTTTGCAGGGTCCTCAGACAACTGACCCTGGCTTGGGAGAGCCTGAGGTCTCTTGTTTTGAAAGCAGACCCTTAAGTTCTGCAGAGTCACGCAGGATTCCACCCCAGTAGGTGACTAGATTAAATTGCAGGTTAAAGTGTGTGTCTTTTACTACTTTGCCACTTTTATCTTGTCAACTGTCTGCCTGTGCCCTCCTTGCCTTGGTTAGCTTGCTGTGATTCTGGCTTGCACCGCTTGCCCCAGTAAYGGAGGACAAGCTGTGCGTGATTATTTTTTTCTCTTTTCCCTCTTTCAATTTTTTCTTCTCTCATTTTCCCAGTGTGGMATTTAGGAAGGAGGCTGAAAATATTGAACAAACTGGTGATGTCCCCAAGATTCAAATGTGTGAAAAAGACTCGCAAATGAGTCTAGCACACTCAGAAACATTCTTCACATCTGTTCAAGCAGGAGTACCAATTCCCCTTCTCAGAAAGCACAATTTGTCCTCCCTGTTTTCTAAAACTGCAATTTTCTTTAGATTTGAATAATATCCAAGTGGAACTAAGGAAAATAAAATCTTTAGTTACGGATGTGCTGTTTACAAGGGGAGATGTGCATAATAATTATACACTTGTAGTGGCCGGGCAGCTTGACCTTTCCCTATATTGTAACCACCTTGTTTAGCAACGTGGGGAGGGCTGTGAAGTTACCAGGCACAGYGGTAAACCCTGTGGGTTTTGTCCCCTGGACCAGTAGATATGGAGTTAGTGACTGCCCTTACAAAGAGGGAAAAGGGCAAGCGTTTTTCTCTGAAAGCTCCGKTTATGCTAGGATGAATCAAAGGTGCCTTAATGTTTAAGAAAAATCTAGTCTTGATTTATTTTCACACATGTTCCTAATGAGGCAAAACTATCACCGATTTGCTCCAGTTTTGCYTGTCAGTAAACATCTTGGGTTTTGGTCCCCAAAATGTAGTTACAAAACTCAACACTTCTGCAATTCAGTGAGAGAGGCTATAAATAGYGAGGCAGCCAGACAGCGGCACAGCGGGGAGAACCCAGGGGTCCGAGCTTCCTGTCTCTTTCTGTAACCACAGTCAAGAGCTGCAGACACAAAAATGACAATGGGGAAAAAAAAAAGATTCTGCACAACTGGTAGCCCTGAAAATGAAGGAAAAATAAGTAAGATAAATGCTGCATTCAATAAAAATGCTGAGCTGCCTTGGCAGGTTAATGGGTGGTAGTTTTTGCAGAGCCTGTGGCTGTCACACTGGTGGCCACGGGATGGGATCTGCCTGAGTGTCTTGGGGGACAGAGCGGAGCAAAGTTATCCCTGGGTCTCCGTGGCTCAATCTTCCCTTTGGCTGYGATTGTAGCGTGCTGCAAATAGGTTTTTGAGAACAGGTTTAATGCAGCCAGATGAGAAGTCTGTGTGATACTGTGAGCCTTCCAGGGAAGGGGARCACTTTATTTAATTGCAATTAATCAATTAGCATTCTCAGTTCAAGTGACTTTTATTGCTATAAATGCCTTGTGATGGTAAAAATAATAGCTCCGTGGCAATTATTCCCTATACCACTTTTCAAATCCATACCACTGCTTTTAGCTCTTYTTTTGATAGAGAAATTATGTAAGTCACAAGCCTTATTGCTGATGCAGTACTAAAAGATGAAATAGTTTTCCTCTGGGAGGTTAATGTACAGCAAGTCTCCCTATGATTAGGAACAAAACTATATCAGCAGGTGGGATGCAACCAGAACAGAAAAATTCTGTGAAATTCAAGCTTAAAGCAGCCAATAAAACTAGCAATGGCATTTCAACTTAGAGGCCTCCTGCAGGAGTGATCTGTATTACCAAGGAAAAGTCCATTGGAATATGCTTATTTTTTTCAAGAGTGATTAGATTTTGCAACTTTGATAGTGCTTTTATAGCTGCACGTGGGTGTGAAAAGTCCCATGAGTCCTCCTTCCCAAGAGAGGATTTTGAATGTAACCTCTAACGGGAGCACGAGGACAGGGTTTAAATCTAATGGTATTTGGTACTGTTTGGATCTTCAGGGAAGTTTGGCAATTAAAAGATTTCAAATAGAAGCCTAGAGGGAGTGGTTTGGGTGTGTGAACAGGGTCTTTGTAGCTTTGCGTCTCCTGTTTATCTTGGATTGATGAGGATTTAGTTTTGTTCAGAATCAGTTTTGCAGCCAGCCAGGATTCTGGTGAGCTGAACTCTGGGGACAAGCACCTAGTGCATATTTCTGTTTGTGATCTGCCTCTCTCCATTCATGTAGTGACAAAATGCTATTTTAGTGTTTGCCAAGGTATTCCCGTTCTTACTGCTTGTGAAAAGTTTCATATTGGACTAACCAAAACCAGCTGCACTGGTGGTATTTGGTACGCTGGCTTCTCCACATCCTCTGCCTCTCTCTGCCATAATGTCCCATTTGACATATCCAGTGTTTCCAGACAAGCATGGTTATTTCTACTCTGTGGGCTATCTTAAGAGGAGGCAATTTAGCACTTACCTTGTGTTTGGTAACCACAGCAAAGATAACCTTCAGCCTTTTTGCAGAAATCCCTGTCCCAATCACCAACATATGAGCACTTTATTTCCCAAGCAAGCCCTCTTCCATGTTCAAGCATGAGCTTAGGGTACAGACCCAGACCTTCACATTTCTTGATGTTAAACCAGCAAACAGACAAACTCCACTGGTCTCTTCTTAGTTTCTCCTTCAGCGTGCACTTTTAGCGCTCTAGCTGGCATAAGTGAGGAAAGATGAGTGCTGAAATATCTGCAGGAGAAATGGAATCATCAAAATAATGCTGCTTTTTTGCAGAACTGTTTTCAGTGATGCTAAATTCTTTTTCAACTTTATCAGCAAGTGAGAGGAGGAGCTGCAAAACAAACCTAGCGTGCCTCCTATTTTTTTAATATGTTATATAACAAGAACTTGGCCCTTTTTTCTTTTAGTTCAGTAAATCATCTTGTTTTGGTGTGCTGCCTCCTCCCCACCCCGCCTGTATCTCATTCGCACAAGTCTGACATGGTGAGGCACAAGTGGGAAAAGCTGAGACTTCTGGTGTAAGACAGGTTTGCAAAATAACCTTAGTATCTCACAGCAAGGGAAATCAATAAAGCTGGGGGTTGACAGAACAGGTGTATTAATACACAGACACTGCCAACAGAGGGGTCATGAGCTAAATGTAGCTCATGTACCTGCAGCGTGAAAGATGGTTCAAGGCAGCAGAGCCAGCCCATGATGGGAGACTTACAAGCATGGCCTAGTTGTGGCTAGGCCAAAGATAGAGGTTGCTGGGCTCCTTTTTGGGGGAGTTGGTACTTAGTAGGATGCAAATGTCATAACTCCAGAAAATAAATGTGGCTTTTGGGCAAACTTCCAGCCCAGACTCCTCAAACTAGCAGCTAACTAGATTCTGTGAAAATGGCAAAATGCCCTTAAATCAATCAGAGACCTCTGTGAAACATGCCTTGATTTGGGAGGCTAAGGAACCTTCAGGACTTGAGTTTTGTCATCTGAAACCATTGTGGATAGTGCTCTTGTTGCAAAGAAAGTGTCAGCTGTCTGTGCATGAACACTCATATAGGTTCCCTCTGATGCCTGCTTCTTATATCTGTCGTTTTTATTTTTGGTTTAGGTCTCCTCCTGATGTTTTAATCTGGCTGCAGAAGAATATCCCTTTTTTGTTTACCCTGCCCTGATATTAGCCCTGCTTTCTAAATAGCAGTGCTTTGAAACTCTGTAAGGAAACATCTTGAAGACTACCTAGCAAGCAGAAAAGAACTGTATAGAAAAGAGACTCTTAAAGTGTGTATTTTCCGTGTTCATAGGAAGGGAAGGAGTGGGAAGAAGAATCATTATGTAGAACTATTGTTCCCTAGATGGTTCAAGACTGAGAGTTGACTTATATCTTGACTGCAATACTTTTCTACTTTAGTATATCACTTCTGTAAGATATTGTGGTTTCCTTGGCTCTTCTCTAATAGGACAACCTAATTAGACATGATTAGTTTTCAGACTGCATTAAATTTGATCCCTATGTATAGAAAATACTGAATCTGATTACAGACCATAGCAATCATCTGTGAGAAATGTGCAGATAGGGCCGCTGTACATGAGAACACAAATGCCTGCTGGTTTTAGAATTTCAGTGTCCTCTGCAGTTTCATGCCATGGGAACATGTGAGGGAGGAAAGCCACTTGCTTTCATAGCTTTCATGTTGCCAAGAGCTCATGTGCAGAGGAAGTTTGTTTTCTGCAGCAGCAGGTTGGTGTAATGCAGATTAACGTAGGTTTTTGTAACTTAGAGTGGCCCTGGAAGCTCATTTTCACCTTTGAAACATAARAACACTGGGTGTTTGAGGTGTATAATCTGTCTGACTTCTTTCTGCACTAGGTTTCAGAAAACCAAAGTCCATTATGTGCATGGAGGGAAGGTGGGAATGTTTCTTTTAAATGATGCATTTAATGATCTTATATTACAGAAATGTTTTAGAAATAAACCAATCTCATGTTAAATAAATTTTGATATGGGAAATACAAGGACAAAGAGAAAGGTCAGAGAAGGGTAAATCCCCAGCCCCTTCTGTCTTGCCAAGCTGTAGTGCTGGTGAAAAGTGAAAAAAAGTGCAAACAGGTAAAAGGAGTAGCTGATTACACACAAGAACAGGTCTTGTGTCTTGTGTCTAGTCAAGACCACGTTACCTCCTCAGGTAATTTCACATTTGTAGCTAGTCCAGTTGAATTTAGAAAAAAAAAGTATGACTCGACTCAGGTGAGTTTGGTAGGGCTCTATGCATAGGGCTCTAGCTGTGGGATTCAGGGTGTTAACTTCGGTACTATCAGCAATATTTCATCAAAATACTATTTTCCTGAAATATCCTTAGCTGTTGCCTGTCTCTGTAGCCTTATAGCTCCTATAAATTACTATCACTCTACCAGATTTTTTTAAATTCATTTTTTCCTTTGGTTACTGTTCTTGTACTGTCTTGTTAAAACAAATGATAGTTTATTGTACTACCAAATAATGTAATTTCTGCAATGCAATTAAGCTGCAGAGGAAACAGATAAGTCCTGCCTGAGAATCCTGATTTTTCAAACCTCGTAGTGCCACTGACTTCACTGAGAGAGAGAAGTGGGATGTTGGATGAATTTCCTCATTAGGAGAGTGGGGCTGCTTATTTACCCCCAGGACACTACCACAGTGTTACAAGTGACAAAAGCCAGGGAAGTACAAATGTCTTTGGAACGCTCCCAAATTGTGTCCATTGACATAATGCCTTTTAGCATATGGCCAGAGAGCCTTACCTGCACTCTGCAGGGACAAGAGCTGTTTGTTAGCTAGCAGAAGAATGTTTAATGGGCCCGATTTGATCATGGTGTGATATATTATAGGAAATTTGCAGCCCAAGTAAGCTTATAAATCRGTGATGTCAATGCAGTTCAGGCAGGTGCAGCTAAAAGATGGTGCTTAGGCTGTGCATATAGACTCCACTCCATGCATTACTTAAACTAGTTCATCACTTAATCGCTTTCTCCTAATGAAACAACCAAAAATATGTTAGAATACTGTCGCTAGTTGCTGTAAATGTGAATAAGAGGATGAGAATGAGGATGTTTTGCTGCTGTTGAAGGCAGCAGATAACCCTTACCCTCATCAACACATCGTCTTTAGTTTTAATTAGCTTTTGATCTTTACTGTCACCTAATCAAATGCATTTTGGGTTTGTGTGAGGGGTCTTTTTTGTTTCCCCAAACCAGACTCTTGCTCTTTCTGCTGAACCAACAGAATGCCTTTTTTAAACAAAGGCTCATCTCAATTTGGTTTTGATTTGCATGATGCCCATAAAACTTGAGGTAAATATTTGTTCTGCATTACACGAAACAAGAATTTATTTGTTTTATATTGTCTTGATATTTTCCTTTAATATCTCCAAAATAAGGTATGTTGACAGCAACCAAGSAGACCTCCCAGCTGTCTGCACTCATTACTGGCACTGATGACCAAGACCCTGATTCAGCAAAGTTCTTTAGTGTCTGCCCTAATTTTAAGCACAAGCAGTCGAACAAAGTCAACTCATCATTTTCCATATCTATATCTCACAGGATTTTGTTACGGCCAGACTGTCCTTAACCACATGCAGGATGGTTTTGCTGGTGAGCATATCTCCAAGAGTTTTGTCTAAGTCAGGGTTTAGTAAATGATGTAATGTTTAATGGGTTGTTCTTTATGAAGCAAATACTGCTCCCATGGAAGTCAGTGGCAGCATTGTCTTGCTTTTAGTGATAATAGAAATCTGCTCCTAGGGAACAGATTATGGGGATTTTCTTCATTTCAATAGAAATATTGACTAGTTAARCACACAATAGCATAAAATACCTTTTGTTTCATCAATAATCTAAACACTTCTATAACAAAAATGTTCAATAGTTATGCTTTAAATGCTACCAGTGTGCATCCTATCCCACTGGTGTAAATCCATAACCCTTTGAAATCAATCTCAAAATACTTTTGAACCAGAGAAGATGTTGAATGGCAGGAGAGGTGGGGAAAGAAAAGGAAGGATGTCTCTGTTTTAGCTGCTTTTAGAAAGCAATGAAGTGATAATGTCAGAACAAGATGTACTTTTTAGGAGCAGTCATTCATTCACTACTGTCAAGATTGCTGTAATGTATAGGAAATKCAGCTAGTGTTCTTGCACGACTCTAGTGTGGGGAAGGGAGCTTGAAACCAAACTGTCAGGTCTGCGCTTTGCGAGTTCAACAGCCAGCCCACTCACCAACTTTGAGGAGTGTAAATATATACTGGGAAATAGAGCCATCCCTGGCAGGCTTACCACACCCAGGCTCCYGTTTCAGAGCAGACCTTCTTAGAGCTAAATGGTGTGTGATGCAGCTGAGTGAATTAATTTACACCATGAGCATTTCAAAATGTAGGGCTTAACTGTCAGCAAACCTGCGCCTCTGGATTGTTTGCTTGCTGTGTTTSTTTTATTTGGTAGGATAAGAGGAAATGACCCAGAGGTGGGCGATTTCCYTCCACCAACCCACATGTGAATAAGATTGCAGCAGTGTGTGAATGGCAGTGTTTTATTCTAAACTGGGAAGCGATGATGGAGTCCCTCAGTCTGTCACTGTTCCTCCAGCTGCAGATAGGCAGCCTGGTTGGTACTGACTGGTTGCACTAGCAGCTCTGGGTGAAAGCAGGGGTGACTGTGGACACCTTCCCTCAGCAGCAAGTCCTGGACAGGGGCCAGGAGGATGGGACCATCTCCTGCACCCACTGCTGGGACATGATGTTCCTGCAGGAGCCCTTTTTCTGMAAGGGAAATTGGGGGTGGTTGCCCAGTTTGGCTGTGGATCCATTTCATGCTGTTGGTTTGCTGGATCCGAGTGGATCACTATCCATTTTATAYGTAAATAAACACCTGTCTGAACACTGGTGAGATGGTTGTGTGAGATGCCAGCTTCACAAACAGGAAACAATGTCATCAAAGAGTACCAGATTTTTGCTCCTAGCCCTACAGTAAGGCCAATGTACAGACATCCCCTGGCATCCTACATACAGGTACAAGGGAATGAGCATATGGGTGAATAAAGGCTTGCGTCTGTCAGCTCAGTGGTTGGATCAAAAATGCAAGTGGGAGGAATCGGCTTAAAACAGAGAGAAGCAGCAATGGCCCTTGAGGAAAACCAGGCCTGCGGATTCCTGCAGGGATACCAYGGAACGGTTCCCTCTGTCCGGCTGGTGGTGGCTGTGGGCTAGTGGTGACCATAATGGAAGCCACAGCTGTGGTGCATGGCACCAAATGTGGCTGTGTGGAAGTGTCCACCCAAAGGCAAGGAGTGCAGATTACAGCGAGGCCTTGCTAGCTGTATGTATGCATTTCTCTGACATGTATTGCTGTGTTTAGGAGTATTTAGCAAATACTCCTAGGACAATGTCCCCTTATGTGGTGAAGGCCTTGAATGATTTAGAAGGGCTGCAAGAGCAGGGGCTTCAGAGCGATGTTCCTCCATTCATCTTATGTTCCTCTATTCATCTCAAGAACCGATGCGGTGGAAGCACTTGTACATCCTTCTGTTATTCTGTGCTTGGACTCGCTGCCGTCTAGATTTAATTTGCAATGATGAAATACAATTTGTGTGATGTGTGGAGAGCTCTGATACCTTTGTGCTGAGTGGGAGCTGCAGCGCAGTGCAAGATCCTGCTCTGTTTGGGGCTAATTGAGTGAGAGATGTGCTGAGATGAAAAAGGGAGGAGGGGGAAGTGTCCTCTGATYCACAGAGAAAGCCTGGCAAAAGGGAGAGGCGGGTGCTGGGGGTGCTCGCCTGGCCAGCACCTCTCTAGACAGCCCTGTTTGCATTGGTGCTTGCTGACTTTGTGGCATGGGAGCCTCTCCAGCTGCCCCTTCCCTCCCACCCCTCYGTGCTGGCCAAGGCACTGAGGCCAACACCTGGAGAACTCCCTGCTTGTTTCCCAGGCAGACCTGGCACACAGGGTACTTGGAGGAGCTCTGCCCTGCGCAGCACAGGTCACTGCCAGGCAGGACAAGCCYTGGCACTTGGAGGGTGGCACAGGCCAGGCTGCTGCGGTGCCTGTCACACCGGTGAGCACTGCATGGTGCCAGGCAGGTCCCTCCGGGGATGTGGGTCGCTGGGAGGACAGGGAGGCTGGATGTACCCCCGCAGCCCTGGGATGGAATGGAGCGCGACTGGCAACAGAGGAAATTCAGGGGCTGAAATGGCCCTCTCGGAAACATCGCTACCTCCTGAAATGTGGGTGGCGTGTAAACTGCAACCACGTATAGAGAGTGCCAGAGATGTAGAGTGCTGGGGCGAAAGGAGTCTGCAGCTTGTGYCAGGGCCCGAGCAGTGCTGGGGAAGGAAGTATTTGAACTGCGAGGATGGTGGCAGTCCTTAGTTCCTGACTCCAGGGTGCTTTTCTGCCTTTTTTCTAAGCCCATTTATTTTTTTAAAAAAAAATTTAAGATAACTTTGACATTTTGTGTGCGGAACTGTTGAGAAATTCCTTATATAACATTCCCTCGGTGAAATATTAGAACTTTGCTGGTCTGAATCGGAGTACAACTGTTTGTTCCCCCTTACTGGATTCCCCCCTCCGCCCCCTCCTGCCTCCCCTTCTTCCATATTGAAAAATAAAATATAGACATGGCAAACTGTTAMAAATCTAAATTCTGCAGCCATAAATACTACAGCAAATAATCTTTTACACTCTGTCTTCCCTTCCTCTTTGCTGAAATGTATTTGAAACACAATTACTGTGTTTAATGATTCAATTTGCGAAGACTTTGTCACTAGGACAATGAAAGTGGCTCAAGTGTGATAAAGCAAACATACCAATAAACCAGGTTTTTATTGATTTGTAGGAAGCTCAATTGTCTGGGAGAAAGCGAGCTGACATCACCCCCTGCTCCCATTGGAATGCAGTGAAAAGTGTCAGCCGATTTGTCTTAGAGGCAATTTCTCTGGCTATGTGATGTCTGGCTGCAAATTTAAAGTAAATGACATTCCGCAATCTGGTAGGGCTGTGAGGTAAAGTCTGCATTATTTGTTTTAGCATTTAAAATAATTTTGTGTCTGAAAATTTCTCTAGTGTCTAGACAAGATGTATTTCTTGCCTGCTGAAAATATTAAAATTTTGTCCTGTATGCTCAGCACAACTACTTTGATAGTAAACATACAGATCCAATTTAAGATTTTTAGCCTCATTTTTACGGCATACCATATTATTACCGCTGGGGGAGCCAGATTAAATCTAATTCGGGTCGTCAAACACAGTGCCACTCCGTGCAGGCCAAGTTGTCACAGCATTTTCCTTAAAAGCTTTTCAAAGTGTCCTCATTTGAATCTGCTGCATTTTGCTGTCCCCCAGCACAAATGCAGTAGCACCTGATGGGAAACTGCTAGGGCAGCTATGCACACCAAGCATAATATGATCACAAGGGGAAAATGAGCAGTCTCTTAACTTTATAGCTGCTGTATTCTACATGTTCCTTGCCTTTACAGGGTCTATGTCATCACTCTAGGCAGGCAGTCTTAGGAATATTATGGATACTTGCAACTGTGTGGAAGGATCTGGGGTGAAGGAATATTCAGTGCAGTTCCTGATGCTTCTGGTGGCTGTGTCCAGCCCCAAGCAATTGCCTCTGTAGTCACTTGTTACATCTTTGCTTCTTGGGTTTGAGTGTGCGTGAGTAGTGTCTGGCATAGAAAAGGCCTTGCTTGTTTGCTGTTCCTGCCTGAAGTCAAAGCCCGCAGCACCTCGTTTAGTGTGTTTATACGACTGCATGTGGAATCCCTATAAAGGTCGACTGTTTCATTCTAGGACATCTGCACTGAAGGGCTCTCTGCTATCCCTAGCACTGCCCAGTGATAGTTTGTAGAAGAGCCAAGGCTGGAAACTGGCAGGACCTGTGTTTCCATCTCCAAACTCTTTTGAAAATCGTGAGCCACCTTGGGGGAAAAGAAATCATGAGACTGGGTTAAATCAATATACCTTAAATTTATTTTATTTGTTTTCTCTCTTTGGAGCTGCTAGGGTATTGGTACTTCATCATTCCAGCTTCCTTCCATGAACTGTGCGAACTAGAAATGGACTTTTTTAAAAATGAAAGATGAGTTTGCTTTGCAATGCATGAATGTAGCAGCTAGGGCTTTAAAAACRGCAAAGCCACAAAATATGAGACTTGCAATTAAATAGGGAGTTCTGGCAACAAATCCAACAGTGTCTGAACCACTTCCATGACTGAAAGTCCACAACCTCTCATACTAGCAGACAGTTTTCCCAAATGCTTAACCTGTTGCAGTGATAGCTCAGTCTTTCCTGCCYGTCAGAGGACAGCTGATTGTTTTTCCTTGGCAGCAGCCTTCTATATATTTGGAGTGATATATCTTTCTTCAGTCTTCTCTTCTTTGAACTAAGCACTAAGATCAAAGGTGGTATTTCATACTTCAGTTTGAACATAGCTTACACAAAGGCACAAATGTCTTCCTGGAGGTTTGTTCTTTCACTGCTTGCAAGGCATATCTGTGGATACCTGGTTAGAATTAAGCCCCTGCTCCCTTGGATCCCTGACGTGGAACCTAGAGAAGAGCAGGATGTCCTGCCTCTACCCCTGCTACTGGCAGTTCTGCTCCTGCCTTACTCTTCTGGGCATTTCTGCTTTCGAACTGCGTGCTGGTTTGGTYTTTCATTTTACATTTAGTGTGTTTGAACAGACAAAATATCTTTTTAAAGGTGACACTAACATAATTATAGGGGCTCACATAAGCTGGGTAAACACTGGCAGACSTACTTACATCAGCAAATAAATAATAGAAGGTAAGCTTTGTACCTMGGAACTTCTGTGTTGAGACACAACACTGAGTAAACAAGACGCTAGTGCTGTAAAAACAGGTGAAGAGAATGTAATTGGTAATGTGCATGAAAGCAGCCTTGAATTCAGAGCTGTTCCCCTGCAAAGGTGAACATCTCTACCAAAAGCACAAAGAAGGGGGGGGGTGTTCCTAGGAACTGTGTGTGTTCCTGGGAGTTCTCTGTGTGAGAAGATTCTGTCACCACAGAAAAGGTGCAGCAGAATCAGTGCTAACAGTTTCATTTTGGGAAATTGAGGAGCTAATCTGTATTTTTCCGTGTGGTTGTATGAACAAAATGCCTGACAATGCAACTAGTGACTGATTAGAAGACATGACCATGATGGGACTCGTCATTTGAAATATGATTTGCAGAATAGGGCTTGGTGCCTCATAGAACAGACAGGCTGGGGACAGTGAGGTTATCAAGGTTGTTTTTTTGACAGCAATCATTTTTGGTGGAAGTTCTGTTGACATCCCTTTTGAAAAGCTGCTCAAACCACCCTTTGGCAGATAGCAAGGCCTTCAATTACAAAGTGCTCAAAAGCTCATCCAAGCATTTCAGCTTGTCTCTTCTCCAAATTGCTTTTTATTGTAAACTCATGGTCAATGTTTAATGGGGAAATTAATTACCAAGGAGGTGATAGAGAACTCTACTCGGGAAGTAGCTTTTTAATTTTTGCAGGGAACTAACATATGACATCCCAAGAATAAGTACTGTGGCTCTGCAGTTCCTCAGAGAGCTGCACAGATAGGGAGGAAATTTGAATAATTTAAAAATCAGGCATTACTACAGAATGATTGAGGAGTTTGCATTTGGTCAAAACTAGAATAATAAATTTTTCCTTTCTCTTCTTTCAAGATATGCTGTTATGATACAAATTAGATTTTGTATCTATCTGCACACACTGGGAAAAAATTGTTTGTTTGATAAAACTCTCTTCTTTTTTACCTTTATATTTCATCCAGTAAGAAGCAGTAATCACGTGCAGAACAGTGCAGTCCTCCTAAACCCAGGAGAGAGGCAACACATTAGCCTTGCATCAGAACTGCTGTTTTATTATTTCAAGGCAGCCAGATGACAAAATTCATTGGTTTCTGCTAAACTCTGCAGGCAATTTTCCCCTTGCTCTTACAAAGTCTGGCTGGGATTCATCTCACCTACTTGGAGATGTCTGCAAAGCAGACATCCCTGTGCAAAAGTCTCTTCAACTTTTTAATCTTTTTGTAGTCAGTGAAGACAAATAGGCATTTTGAAGGTGATGTTCACCCCTACTTGTATTTGACTATCAAGGGAGCCTGGATGAGTCACACTCTGCAAGTACGATTGTCCGTTGAGTATAATGGAAGTCCAGCCAACCAGCTCAGATGGAGACACATGAAATTAGGTACTATTTAACTCTCTTTGTGTGCATATGCATAAAGACCTTTCACTTTATGAGGAAGGATTTGCAAATCTTAAAATTAGTGGAATGCTCTGGTGCTCATTTTTATTTGTTCTAATCTGCCTTTCCTCACATCATGTTTGAACACTATAGGGACTTTAATTTTACAGCTCGTGTGCTTTAGCATTTAGGATCTCAGGGCTGTTCCCTCCCATTTGCTGGCTGCAATGAAGGCTGACAAAAGCAGCCTTCTTGCCAACATACTGCTGCAAATCTGTACCTCCCATTGCCAGTAAACCTGGGGTGGCCTTTGGCTACCATGCTGGAACACACCCTGTGAGTCAAGGCGAGGATGGGACACTAGGCCCCCAGGTGTCTGTCTTCCCTGTGCACAAGGCTTGTGACAGGTTCAAGGAGAGGTGGGGAGGTAAAAGGGAAAGGTCTGGGGACCAAACACAGCACTGGAGAGAAAAGCCATCGAGAGGAGCACAGGGATGTGAGTCGGGGAGCTGCTGCTGGAGCAACCAGCTCCCAGGGACAGAACCTACTGCGACTTCCCCCTCCACTGGGTCACAATGAATGTGTCCAGAATCATGACTGTGGGTTGTGCTCTTGATGGGAGGTGCTGCTGCACTAGGTGTGTCTGCAAGTCCCCGAGATGCTGCTTTCTTCTGGCTGGGTTTTCTGAGCAGGAATGCAGAGGGTGTAACTCTTTCACCTCTAATACCTTAACTATGGTCAATTATCAGACAAAACTGAGTAATTTTAGGTCTATCTTGTCCCTCAGTGAATGCTGTAGGTAATTAGCACATGAAAGATCCAGTCTGAATTTCACTGGTGTTCATTTTTAGGTTCCTGAGGTATCTGCCTTCAACAAAAATTGCTGGTGTCTCTTGACCTTTCTAGAAAATCAGAAACAGCCATGCACATGTTCTGCATACCTAGAAAACAGTATATTTAGAAAGCTGCAATGCTGATGGATATGGCTAGTTAAAACATCAGTCTTCCTATAGGACTAATTGGCTTCATGCCAGCTCTTGAAGAATGAAGCTGTTCCAATGTGTAATCAAGTAACTCCTGAGGGCCCCCAACTGCTGCCTTAATATAGCCATACCTGCCACAGYGGCGAGGTGGCTTTCATTCTCAGCCAAGCAGAACAATCTCCCTTTGGAGAACAGCAGCTTTGGAGTTTAAATATATTTGTGGCTTTCTCTAGCTTTGGGGGGAGGGAATCCTCACACTCTAAACAAATGGAGATTTTTATATCAATTGTTTGTGCCTTAATTATTGCAAAGAATAATTAACTAATCCCACAAGGGCTTGGAATGGGTTGTAAAGCACGCAAGACTTGGTCTTTCAGTCTGCGTTAGCAAGCTGGAGACTTGTGATGAAGAGAAAAGGCATTGTGCTCTTATCTCTTACGGGATTTAACCTAGATTTTGTTAAACCCATGATAACTGGTGACGCCAGCTTACAYGCCAGCTATTTCTGGAGCCTGTGCACATCTATGTTTCATTGTGGATGTTTGTCACATGCTTAGATCAAAATTGAGAGATAATGGTGCATAATCAACGTTGGTTAACCCCAACTGCTGGTGGCCTCTGGGTAGTAAAGCTGTGCCAATAATGTGCAGAGAGCATCAACTCTGCCTTGACCCTTGAGCTTAACTGTAGCCTTCTATTATTACTGATTATTATTATCTCTTAGGGTTGCAAGGAATATGGGAGGGTTTAGTGGGCAATGGTTTTTACGGAGTTCTTAAGGCTGACCTATTCCAGAGACAATTGTTGAATTTAGCTCCTAAATTTCTACTTTTTGCTACTAGGACTGTCTGGGAACCTTCACAGTGGCCAAGGACTTTTATTTTTCCCTATGTGCACTAACAGAGGCAGAAGAACAGGGTCTCATGGAGCTACTGATTCAAGCCCCTGCCCTATGGCAAGGTTGGCTTTGCTTACATCACTTGTGTTAGATCTTTGTCCAACCTCTCTCAAGTACTTCCAAAAGGAAAATCTTGACAGCCACTCCAGATAATTTATCCAATGTTTTCTTCCTGTTACAGTTAGAAAGCTTTTCCTTGTTGTTTAAGCCCAAGATTTCTTGTCCTGTTGACAGTGTTTTTCTCTAATTCCTCTGCAGTTGCCTCTTATAAATTCTAGCTCTTGTCTTTTCCTCTTAAATGGAATTGCTCGAGGTCTCTCAAGCTCCTGTCCAAGATCTATCAAACCTAACCTATATGGATACTAACTGTGATTGCTTTCTTCTGGCCTCCCTCCAACTGCTCTAAGTTTCCAAGTTGTTCTTAATGCAGGGAAAGAGTACTTCAGAGGAGTCCTTCAGTGCTCCCTTTGCAGGCCCTGGGGACTCTCCAGTTATCTATAGGCTGTCATAATAGTTGTCTTTTTGTCACACCAGGTGCCAGCTGCCTCTAGGACCCTCCGCGGCTCTGCCGCACAGGCTCTTATTCCGGTTATTGCTGCTGAAGTGATAGTAATGTCTTGTACTTTACTGAGAAGCATTTGATTTTTCTAGTTTGTCATTATTATTATGAATTCTAATCTTCCCTTTCATGGGCTTTGATCTCCTAGCATCCTTGTGTTGGCTGCAGATTTATAGTCTAAATTCTGTTGCACACTCCAAACCATTAACAGAAACACCAAGCACAACAAGACCTAGAACATGTCTTTTGGGGTGTCCACTCAGGATATTCTTATAGCTTGACAAGAGTTTCCTTTTTAAACACTCCCATCAATAGTTTTGCAGCTTCTTGCACCCACYGCTGAGTTGTTTCATTAAGACCATGTTTCTTAGTTTGCCTATGAGAATGTCATGTGAGTCAGAGTGAAAAGACTTGCTTAAATCAAGCCATGACAACTGTTTCTCCTCTATCCCTGGGCCTGTTATCCTGTCATGGAAAGAACAGAGCTTGATTTGACATGATCTGTTCCCAGTAACTGCATGTTTGTGCTTACTCATCTTGTTATCTGCTGGGGGTTCACAAATGGCTTGATTCTTTGTTCCAGTATCTTTCCAGAAGCTGAAATGTTGGTGCTCTCCAGCTCCCCCTCTCCCGCTTCACACGGGGCTGTGTTTGCCTTCTGCCAGGCTGCAGGCCCTTGGCGGCCTTYTGAGTTCTCAGGGACAATTCTGGAATTGCTTTAGCCTCTTTCTGAAGCATCTGAGGGCCGATGTTCTCGGAGCCRACTGAGCGAGAAGGCTGCAGCTCTTGGTGCTTCTCGACAAAATCTGCCCCCTCTGTCAGCAGTGGCAGCGGTGCTGGTTCCTCGGCTAGTTGCCTAACTGCAGCAAGCAAGGCAGTCTGGTGGCTCTTGCTCTTCTGGCTGCTTCCCTGTGTGCGTCTGCAACACAATTTTATTATTATTTATTTTAAAATTATGCTTATAACATGAGGATGTCCTTATTTTGGAGATTATGGAAACAGGAGACAAAAGCTATTCTAAGAGCACACTGTCTATGAAGAGATAAAGTAATGGAACATACATGCAGGGCTGGAAAAGTGCATGGAYGGGGAGAAATGGGCAAGCTGGATACAGTCCATGATTTATTTGATTTTAATACTTTGTAAAAGGAAAAATTGCTTTGCACATTTCTACCATCTGTAGTTGCTCAGATCAGTTGAGCTCCTGACTTAGTTTTGACAGAGAAAAAGGTTTAGTTTGTCAGCTGGGATGAAGCTCCTGAATTCAAGCCCTTGGGATAGAGATGCCCAATATGTTTCTTAAGATGTATTTAAAAGACAAATGTGGGCATTATCCATAAAGCCAGCCCACATGGCTTTGCATCAGTTTATAAAACTGATATTTCATGAAGATTCACAAATCTGGTCCAAAGTGAAGCATCCACATGAGTCTCTTGCACAGAGTTTTGCTGTAAAATATAATTTTCCTGCTTGGAAACATCTATTTTTACCAACAGAGCAAATCTAATAGACTGATTCACCCAAGTTGTCTTAGTCCAATGGGAAGTCTCTCATTAACTCCACGGAGTGCTGGGACAAGCCCCCAAAGGCTCAGTCTGCAGCGAGGTAAAAAGCCCTTGTCTGTGTCCTGGGGCTGACGCACATTTACCCATTCCTCTGAGTGCAGCTGCAGCAATGTATTTAATGCAGCGTGTCAGAATGTACTTCCAAACTGCCTTGGCGTTCAGTAAAAAAAAAAAATCCATTAAGCGCTAGGTTTCCTCCTTTGTTGAAAGAAGCAGCAGTTTAGCCTAGATATATTCTGAAAAGGGGATGCTCTCTTGGTGGGTGAGAAGGAGCTCCAGCTTTCTGAAGGTCTGGTTTACAGGGCTGTCCACATCTGCAAGGGGAAATGTGCTCTGAATGTGAGCGAAAACCAAATCACAAACTTTAAAATTCTGGGCTGCTGTGAAATAAGAGTAGTCAATGAGGATGTCAGAAGTGGAATGGGCTGCTGATTTCAGTAGATCACAGTGGAAAGGGTAGAGCCAAACTATGAGCGTGATGGAAATTTCTCAACTGAAAGTTTCTATTATTTTTAGAGGATTTGAACATTTGAGGAATAAAAAATGGCAAAGGTTGAGGAAAAAAGAATAGTTCCTTTCAGCACCGGCAGCAGCAAGATGCTGAACTGGTGTCCCAAATCCTTCCTGGTGTTTCAGCATGGGCGTTTCCCGCAGAAGTGCTGTCCCTCAGAGCTTTCCTCTGGCTGTGGAGCATGGCCCCATGCCCGGCGCTGGCACCATGAAGCAGCGTGGCCAGAAATGGCCTCGTGGTGGGGCTGTTTGGTGGCTGTGCAGAGCTGCTGTGGCAGGACAAGGCCTTGCCCAGGCGTATGGGACCTACAGCAAAGCCACATGAGGAAAGGCTGGAGATTGGAGCCTGTGTCTACCTTCTATCTAGGTTCCTCATGCAACCCATCTGCCTTAGATGCCCTTAGGCCAGACTGACTCTTGCACTTCCAGCTAGTCTCAGAGTTGTTGAGACCTTTTTGGATTGTGTGCCTCCAAACTGGATTGTGTGCCTCCAAACAGCTCTTCTAAGCCATGAGTGCTGTGAGCCCAATACGGAAGGCACCAAGCGGTCAGTGATTTTTCTTGTTATAGGGCTTTGAATGCAACATTGAGAGTGGAGTCACACAGACAAAAGGGACTGAATCAAAATTTAATCAACATTTTTATTCTGTTCTCCAACTTGTGCTCATTGTTTCATATCTGTAAGCATGCTGAAGCCTGGAGTGATTGAGGGGGCTTGCTGTCATCGCRGCTCAGTCTGCTCTTCACGCTGAGCACTTTATGTTTCTCTGCCTGGAAARTTTCAAATAAAATGTCAGTCTGTGCATCTCATTAATCTGCTAACAACTAAGTTGAGGTCTAAGTGCTTTAAAAATAGATTTTAAGTTCAAAGATGCAGTTCAGGCTAGAGTCTTTTCATCTTCTCCATCCATCTATCCATCCATCCTATCTGTCAGCAGTCTTGCTGCAATACCTTTTTACAAGCCTAATGTAGAAGGATAATGAGGTTTCATTGGTCAGCTGCAAAGTGGAAGATACTTGAAGCAGGATCAATACTTTAGAAAGACAAAAGAGTTACAAAAGGCATTGTCTTTGAAGACGTATGTCCAAGTGTCATAAGAAACCACTGCCTTTGACAGGGCACCAGTGCTGGCAAGTGTGGCTGAATCCTCACCCTACGTAAGCCTGAGAGACTGAGCTCCTCTGCTCTGAAGAACAGGGTCACTGGGTGAAAGGAGTGAGAAGCTGGTGGGACTTGTAAAGCCATCGTCAGTCTGTGTTGTGAATGGGCACTTGCTCTCTTGGGAAGCCGGGTTAGCTTGGCCAGATGTCCATTCCACACATCGTGTGTCATTTCAGTTCCTTAAGTGCTCAAAAGACCATGTATTGTCTTGTCTTAATGCCATGTTTATAGATGCATGTTTGTGTAAGCTATGTATTATTATTTACAGCTAGCTCTATATCCTTTGCTATTTCCTCCTCCCTCTTTTGTTGCATTATATGCCATATTTYCATGCCATATGCCATTTAAGCTGCACCTTTATGTGTACAAAATGTGTACCTAATTTGCATGCACAGTTACTACCATTGCAGACAAAGGCCCTGAGTAGGCATATTTGCATGCAATTATCTGATTTGCTTGCCCAATTGTGGTGCTTTGCATATGTAGATTACGTGCACAGTTGTACATTTACATTTTGAAAAACTGGCCTCAATGGTTTATTAAAATAGCTTCAGGTTTCCTCTTATAAAATATTGAAGATCCTAGAACCCCTCTGGCTTTTCAGCGTTATATCCCCTCAGTAAATGATCTCCACATTTTTACATTCTCCTTCTCTCTCCCCCTCCCTCAGTACTCAAGAGAGGTTTAGTCTGCRGATTTATACATCCATTATTTCAGGGTATATTTGATCTTCTCCATATGCCTCTGTTAATCCACCTTAGCTGTAAGTAGAGAAGAAAAAAATACCCTTGCTTAACTTTCAGAGGATATTCCACCTATCCTAGACTGTGTTTTCCATGTAAAGTCTGATTTTCTTCAATTTATTAATTCTGAATGAACTCAAAAGGTTCTTTTCCTAACAGATTTCATCTGCTGATATGGGTAAATCCAGGACTCTAATGTGTGCTCTGGCACTACTTTAGCGCAAAAGGACCCAGTGTGTCTTTGAAAGCATCTTAAAACTTTCCTGAGAACAGACCTAGTAAGAGGAAAGCTGCCAATTTGGTCTCTGGGCCTTAAGTTCTTTCAGATGTGAAACTTTCCTGTAAACTCTCAATTTATCATACCTTCAGTGCCCTGGGACTTAACTGCTCTCACCAGTATCACTAGCAAAATTCTTGATATCCAAAATTCTTGGATCATATCTCTAGCCTGGGATAAATGGTCCCTGAGTGCTTRGTGCTGCATTTACCTCTCCTCTCTGTGTGCCGTGCACTGACAAGGAATGCAGCTAAGCGATCTGAAGTCAGATTTATCTGACTGCAGGCTGCTCCTGCTTTAGGGAACTCCTTGGTAATCAGCAAGAGAGAATCTCAGGAGAAGCTGTCATACAAAGAAGGCAGGATGGCTGTTTTTCATAATGGTTGGAAAGGAAGTGGATGCCTAGAATAGTGACTGGACTGCAGGGATAGTTTATAACTGATTGCAGTAACCCCACCTGGAATTCAGGCAGCGAAAGCCTCTCTGTTTTGCGTGACTAACTTGTGTGAAGATGCAAGACAAGCACCCAAGTTACCTGGAGTTTCGGAACCACCCTAGTGTTTTTYTCACAATAGTGAGGCTGGTCCCTTCTCCCTGTAAATCAACTGAAAAGAAATGTTTTCATGCCCAGATATAGTAAAATATCTAAATATTCCATAATTTGTTGATGAAAATAGGTGGTTTAGCAACTGAATGGAGAGTGAGGAAAGTGGTTCTGCACATGGGCAACACTGACTGGTACTAACCTGGGCAAGGGATGTTCAGAGCAGGCAGGGAGGGTCTCCTGGGCATATAGTGAGAGGCTGGATGTGCTCCAGCCTATGGAGAAACATCATTGTGGTACAGGGCAGATGTGCGAAACCTGGGACTGGCATCAACTAAAGGAGCTGGGGAAAAACGTAGAATGAACTCGTCTGAGGGTTATCTGTTCCCATGATGTCTCTTGTTCAGCCTCTGACGTGAGCAGATCAAAAATATTTAAAAAATGGAAAAAAAAAAATCTTAATCTCCTTGCCAGACAGAAATTGTTTTATTAGATCACTTCTATCCTCAGGTTCTAAATCTATTCAGGAAAAAAAAAAGATTTGCTAAATGATTGCTTGCTTTGTCCCCTCGCTTGCATCTGTTCTAACAGATGTCGATGGTGCGGGATTGTCTGGGTTTTCCTGAGCATACCTTTTTGGTCTTTTTTCTCTGCCCTTCTCACAGCTGTGACTTTCTCCTGTGGCTCTGCAGCAAAATGCTGCTCTAGCCCTTTCTGTGAGAAAGGGTAGAAACCCAAGTGGAGGGAAGGGTGGGAGTGAGAGGAATCGAATGCTCCCCAGGGGCTGTCTGGACTCTTGATGATCGTTCTACGTTAACTTCAGCTATATAGAGTACACGAGTCCACTAACGATCATTCTTTGTGACCCTGAATCATCTGGTATTTTGAGGTTTTAGGGTTTAAGCTTTTACGATTATTTCTACTTGTGGGAAATAATGACTATGTTGTTGGAACAGGCAGAGCTGGGTCGCTCTCCAGTGGCCGAAGCCCCACTTAAGTTGATCCAGGACTATTGCCTAGGTTATGAGGGGCACCTAACTGTGAGGGAAACCAGGCTTACGGACATAGGTGAGATTCAGGGGCTGAAACGTGTCTTGTAACACTTGGGGGAACAAAGATGATGTGTAAGGATTGCAGTCATGAGCCAAGCTCATGCCAGGAGCCCCAAATGTACAAACGTACCTAACTCTCATTGCCTTGGAAGCAGCATTAAACCCAGCCATGCTGATTAGAAGCAGTCTGGGGTATTAATATACTTTTTTTCCCCATTTAAGGAAGCCCACAGAGGTGTCACATTGAGAAGGTGACTTACTTGAGGCTGTGTTGCAGACCTGCCTTGCTCTCATTCCAGAGGTCACTAGCAGCCTCCCTAGCCTGGCTGTGCTGTATGATGCCTTTCCAGGACAGGCCATAGAAGGTTCCTCGATTGCAGATGCCTTCCCCTTTTCAACCTAAAGTGCCTTCCTGCCTCACCCTAAAACACTGCCAGAGCCGGCATTAATCCTGGTGACTCTTCCCCCTTGGGAGGCTCTTAGCAGGTTCTCCCTTCCCAGGGAATCCTCTGTCTGCTGCAGGCGCCTCGAGGACGCAGAACAGCAGCTTGTTCTGCACGTGCAGCATTCTCTTCGTTCAGGATACTGTGACCCTGGAGCTCCGTAGATACAACTTAATGAAGGGAGCGAGAAGACGACTGCTTACGGAGCACGTGAGCAGGAGCACTAGCGCCCTCCTGACCGGCTCCACCAAGCGTGGCTCGCTCGGCCTTTGCTGCGTCGCAAGTTTTAAAGTTCATTAAAATCAAATTTAGGGTTTGCTTTTATGCCAGAACATGCTTTTTAAAGGCCAGCCAGAAATTACCTGGAAATATCCCTCTTTGCACAGGAAACTGTATATAATTATAACATATTATTGCCTGCCTCTACCTGCCACTGGGTTACTCAGTCCCAGGTTATTAGGGAGTTAGGAGACAGTTTTTTCTATTGAAGCTCTGTTTGATTCTCAAACATCCAGGACCCTCAAATCCCTGCAGGCTACACGTGCAGCAGAACTTTGACCATATTTTCCTCTTTGACCTGCTTTCCTAGTGCTCCACACTGGGAACAGTCATCTTTAAGCAAGTGTCTGCAGTTCCCATAGATTGATCCTTAGGAAATGTACCAACAATTCCCTGGTATCAGAATTTGTCATTTTGAATAAAGAAAGATATTTTTAAAGTCAGCTGCAGCGGGGAACCTACTTCGGGATAAAGTATGAATTCTAGTTTACCTGGCATCCTGCTTCACGATTACTGCTGTGGCCCTAAAAATGGAACAACCTATAAAAACACTGATCATTTTCATTGTCCAAAGTGGCAGAAACAGAAATATACGTGGAAAGCATCAATCAAACAGCTTTTTGCAGTCACTGAAGTAGGTTTTAATGCAATTTCATATAGGATGATGAAAGTGTGTGTGTGCACGTGCAAGTTTATAATATCGCATATAGCCTTGCAACTGAACACCTCCAGCTGCAGCAAAAGTGCAATCAAGATGCAAGCATTCCCTGTAAGTAAAATACACCCACACAGGAAGCAGTTTTTCAGCATGCAGCTTTATTAGTTAATAGCCATAAGATTTTTAAATGTGTTCTTTATTCCTTTAGGAAGGAATAAAGCTGTTCTTTATTCAGCATGGTAACAGCAATCTTCTCAGAAATAAGCAGCTATTTTTCAAAAAAAGAAATACTGAACAAATTGGTCTTTTCTCTAGTTGGAAAGAGAAGTGAGAATGCACTGACCTAAATAATGGAAGGGTTTGGAACCATGAGGGAATAGATAAAATTGATCCATGTAAACTCCTCACATGTTCAAACAATGAGAGTACAAAACCTGTAATTAGAAGAATGTATTTAAAAGACCTGGAGTGAGTGATTAAGAAGGATGCTACTGGCTTGACAGCAGGAGGCCCTGAATCCAGGTTCCCTGATAAAAATAAGAACTATATAGCACATAGAGAAGAGGTGGTACAAGCAGCTGTACTGGGCAGGAACACCCAAAGCCTTGAAATTAGAACATGGTGACTGAAAGTCTCTGACCACTTGCAGCCTTTTAGTGGGAACAGCGAGGGTAAAACTCTAACTTGATGAGCGGATGGAAGGGATTATATGTTATAGTTGTCTCTCTTGGACTAATGCTGCTTCTTTATCGTCTTCATTCACTCTGGGGATAGAAGGGGCTCTCAGTAGGYGCCCGCACCATGAGCCTCCACAGCATTCAGACATGTTTCCAAAGGGGTAGTTAATTCTTTATCCCTGGGAATGGTCAAAACTCAACTGGATGAGACCATGAGCTGCCTTTGCCCTTCACCTTGCTTTGAGCAGGGAGTTGGACTCGACCTTCAGACGCTTCCTGTGCTTTTCTGTATTAATCTTTTTATGAGACTGTATTTATTCAACCATTAGAAAGTGAAGCACTTGGTGCCTGGTTTGAAAGTTACTTTCCAAGGGCATCCTGCAAAATATGCTCAATGGCTGAAATGTGGTCATTCTGAGAATCAGGCTGTCATAGGGGACACATGGAAGCAAAATGACTGGGCTTCCAGTAGCCAAATTAACAAAGGGAGCTGGCGGGAGGTGAGCCAGTTCAGAGGAATTCATGAATGATGCCACAGGAGATGTGCTGAATGTGTGAATGTTACCAAAGGGGAATGTCATAGCAGAGAGAGGGTGTTTAGTTGGTTCATTGTTTCCAGGAAAATGGTCAGCTTTGGAGCAGAAATCTCCCCAGTAGAGTAACTTTTTATGGAGTTTTTTTAATGCTTTTCCATTTCAGTTTTCTTTCTCATAGCCAAATGCCTGGCGTGAGCTGGCATGTCAAACACAGCAGGGTTTGACACACAGCAGATGTGTATGTTCATATGGTGTATGGTCATATAGTGACCATGGCTTGAATGCAAACTGTATAATTACTGAGTCAATGGTTGACTCTGACCACACATGGACATTATGCATATAATGGTACCTCTAAACTCTCTTAAATTTAAATCTGGCCTGAAGATCATTTTTTAAATTATGAGAGCAGCTGGGTGGTGAGAGCTTTGCTGAGAACACGTGTGTAAGTTCTGAGGGCAAAGCTGTATTAGAAGTTTAATAAAACAGTAGGGACTGAGTAAGCATGAAAAAAAGGTTTTGTGGCCGCAGTGGTTCTGCGTTTGGCTAGATGTGCAGTTTGTCCCAGGCCTGGTCCGTCTGCCGGGCTTCTGCTTACGTCAGCCTCCAGCAGAGATGGTGACTCAGTGGTTTCTGACTATTCCAGGTAATTAGTGTTGGGGAAGAACTAAATCAGAAGTCTGCTGCATCACTGTTTCTTTGAAACGGGACTTCCCATTGTAGACCACCACTTTAAAAAGCTTTTCCTTTCCCTTCCTCCTTTTTCTTTTTCGTACATTCATTCTTTCTCTCTTTCACAGCTTGAGAGTTAACTTGGTCCTTGCTGTAACTCCACCAATGCTAATTTAGCCATGTTTTTCCCCTTTCTCTCAGCCACAGAACCAGAAAATTGAGATTTGGACAAATCCCGGAGCAAAGGGAGGTATTTCCTCACTAAATGCTCTCCCTGGGTCATATTCTCCATGTAAAGTGCAATCCTTTGCTAGCCCATGGGAAGCTGGTGGCAAAAACATATGGTTTGTACAGTCAGAAAACCTTCTTATTTTAGCAGGAACTATCTGACCAACTTCATTCTGCTGCTCCTAAATATCCCCTTGTGGGTATCYCAGCAGCCATTACATGGAGCCAGTCCTGAAAGCAGAGGTTTCTTTCCCTTTTTTAATAATGGGAGAGTTCATTTATGCTGAGAATACAGTTTTTACCAGATGCCTGCAGGACAATACAATAAAAGATTTATCCTTAATAGCATTTTACTGAAGTTTCACCACAGGAGACAGGGCTTTTGTTGTGCTTTCTCTCCCCCCACACTCAGTTGCTATGAAAGTTTCTGCTCAGAGCGC
>PTEX01000028.1:3385445-3436156 GCA_003342815.1 Eudromia elegans | reverse complement strand
TTCTTTTTACACTCCAAAAAACCTCTTTCCCTTTTGCATTTCTTCTCTAGAGGTCTTTTTGAAGGCGCTTTCCCTGTTACAGGATCTTCCCCACCTTTTGCTAGGTCAGGTACAGCCACGTAGCTGATCTCCTGGAGCTTGTCCCGGGTGCACAGAGAGACACAGCACCCTGCAGGGGGGAGATGCTGCTTCGTCTCCAGGTGTGATGGGACACTTGGGCAGTGCCTGTCTCTCCCCATTAAGCTTAGCCAGCTTAGATGAGGCACCTGGTTTCCAAGGGGCAAAATGAGAGGAACACAGCCCTGCTTGAATGCTATTGATGTCAAACTGCATGAATAAGGGCACACTGGCACTCTGCGTATTCCTTTCTGACTCCTCTGGGGTCAGATGAACTGACTTATGCCAGTCCTCTCTTCTCTGTCTTGTTTCTCTGATGATAAATAAAGAGAATGGTCCCTGTCTTTTTCCTAAGCTGCTGCAGAACTGAGTTGCAAAGGGCTGCTCAAGCAGCATGCCTCATAATTAATTGTTATCCTAAGCTTCCTCAGGTGCCTGACTGCCTGAATATCTAAGAATTTATGGGCATTTGGTAACATCTGAAAATGACAGTCTTTTTAATATGCTTATGATAAGTATTTGCACTATTTTAGAAAGCCATTTTCATTCCACTCAGACACTTGTTAAATAACTTTTTATAACTTGAACATTTACTGCTCGTTTTATACGTGAAATAAATCAATCAGCTTTAACAAAGAAGGGAGCCTGATTTGCCCATAGCCCTGTCTGAGCATAAAGGTGCCATTTTGCAATCTAATGAAGCCTTCAGTTAAAGAAATGAAAGGGAGAAGCTTTGATGCCTAATAAAAATGATTCAGCACCCTCATAAGTTTGACAAGTAGCGTGACTTATAAACCCTCCAGTGGAGCGCTAGAGTATGAACTTGCATGTCTAGACCAGGGGAGATTCTTGCCATCAAGGATGCACCCTCCCCAGATCTGGAAGGRCTTTGCAGAGTCTTTGGGAAAGTAAAGGGCCCCAAGCAAACTGGTGAATATAAACAGAAACTTGTACTAAAACTGATGCAAATGGTTGTATTTGGACCCATGGCAACAAATGATGTCTGCATGCACTCAGCTCTCAGGGATGGTGCTTGTTGAAGTTGATAATGAGATTGCAAACTGAAGGGGCTGTCTTTCTGGGTTTGTATGTGCCTTGCACAAACATGGGATGCCACGCTATGAAATGGGGGTTCTTTGTAGCTAGTAACACATTTTGTAATGAAATTTTAAAAATGAGGCACTTGCATCAGGTTCYTGCATCAGGTTCTGCCCATCTCAAGGGGTACGAGTGCACATAGTCCTGACTTCCTTTGGTGGCAAAAAGAGCTCAGAAAAGTGAACAGAAGCTCTTCAACACCATAAAATCAAAGCGCAAGATATCTTTATAGATGAAGCTTGCTTACCATAAGAGTAGGATATTTAGACCTACTTTCCTACCTTAGCCTGTGTCTGCCCTTCTCRGTGCTAGTGATGACATCTGTACTGCGTGACTGGCAGTTAAGGTACTCTGCCGTTCTGGGCTGCCATCATGATCTGCTTGAGGGACTACTGGTTATCGGGGCTCCCCAGCACTTGGTGTCTGCCTGTAATAGGGCTACAGTCTCTTCCTACCATCTTCTCTACTGTTTCTAAACCCATGTGTTATTTCTTGCTTTTTTTCCTGGTGCTCCATAGTTAWTCGGTACAGAGTTTAAATATGGACTCATATGTATATAAAAAGAAGAGCTTCTTAACACCTTTATAAATCATCCATTCTTCACAGTCGGAGGTTATTACCAGATGGGTATCTGTCGAGGCCTGTCTTAAGAGACTATTTGTGACTTTGATGTGTTTTTCCTATGCTGCTAACAAATGGGTCGCAGCCCAGTTATGTGATTATACAACATGTTTACAGCTTCTGCCATGCTAAAGATGCACAGAATATTGCTTGGCAGGAGYCAGGACATGCATCTTGCATGACAGAGAAGTTCCACCCTCCCTCTTCCATTCTTCCACATACACGAGGCATCTTCCCGGCCATCATCACCGCTCATGGTGCTGCTGCTTCCTGACACCTTCAGCATGATTTCGAACTCAGCAACAAGAAAGGATTAAAATTGTACCATGTGAAGTCTTCTGTCTTATGAAGTATCATCCTTCAAACACTTTAAACAGTATTCTATAACATAGTCTACCATAAGTTCAGTTTTTACTCAGCCACTTGAAAAGCACTTAGGAAAATTGTTGCTTTTGCTGTTTTCACAACAGCTCTGAAAGTCAGCCTCTATTCTGATGATAACTGCTTTTAATCATGGTTTGGTTTGTTTCATTTTGACAACATTAATGTAACAAATTATTTATTTTCTGTGTGTTAAGTATGCTGCCACTGCAGCTACCAGAATTTTGTTACTGGTGTGCTAAGTGCAAATGACAAGGTTTCCATCTCATTAAGGTAATTTGTGTGCATAATTTCAGTAAACACAGAGAGTGAAATCATGTATCTTCTCTACTGAAAGTATCATTGAAGCTATTTGTGCTTGTTTTAGGAAAAGACGTTATTTTTCAAGTCCCACTATATTTAGCAAAACACGTGTYGTCTCGAGCAGGCGAGCCAGACTGTAATGTGAACACAGCATCCTTGAGCAGGAATTGCATTAAAAAATATTGTTACGTCATTAGGCTGAACAACCCCCCTCTCATTTGCCATGAATCGCCGCATTCTGCGCGGCTCCCGCCGGGCGCGCGGGCAGGAAGGGATGTTTGCTCCTGCCYGTGAGGAAGGGGACGGGGGAATTCTGTCGCTAATTTGTTCTGATGCTGCTGCCTCATTAGGGCAGTCTGTAAAAGATGGGAAGTGTTTACCATGTCAGTGAATGTGAACTTTCTGCATGGAGCTGTTAACACAGTAAATAGCTCAGGAGGAGGGAGGGAGACAGCTGGAGTACATTGTGTTTCATAAAGACTATACCGAGGCCTTGAATCTTCATTTAACCCATCACTGAGGTGACAAATATCCACCGCTTTGCTGCTGTGTGATGCTGCTSCTGCTTGCCTGTTAATTTATCTGTTTTCAGGCTGTCTAGACATTGTTTGGGTCAAAAAGTGCTGTCTCTCCCCTGCCGTGGGATCTGCGTGCTCAGCTCTGGCTGCAGGCTGGTGTGCCAAGCAGGCGTCGCAGAAGAATGCTCCCTCTGTCCGCACGGCTTGCTCGAGGGGCTTGCAGCGGGGCGAAGCCTTCCTATAGATAACGTTTATTTTAACCTCTCCTCTCTAAAAATACACCATCATGAATGAATAATTCATATCCTTTTATATATATATATTTCCTTATGATTAAAAGTCTGCCTTAAAATGTCCCTGAATGATCTGCTATGAGGTTGTTCTGGGTTTGGGACAGTCCAACTGCATGCCAGCTAAGCGCCTGCATGGGGCCCGTGCTGTGCCCTGCTCTGGGTACTGTGCCCAGTGCAGTGGAGATCGGTCACTCACTGGCAGCCTTGATGTCACTGCCATGTCAATGGTAGAGAATTCTTTCTACCTGGTGCTTCAAATTCAGTAAAATTACGAATCCACATCTTGGACTTATGTTTCTTGTTGTTACTTGTAGAGATGTCACCCTTTTGGTGATCTGAACTTCAAGGATGGTTTTTATGAAAAGATTATCCAGCTTGTYGTATCCAAACTGTTGCCATGAGGTTTTCACGTTGGTTCAGCAGGAGATAATCAGAAGTTCCAGCAAAGCTAAATGCCCTCTTGTTATAATGTTGCATTGCATTTTATCTTTGAGATCATTGCTAACTTCTTAATGTACCTGCTGTGATATTAGACTGTAGCAATAACATCCTATCTTGGACTTGTGGAACAATCTCCAATTACCGTGATGGGAGGTACCATGATGGGAAAGGGATGTTCTTGCTCATGGTGCACTCTCCGGATGTTCAACTCATTTTTTGGGGGACAGGTCTCAGTTTTCTCACATCTGTTAGCTGGGTTTAATTGCTGAATTTACCGAATAGCACTGTGAGCAATCCCTCGCTGGCCGTTCTCTTACTGGAAAAGAGCTCATGACTCTGACAGAGGCACCCACACGAGGTGGAACTCACACAGACTCCATTGACTTCAGCAAGGCTCTGCTCTCACCCTGGCTCTTGGCCACCTGGAGAGCAGCCAAGAATCAGGCCCTCAGACGGCCAGAGATCAGGCAAGTGTGACTGGAGAGAAGCCATCAACTCTGGGAACCCGGCACTGAGAATGTTTTCCTTTGGGCTCCTGTGCTCCACTGGGTCAGCAGTGATTAGTGCCCTCAAACACGTCTGCTAGCAGGGCTGCTGAAGGGAGCGTGGAAGCAGCATCGAACACAAGTTCCTGACAGTATTCCCAAGTATTGGCTTTAGGGACGCCGGTATTCACTGTGCGTTGGCTTTGGGGATGCTGGTATTCACCACGTGTTGGCTTTAGGGATGCTGGTATTCACCACGCACTGGCTTTGGTCGCTGCCATGGCAAGGTTTGCAGGTTTCATATCTCTTCTCACAAAACAAGGACTACAGAGCATCTTTGATTATTTTTTTCCTCCTTCTCCCATTAAAACGTCATGGAAATATAATTCTTAAAGCTTATTATTACAGAGCTTAAATTTTAGCCCAAGTTAGACCTGAAAAAACTTTTTTATTAGATGGTTTCCATGACTAATTCTATATTTTTTCAAAGAATTTGCAGAGGTTTTCTGAAATGGCTGCAATCAAAGTAGTAATTCTACTGAGAGTACTTTCCAAAATACAGATTGGGTAGAGAGGTACTTTGTCTGATTTACCTGTAGGTCCACGGCCATAGGGTTTTCCACTATCCTCTTTATTCTGAAGGTGTAGGCTCAAAGCGGAAAACCACCTGTGTTTTCATGCTGATGGCATGAGGCTAATAACCAGAGGACTTGTAGCCTCTTGTGCGACTCCTGTGTTGCAGACACTGAGGAGGGGATGTATGGGGGAAATACTGAGAAAATCTGAGATTTCTAATATATTGTCAACCCACATAATTATAAAAGCACAAAGCACTGTATTGCTCTCAAACTTCCCTCTGGAGGCCTCTCGCAGAGTCCTAAACCCAACAGTAGTGTAAATCCCATCCCTCCTTCCCCCTTGTCCGCCTAGTCCTGTGCATGCGCCCGCCCGTGGGTGATGCTGCCCRGCCCGGCGGCTGTGTTGAAGCCGCCCGCGTGGCCCTCCTGCCTTGCTCTCCTGTCAGCCACCTCTTGGTGCGCCCATGGCTGATCTACTGCAGTAGGGCCTTGGAGCCCTCCTCCTCTCTCAGTCCGGTGCCGAGGGCAGCGAGCTGTGCCTCACGTCTCCTCATGGTGTGCAGAAGCAGCGCTGAGGCAGGCCGGGCTCTCCCGCTGCACGGCAGCGACRCGGGGTCAGCACCTGAGAGGCCCCTGGGCTTATTCTGCTTCTGCCAGAGACGTGCGGAGTGGCTTGGGGACGGGCCCTTCCCCCTCAGCTTGAGACACGTCGGACACAGGAGGACATGGGGGATGCGGGCTCAGAGCCCTGGTCAGGCGGAGACTTCCTGCCTCTCGGCCAGACGCTTTGTCCTCTTGTGTTTCAGTTCCCTGTCTCTAAACCCGGGCAGACAGCGCTGTCGTGCTTCACCATGGTGCTGTGAGGGCATGTTAGGAACAGGAGCATCCCCCGAGTTCCGTGTGAGAGATGAATGAGTTACTTGATAAACTGACCCAACAGCCAGAAAAGCCGTGCGTGCCTACAAGGAGGATAGGAGAGCTGGGCAACGTGTTTTCACCAGCGCTGGCTGCTGGAGACAGCCTGTGCTGGGGCACGGGAAACACAGGATGAGGTTGTGCTTACGAGGCGTAAGAGCAAATGTCTCCTGTTGCTCTGCCGTGATGCTTTAAACAGTTCAAGAGTGTGTGGACAAGCTGTATCCCCTATTCCCTCAGTCCCAGAAGGGAATATCTATCTCTTGGCTGCTGAGATCAAGTTTGGATAGGATTAGATATGGACTTACTGCTTCTTGCTTTAGTAACGAGCATTTAAACACGTGCAAGATGTTTCCAGCAGGTCCATGGGCAGCTCTCAGCGCTGGCTGCATGACGTTGCCTTTTCAGACCACAGCAGCCACTGATGGCACCTGAGGAGTTAGCCTGCCCTCACCACAGCAGCCCGGGCCGTAGGTTTTCCAGCATGTGCTRTCAACCCTGCTGCCCCCCACTCGGCAGGCCCTTCGGTGAGATGCCTCCCGTGCTCTTCATCCGCTCGTGGTCCCCGTAGCTGGCAGCCGAGCGAGCGTGCGCAGGCAGGTTACGCGTGGCTTGGGGTAGGTGGTTTTGCTCCCAAACAGGCGACGTGGAGGCAGCACCTTTCCTTGCGCTTCGCCTGTGCTGATTTTGAGTCATTGCCCCTCGGATGAGGGACGGTGTGGTGGTGGTCCTGAATCCAGGGGCATCTCAAAGCAGCCACGGTGCCGCGGTGGCATTCATGCCCAAGAGGGTTTAGTGAGTTAATAATTCCATCAGAACTCGGTGAAAGGTTTGGAAGGTAGAAATACACAGTAAGAAATGCTTGATTCACTATGCAATATTCGAAGGGGGTAAAATTAAAAGAAAAAAGCTTGTGTAGATATGGAAATATTTATGATACTGGTTCAGCATTTGCCATATTTGTTTTTGGGTTTCTACTGCTCTAGCAGAGATTGCAACACACTGTCCTTTGGTTAGTTTTAGTTTCTTTTCCCTTTTTGGGGCACCTTAGTTATGCCGAGACACAAACTGAAGTGAAACACTGATTCAAAAGCACAAGTTTTTACCATCAGGATATTTTCCTAGCAATACTCGTGTCACAGTCTGTGTCCTTGGTGTGGTATAAATGCTTATCTGGCGTATAACCCAGTGACAGTCAAACACCCAACTGGAGCACAAAGTCACTGTTGCTTTTAGCCACCGATGGTTTTCTTCCTCTGATTATTCTATTTGAAGCTGGTTTATAGCTCAGTCCAATTCTGTTCCAGTCCGAGTTTCTGCTCCATAAACTGTATGTCTCCCAGGCTGAAGAGTCAACAGTTGCTGCACTTTCATTTCCTCCTGCGAGGGTGAATCATAAGCAGGCGAGGTCTGTAAGGCCAGAAACAAAAGCAGACAGAGGTAATGTGGTGGATCAGCTTGGCCAGGGTGTGTGAACTCTGCAGGGTGCCGTTTACAGATGCAGTCCATGAACTGAACCTGAAATAGTTTTCTTTGCAGTGGTTGAAATAGTGACCCCTGAAGGTTTGCCTGATGATTCCAGTCCGATGAACTCCAGCTTTCTCAAGAGAAGAGCCTTGCAGCAGTGCCCTCCCAGCTGCTTTGACGTTCCCTTCTGTGCTCAGCAGCAGATGGGCTTGATGACTTAGGGGCACCTTCTAGGCCTAGGTGTTCCCAGAGAGATTCAAATCTCTCACAACACACCATGAGSCCAAGACTAGCTCTCTAAATGCCTGTGCTTGAGGTGGGTGCTGAATTAACTTCCATACTGAATGAATCCCTGTGGCTTCGTCAGCACCTTTCCAAAAGGAAAAAGAAATCTTTTGAGGACATGACTACCAAAGCAACATGTTTTGTGTGACTCTGCCTTTTCCTTTGTAATGTAGCTTGCTGCTGTTTTCTCGTGATATTGAGAAACTGCTCCCCTGTAGCAGCAGGGTAGGGCTGTCCCAGAACAGCATGCCAAGCTGGGACTGCTTGGAGGAGAGAGACAAGTCATGAGCTCARATCAACTACATACCATATATATACACACGCATATAGGTGTGTGTTTAATATTTGCATGAAAAATAGGAATAAAAAGGAATTACTGCTATTCTGACTAAAATTTTCTTCAGGAAAGGGACCATTTTCTGCTTAATGTTAGAATCAGGCCTGATCTGAATGTAAGCTGTTTTACTGAGAAATTTCTTCTTTTTTCCTCTGTCCAATTTAAAAAAATAGAAAACCAAAGTTTGAAATCTGGCATGGTTTTCAAAACAAATGGGTGTTCATCTGGGAATATGACATCTCAAATGTTTTTCTACAAAAGCGGCCCACGAAAGTATTAAGTCATGGAATTGCCTGGTGGTGGCGTGGGGGATTGCTCAACTGGACACACTAATGAAATGCCAAACAAAATGCACCACGTGTTATTTTTCAGGGACAGTAGGAACCATTCCCAGGTTTTCACTTCCCTTCCGTGCAAAAAGTGCAACTCTACTGCAAGTCAGTTTGAGGTAGACATCAATCCAGAGATAATTCGTGCTGATGAACTGACATTCCTGTGTTTTGGACCTTTAGGAGATCCCCTGATAATTGAATTTGCAGTTTCTCTGTGTTTCCTACATGAGTTAGTCATACAGTAATGGCAGTCACTAGATAGAGGTGTCAAAAACACAGGGGAAGTTTCGGGTAGATGTTCTGCAGGTAATTGAGCTTTTCTCATATTCAGACTTTTTCTTGTCTTCTGTGGTTTGGTCCAATGCCCATTGGGATCCATGGAAAAACTCCATTTGAACTGGATGGCGTTTGGAGGTCTGGTTTTGTGGCATGATGATTTTCTTCTGTTTGTGCTAGAAAGAATGGGAAGTGCTGAGCAAACTGCAGGACATAGACCAGGAGCCYGTGTCCGGCCTTCGGGTCCCGGAACACGAGGCAGACGGGAGATGTGGTTYTCCCGCTGCGGCTGATATCTGACCTAAACCTGCTCCTGGGCTCTGCAGGCTTTTGCTAAGCGGACGTTTTTCTCTATGAATCATGCATGGAATTTGCATCATGTGTCGCAYACACTGAATAGTGGAAAGAACATGACTCAGTTATATTCATTTTATGAATTGAACTCGAAGGCGAGATGTTTTGCATCGTTTAGGCCAGAAGTCTCCATTTTCCTCCCTTCTGTCTCTTCCAGCACCTGGCTACTCACATGCCCCCAGACACTCACACGGTGCCCCACCATAGCACACCTTCCACCCCTCCTTCACTTTGCCCCTTCTGCTGGACGTTGTTTACCACTACCGATTCCCTACAGTGACAAGGATATTATTGTTGTATAATTATTATTATTTTTGTGCCTGTCACTCATCTGGACAGGAAAGCTTTAAGAACCTTAATTACTTTGTGGCCAGACATGCAGCTATATTTCTAAAAGTAGCTTTTCTTTTTTGGATCTAACTCATTTCCTACAGTCTGGTTTTGTGAGTATGCTAAAAGCTTTCTGGTCCTCAGGAACCCCTGTACTTTGCACATACACACACACCTCTAGTGTGAAAATTTGGAAAAATTAAATTTTCAGCTCATGTCAATCACATACCTGGAGTCAATTGCAGGTTCACTAACATATCCCGCTTTCACTTGTGGGCTAAGTGTCTTTCTAAAATGAGCTCTGTGATTGCTGTATGCTACAGTTCAGGAACCTTTCAGATGAAATGTTCAATAGAAAATATCATCATTATTCTAAAAATGTAATTTCCGGCACTCACCACCAACTATGTTGATTTTTATATTTTGTGAAAGAGGTGCAGTGGAGCTGGCAGAGAGGTAGTAATTCCCTTGAAGCTGCGTCCCCACTGATGTGATTTTTGCTTGACAGCTGATGCATCATGGTATATGCTTATTTAGACAAATAAATAAGAGGGCTGTTATCTGCCAGCCTGGCCTGAGGGCTTTTAGCAACACCAGAGAGTCTGCTGGCTTTCCTTTCAACATCCAACAAGACGATTAGGGAATCGCATCATGGTAAAAGTGAATATTATGTGTTAGGAGTGCTGAAAAGATGAGCAGAGCTGAAGCTTGTGCATCTGGGAGAAGCCCAGGGTGGACTGCACTGTTGTGTACTCCTGACTGGAATTAATTCTTTATTAATTCCTTATTTCAGTATTACCATCATCACAGAAGCTGAATCACAAAAAGGGACTTGCTTCTGAATTTCTGTTCTAAAATTGTGGGTTGGACTTTTAGGATTTAGGCACCTAAATTCAGGCAGCACTCCGTCTCCTTGCTAAGTAAATTTCCAGAGAAGCTGACAAGGAACTATAATTAATACAAAAGTTTTAAATGTTTGAGTCTAATTCTTTCAGTCCATGGTGTGTGCAAGCAGCATCCTTGTACATATGGATAATACATGTGTATCTTCTTTATATTTTCTTCAAAACCTAGATTTTACTGCACAGGCTCTGCAGGTGGATTTTCATAACACACTAACCCTGGGCTGGGCAGAAATCTAACTCTTAGGCACAGCGCCCGTTAAAAGTTCCAGGCTGAAATAACACATGGACACATTAATATAGACACATGGAGCTGTGTCTGTATTAATACTGGTATTTGGAGAACACCTGATCACAGGCTCATCTAATCTGATAAAACTTTGYTGCCAACTACAGTAAGAGCAATTGGTCTCATAAATTGTAACTTCCCTAAGGATGACTTCATGTCTTTGTAAGCTGGGTTTGAAAGCTTGTCTTATGAAAAAGAACGGTCTCCTCAAAATCAGATCTCCCCAGATTCAATGACATGAAGAAGCAACAAATGATAATTCATTTTTTTTAAATACATTCCTTTCATTGAGGAAAGCTTAACGTGACAGGTTTTAAAATTCACGTTTCATTCTTTGCCTGTTCGCTCTTCCAGCAGCACAATCACACCCCAGYTAACTAACTGTGCTGCTTACAATAAAGCCTAATGATCCTCCACTGGCCCCCACCTCCATTAGCAGCTTCAGAATCCCACCAGAATCCCAATTAACACATTGATTTGCTTAAAAGGAAAATAGTGATCTTTGGCTGTCCATTCCACCAGCTGCGTGTTCCATCACCCAATCTCCAGCAAGTCCATTGATTTCCTTAAAATAAAAGCAGCAAATGTCCATTACTTCTCCTCCCCTAGCTGCAGGGTCCCACTCTGATTCCTCTTTTTGCCAGAGTTCACTGGGATGTTTCATCCAAGAAACTTAAAGACTAATATGCCATGTCTCTCTCCTGCTGGCCCACCGCTCCATCAAACTGATTCCAACTGACTGCTAGTGTGGGACTGAAGGAAACGCTCCGCAAGGATGTTAGCTCCATGCTGCCTRTTACAACTTGGTGAAGCATCCGCATAAAATGAGTAACAAAAAGGGTCATGGAAGCCGGTATGTTAAGGTTGTGTCCCCTACAATCACACTTTGATAATTAGGCTTTGTAATGAGGGAGCCCTCATTAGCAGGAGCTTTACAAGGAGTCTACCAATGTTATTCTTGAGGATGGCTGGGGGTCAGGAGGGAGCAGACCCACAAGGCCAGCTCRCCCTGAGACCCAGCACAGAGCGGCAGCTCTGGTGTGCCCCAAAGGGCTCTGCTTAGTGATGCCCTGGGAGAGAAAATACCAGAGGCTTGATGCCCAAGAAGATTCCCATTTGAGAATATTCATCCTGCTGTGCAACACACTGCAGACAGAGGTTATAAATAATTAGGAATGAGTGACCCAATTTGGATAATAGAKCCAACCTGCCTGTAAGCTCTTTCGAGCACTCTCTGCCTGGGCTGCACAGTGTTAGAAACTCCTCCAGGATGGACATGAGCACCAGTGTGGATGACTTTGTGAATAAACTAGCCCAAGCCTCCTTTGAGGTTCAATCACAACATCTAGACGTCTCAGATGGAAAACACCAGCTTCTGCTGGCCACTTAAATACCTGTTTTTCACTACAGCGACTGAAGTTTGCTCTGCAATAACTAACTCCAATGTGACTCCAATAGTAAAAAGTGCAATAGAAACACTGTGAAATAATAACCAAGTGATAAAATTACATGTAGGAACAAATAAAAACCTCACATGCACTGTAGGAACAACAATAAAAGGGTAACTCTCAACCTTTCTAATCTCACACGCAAACCACACCCCTGGGTATTGCCAACTAGCTGAACTCCTGAGTAGGAGTAGTGTGAGTGAAACCACATGGATGTGAGATGAGAAACGGCCATTCGCAAGCCATATTGGAGCATTTTTCTTGACATGCTGCAGAGTTACTACAGCTAGCTGCATTGCACAGGATTATTTAAATTACAGATCTGTGTTAATTTTAAAGCAGAGCTCAGTCAGTCTCAGCATCTTGGTCAACATCCRTGTATAACCCATAAAACAGGTTGAGGGGTGAGCAGTCCAGGAAYGGTGTCTTATCCATACTGAACTCAGTGAAGGGTTTGCTAATGTCCTTGTCAAGGTCAAGTTGTTATTAGCCTTATACTCTATTGTTCCTGAATGTGATTTTCTCTCTCTAAAAGATGGTTTGAATAATGTTGAGCTCCAGCTTCTATGGAGAGAGTGCACTCGGACAAGACAAATCATATGTAGTTGTTCAGTTCAGAGCAAACACTTGCATCTGTTCTATTCTGTTTTTCTAGGTTTCTTTTTAATTTTGCTTTTTCCTTTCCCCGTATTTACTGGACTTTAAATACAAACACAGAAAAAGGACGTGTAAAGCCTGGCTGCATTCATCTTTTCAATTAGAGAGATTGTTCTGCATCCTGAACTAGATTAACATGCTGCAACTTGCAAATCTGTGCAGCTTTTAGGTGCTCTACTGGATGCCAGCATACTTGTAGTACTGCACAGCAAGGCATTCGGCAGTCTCTAAATCACAGCAATTATTCTCAATGAGAATAAAATGAAGATAAAGCTGAAAACAGTACTGCACTTTCAGAAGAATGATTACAGGGTCTAAAAACTGGGCAGCAAGGTGTATATATTTTAGCAAKAGGCAAACTGAATCCTATGCAAAGCCTTTCATTTCCCTTCATTGCAACCAAGCCCTGGAACATTTCAAAACTCCCCATTTAAAAWTGTTAYTTATTTATTTATTTATTATTGCATTTTAAGGGCTTAAGGGGTGGGTTGTTCCCATCCACATGGATCCAAATGCAGCTTTTCCCTTTCTTGGTGGGTGAAAGCACAAGCTTCTGCTTTCTGCTTGCTTCTGTGCCCCCTCATCTCCAGCCTACTTACGTACCGCAGTGCAAGCTCCAATGAGGAGGGCGAAGCCTAGCCCGGAGTTTGCCAGCACACCTGCACGTGAGGCTGTGTCAATCTCCCCCTTCTTCCTCTCCTTAACACTAGAAAATTATTGCCAAGTGATTAGCATTTGCAGTAAGAAAATGGTTYAGTTAAACAATTCAACTTTTAATTCTGTTCCAAAACATGCGATCATTTGCAGAGCTTAGAGAGAATTACAAACACTAATTGAGTCTGACAGTGCTCCTGTGATGGCAGATARGGAATATTAAAGCCGTTTCACTGATAGGCAAACAAAAGTAGGTAAAAGTAATATAATTTTCCTGAGCTCATGCAGGAAATCTGTTGCAAGGCTAAGCTGAAAATTCAACATTTCTGATTGTCTGGTAGCCCTGCTCTCCATGAATTTGCCATCTCTGGTTATTAATTTTTGTACCGTGAGGACTTTGGGTCTTGTTTTGAAAATAACATCTGCTAAAATACATGGGCTAATAGATACATCTGCATTCRCAAGCAATAATGTAGCTCTGCATTCGGATTTCCACATGCAAATCTTGAATTAGTCTTCTAACAAGTTCATTATGTGAACGGTGTCTAATTTGCACACGCTGTTTTGGCAACTGGCTGTGCAATTTCCAACACGCAAACTGCATGCCTGCCCTTTGGAAACTGAAGCTCTTTAGCAACCCTTCATGTAAAATTCCCTATTTTTCTTTCATTGAATTAAGCTGATCTGAGAACTTTATTCTTTTTTTTTCTTTTTTTTTTTTTTTTTTTTTTAAAAAAAAGGGGAACCAATAGAGAATATTACAAATGACATCCTTAAAGTGAGTTAGGAGTATGATTGACTTTGAAATCACTTTAGTCTTCCAGTTTTTAAAGAGGTTTATTCTGATTAACTGACCTGAATGTTAACAGAACTGGGACTTTAATTTGTATTCAGACTGTAAGAATATCATCCACTCAGATGAGACAGTGTTGTTTAATTAGGTCTAGTAGTTAACTCAGAAGAAAGTAAATGCACTGCTAGAGGTTTGGAAGACTGCTACAGGCTCCTGGGATTTGCAGGAGTTTGGAGAAGCTTAAAAATAAGAAGTCAGTAGTTTTAAGAATTAGAAATGAGTGCTTAGAAGGTATCTGAAAGGTTTTGCAACCTCTGTAGTCAGCATCTTTTAACTTTGTATTTCCCATTAGTGTTAATGACCTTGGTAAGTTTGTAATTCACAATTCAAAGTTTTGGAATCCAATAAATAAGTTATATATATATGTAAGGTCCAATTTCTGTGGTTCCAAAGAAAGCCATCAGACATTAGGGTAAATCTGGTATTACAGCATCTTCCACAGGATCCTCTGTGTTTCCTCTGTGTTTCCTCTGTGTTTTACGATCTGAATGATCCGTGAAAACTGTAAGTAATGCTCATGCCACTGACACCAGCCATTAATAGCAGTGGAATGATATTATCTTCCCAGTCGTAGGCTGGATCTTTGCAGTTTTCTCTATAGTGGGTAAAAGAGATTATACCTCCTCTTTGATATTACCATGCCCACATAGCTTAATATAGTGTTGAGCCTTTGCTTCTGCTTTTTTTGTTGTTATTTTGGGGTTTTTTGTTTTTAATTGAAAGAAACACTGCAAATTGCAGACTGACGTTGTTTTTTGATGAAATGACAAAGCAAGCACAAAGCTCTACAGAGCTGACAAAACGAGATAGAAAAGAAAGGAATWATTCTTTAAAGTTGTAAATGTGAAAATTGATTCAAGAACACTAGCTGTTTTCAATTTTTTATTACCATGTAGCTGAAGGACACCCATGTTCTTCCAAACTGAAGTTTACGTTCTGATATGAAAATATAATTAACACTTAAATTGACACTTTATGTCCTGTGGAGTCTGAAATACCGCACAATTGATAGAAAAACCCGGGGCAGTAAAACATCTAAACCTTTCAAAAGSGGTTGCCCTCTTGCAGCAGCCTTGCACCCTGGGGGGTGACCGGCCTTGCCCAGCAGTCCCCKTTGGGAGCAGAGCTTGGCGGGCACCGAGGGGCACCACGTCACTTGTGGAGATCCCCCAAAGCGGCAGCGTGACTCAGGAGCCCTGGGGACGAGGGTGACCGTGAGCAGGGTGACGCTGCGGCTCGTGGGGCCTCCTAAACACGCTGTGGGCACAGCGAGTGCGCGGTCCTTCAGTGGCAGCATCTGGCTGCCCACAGCACCTCCCTGTCGCATCGCAGGGATATTTAACATAGCACGTGTTCAAATTCCCTGGTCACTTTTCACATGTATTCCCTGGCGTTTGCTTTAGTGGCAGGCTCATATGGAGGTGCGTGCTGCAGAGGACATTTGCTAGACCACAGGCCCTCTCTCAAATGGCCTGAAGTCGATGGAAAGCCTCCCTGTAGCAAAGCCCACACAATCCACCCCGCAGACACAGCTGCCCTTGTTGGCTGAGCAGTGCCGAGAAGCTCGGCTAGCTGAAGTCACCAGCGAGATGCATTGCTATAAACCACACAGCAAACGCCCCGCGCAGCTGCACCTGAGCGCTCCCTGTGCAGGGTGTGAGGGAGGACGGGGCTTTTAGCACAGCTCGTTAATTTTAGTTACAGTAATTTCCCCAAGCTGACACAAAATGTCTCCTAACGGCCAGAAAAGCCTGAGAATAAAAGGTATTCGTCCTGTAGTTTGGAAAGACAGCTATAGGATCACTAAATGTGGATTTTATTGTCATTGTATAAACAGAGTTTTAAATTGCAGGGTGGAGCTTTTACAAATTTAATCATATGTGATCACAGAGTAGCTTCATCTTAGTTCCTCTGCTTAGGCAATAGTGAAATGATGCACGCTTTCCATCAAGGGAGCCTCAGTTTGCAAGCAAGCAGAGGTCACAGCAGGAGCCTTACACGGATTTCAGTCCCTCCCTTGCTTCTTTCAGCAAGTGTTCGGGGGAGAAGGTGCTGCTCTGCTTGCCGGGTGAGCATGGGAACAGCACTTGTTGGCCCCCTTTGGGAAACCTCAAGAATTAGAGACCAAGTCCCAAGGGGCTACAAGAACAATCTGATATTTAGCTCCTGTGACTGAGGAGAAAGGTGGAAATACCTGGATTGGTTTATTCTAGGGAAGAAAAGATTAAGCAAGAGCATGGTAATAGCTGAGTACTATGGAGAAGGTTGATTTAGAGGGTGATGGTTAGTTATTTCCCATCTTCACTGGAGGTAGGACATGAGCTTAAGAAGAAATCTGCTTAATTTACAGGGAAAAAAAAAAGATAGGAAATTAGGAAAAGCTTTTTGCTTGTTAGGAAAGGTGGGTCCTGGAACAGCTCTCTAGGGTAGGTTTGGATCTCATTCTCTGACAGGTTTCTAAGACTGTGTCTTAGAAGACTTCTGTGTCTGTGTCTTTACACAGACTGTGTCAGATAAAGAAGACTGTAGTGCACCGAGGAGAGTCTGTTGGCAGAAGTAACTCAAACTTGGCAGCACAAGGAGGGGAGAGGCTCTTGGTTGTGCTCCTCTGATCCGCACAAGTAGAGGTAGCCGGGCCTGCAGAACGTGTCGCTGCACACCGACCGGAGCTGGTTTATGGAAGCTGGATTGTTTTATTGCAGGCAAAAAATGGGAGGTGGCAGGAAATGTTGCGTGTCTGGACTGAATGATTTCACTGACAATTTTCTGCAATGGTATGTTTTTATACGTCTTTTCAAATGTCTGCATCAGGTTGTACAATTTGGCTTTATAAAAAAAAAGTAGAACAAAAGGAGAATAAATTGTATTTAACCCCTAGTCTTGAGAGAATTATAGGATTTCAGGTTTTGCTCTTGTTTGGAGCAAAAGGGACCATGGACAGCATGAAGCCTGTGTCGTGCAAGGGCTCTGCTCCCCACCACGTGCCATGGCTGTAGCCGAGCCCACCGTGTTCCCCAGCAGGGCCGGGTCCATCTCCACATTTGCTGTTCCTGCTTTGACTAGAGCTTTAACATGAGGATGAGGCTCTCGTAGGAGCCTATGGAGCCAGACGAGCCACTTGGTGCAGCAGTGCCCAGGCGGCCGCTGCGAGGCCTGCGGGCATGCGGGGAGGGCGCCCGGCTCCCGTGCCCGGCCTTGACGCGGATCCTCCGGAGCAAGCCCGGGCTGGAGAGGTTCATTTGAGACCTCATCAGCCATCTCGTGAAGTAATCCACTAAAGACATGAGACCGGGCAGATAAAACCTGGGGAGGTAGTAGGGGAATGGTAGTTGGTGCTTGAAACAATTAAGAGTTCAGGGGTGAGTAAGAGGAAAAACAACTGCTTTTTATTAAAAAAAAATTCATGGGCAGCGCTAGAGAAGTAATTCCAGAAACGCCTCCCAGATAGCCAGGTCCGGCTCCGCTCCGCTGCCCCGAGACGGAGGTGCTGCTGTCGGAGCAGCGGACAAGCCCCAGCCGCGTGCACGGGAGCCCCAACCCACGCGTCCTTGGTGCAGGGCAGGTCACAGGCTCTCCTGCCAAACCTGCCCTCGCCAAACTCTCCACACCAATGCGCAGGATAGGAGCTGCGGCAGCAGGGATGCGCCGCGCGGGAGCATTACATCACCGGCACAGGGCTCCATTGGCTGCGCCCGCCGGGGACAGGACCTTCCTCCTTGCACCTTCCCAGAGCTGCTGCCGCTGCTGCCGCCGCTCGGGAATTAACTCCTGGGTGGCTGTCACCTAGGGACCAGCCTGCAGTCCTGACTCGTTAGAGGTGTGGTGTTTCCTATAGGGGATTTTGCGAGCCCCAGCTTGAAACTCTGAATGAACAGGCAGGGAGGTTTGGTCCAGATTATATCCCAAACTCTGTGATAGAAAAAAATGTATTTTGGCTTCTTCAGGAAAAAATATCAAGCTGTCAAGGATATTATAAAAAGCAGAATGGACTGCACTAGGGATAGTGTGCAACCTTAGGAATCAATGAATTTCTCAGGGAAGAGGAGGGCTGCTGCAGTGGAATGAAGAAGTCCTCTAGCTGGTTAATCAGATTAATCGGTGGTGCTGAAAACAGGAAGATGCTGCAGATGCAGGTTAGCTCTGCCTTGCTTGAATCTGTGTTGCTCTATTTCAGTTTGCAGCCAAAAATAGCTGAGAGATTTAAGCTGTTTTGCAGGGAAAAGAGTGGGGTCCATCTGTGTGTATGCAGTGTGTGCGTGTGTGTTCTTTCTCCTTTCAAAATTCCCCGTTCGCACAGTAAGTGTAAGAAATCAGTTTCGTAAGATTGCTGCCCAAAATCAGCTGATGAAACCCATTGCATTCTAAGTAATTTGGTTATATAACTTTTCCAGAAAAAAAAAAAAAGGCAGCATACACACACAAAGAAACCCCACACACAGAAAGATGCAAGGAAGTTTCTGGAAGATCATTTCTTGCCTAACTTTTTTTTTTTTTTTTCCTGAAGAAATGTTGTTCCAGGGAGTGTCTGACTAGTTCTGCAGCTTGGCAAAAAAGCCAGACGTTACCTCATAGCTGCGGCCAGACAGCCCATTTCTATGCCAGGCAACCACTGCAGCGGCTCGCAGCGCAGGGCCCGGCTCCAGGAGCGCTCGTGCTGCCGGGCGAGCCCCGCGCCGCCCTCTGCAAGGTGGGCTGCGGAGCGGGGCCTCGCTGCGCTCCCTGCCACGGGGCCGGGGGGCACGGCGGGCGGCCCAAGGAGGGCCGGGGRGCGCAGCAGGCGAAGGCGGCATCAATAGTCTGCATCCGTGTTATCTGCGGGAAGCAGGAGCTGCTGGAGCTGGCCCGCTCCGCCGCCATGCCCCCTCCCCACAAAGGACCACATCCTAAAGGTCAGGGAGAGGGAAGCGATGGGGAAACAAAGAGCCGTCCTGACGGAGCAGGGAACAGGTCAAACTGAATTAAGTGTTTAATTGTCTCCCCTGTGCCTCATCAGGCGGTTTGCTTTAAAGCAAGAGGGATCGTTTCTTCCAGCAACAAAATTACCAATTCATCAGTGAGTTTGAAGGTGAAGAGTGTTTGTAAACATTACAGACAATATCATTTGCTGCTCGACTCCCTCGGTGTTGATTTACCTTGTGCGACTGTGTCATTTACTTAGTATGTCTGTGTGTCTACATGCTCAGTGTCGTAAATGCAGGGGACCCACCCCCTGCATTGGGTCCAGATTGTTGCTGCCCTCCATTGCCCTGAGCCCAATCCTGCCACTCAGTTGGTGCTTTTTTGGCTAATTTGGTCTAACAAAATGTATGGATTTGGATTGTCTTTAATAGCTCGTTTTCCAGATGAGAAAGCTCRTAGGTGCAGAGGTCACATATAAAATCAGTAGCAGGGTCAAAGCTTGAACAATTCTTGGCTCTAGGTCTAATGTTTGACCTCTAATGCAGCACGTGCTCCCATAGGAGGAGTGAATCAGTCCTTGTTCAGAGCAAGTCCTGCGACTTCTTCCAAAGCTTATTTTTATTCCTTGCGACTTACCAAAAGAAAAAAAAAAAAAGAGGCACATTCCCAGATTTTTAGGAATTTCTACTGCACAATGCATCAATTTGGAGAAGAGAAAGGGACTAAAATGTTATGCTAATAGGCTCAGGGTAAGAGTGGTATCCATCTGACTCCATTAAGATTGAGTCCAACTGTTGCATTACAAGACCCAACAAAATGTGTCAACACCATCGATGGGGAAACCACAGTGGGATTTTTTCCAAGATTTATAAGAAAAGATGTGCTGTGGACCGCCCCAGCCTCCCTCGCGTGGGCTGAGAGGCCGGTAGCTCCAGTCCTCTCTGCAGTGACAGCGCTGGAGCGCTGCGGCTCCAGCCGGGCCCTTCTGCCCGGGCATCGCTGGGGTCTCCGGGAGACGGTGCCCCCTCCCATGTGCCGTCCACACGTGTGCCGTGTGCTTGGGTGGCGGCCTGGGTGTGTGTAGCTCGGCAGGCCCGGTTGTGAATGCGCAGCTGTGTGAGTGTTCGTGGGGGGCTCAAGCAGCGAGAACCACAGTCTGAACACAGCTTTCCTGTCGTGCGGAATCCAGCTGCTTCCTGCGTGCCGGGAGCTCCGTGGGGCTATTTGGACAATCCAGGCACAGGGCTGCAGGCGTAGCAGCAAAAGGAGAAAGTAAAGGAATGTTTCTCKCTTGCTGTTTGGCTAACAAGAAGCCCGAGGGGTGAGCGTGGGGAGTGCTGGGTGCTGGGAGCTGGGCTGGCTGGGTGCCTCTGCCTCCCTCCCAAGCTCTTCCCCAGCTCACTAATAGAAATACAGTTTAATTCCCACTTTACAGTMACCATAGGACCACATCATTTTAGGGCCAAATTTCCTTTTTAGCATATTGAAGTTTAATGTAGAGTAAATTTCCTTAACCTTTGGCCTGGTGCTTAAAAACATACTAGCAACCCTTGGCACATGGGAGAGAATCCCGGGCCACTCCTGTTTTTCCACAGTGTGAGGGGATTTGCTGTTTCTTATGGTTTCTCATGTCAATGAAGGCAAAAGAATCTGGGCATGGGGACTTCCAGACCTTGCGTGTGCAGGGGGTTGGACTAGATGACCTCTAGAGGTCCCTTCCAACCCTAGCCATTCTATGATTCTATGATTCTTAGCTCCATCTGGGAAGCTCTGGGCTTGTTTCCGTACTCCTCACCTGGCTACAGTGTTGCTCTGGGGGCATTTTGCAGCTCTCATGGAGTCTGAGCTGCTGCAGCTTCACACAGATTTATTACATTTGGCCCCTCACCTTCCTTGTCCCCCCTGCCTTTGGTGGGGTTGCTGCATGGAAAGTCCCTGGCTTTGCTGCAAGCTGTATCTGCCCCCATGGGACCATGTGTACTTGAAATAGCTGCAGAAACCTGGCTAGGGAGGAGCAGCACATGAGCCACCATCATTCTCCCACTGCTACCGAAACAGCCACTATGGAAATGCGGTCATGGGATCTTAGGGCATTGCGGGTCAATAGACACAATGAGAAGCCCAAGGATGGCATCAACCCCGAGCACTGGCTCCATCCTTTTGTGGCCAGGCTGCAGGGCAGGGGAAAGGAGGGTTTCTCCCAGTGRGAAAGGCCAGTTAAATATATTTATGGGGTACAGTAGGAAAAAAGCATTAAAAAATCCTTGACTCTAACCAGATCCTCCTCCCCAGACAAACTGGAAGCAGTTGGGGAGCCTGAGACCTATGGGATRATGGACAGACATAAGAACCAGCCCTGCTTGYCCTTGCAGGGAGCAGCAAAGCCATCGGTCCCAGRGCACACTCAGGAAGAGGTTTTGTTTGTGGAGTGATATAAGGAGGGGGATGCCTCTCATTTTGTCTCGATGTGGATGATAGAGGTTTAGCTGCCTGTGTAGGCAATGCCCGTTGGGAAATAGATATGGATGCAMCTGCAGTTTCCATGGAAGATAACAGAGGTATTAACATTAAAGAGCAGAGATTGTTTAGGTTGTTTGGGGGAAGGAGAAGGGAAAGAGAGAGGAGAGAGCTATTTGAGGAGAAGGATTTATTGGCCTTTGAAAGTGGGGATCTGCGAGAGGCTGGAGTGGGGCTGCTGTGTCATTATGGGCTGCACTTGGAGATGTTTCAGAGAGTAAACTAGTAATAGAAATATTTTATAGGCCACCTGACCAGAAAGAACAACTGGGCTGTGAAATGACTGTGCAAATAAAACAGGCGTGTAAAAGGGAGAGAGTGGAAGGAACTGAAGATTTTAACTACCCAGGCATAGACTGGAATACATTAAGGGAAGGAAAATAAGGCTGGAGGTATGTTTGCAGATGAGAYGCGGGCCTGCTTGCTGATGCAGCCTGAGCATCGGCTGCCCGGGGACGGCTTGAGGACGTGCTCAACACGCGGAGCCCTGGGGAGGCAGCTCTGACCGGCTCTGTGTGAATGGATTTTAAAGGTGGATCGCGAAGCAAAAGGTAAAGAAAAGAAAGAACAGCAACAGTGGTTTCAGTCTTGAGGGGCCTTGGAGCTCAAATTTCAAATACTTGGGTTTTATTGACTCAAACTTCCACAGAAGCCATCAGTGGAGTGTCAAATTGTGACCCGCTAATGAACTAAACCCTGAAAGTGCCAGGTTTTACAGCGGGTAAAGCTCTGACTCCCATTAGTTCAGCCTGGGGAAATAAGACCTGTAGTGAAATCCTGGCCCCACTGATACCAGTKGCAAAACTCCCACTTGGTTTAACAAGGCCAAGATCTCAGGCCAAATGTTCATAGCCTCCTTTTGCAGAGGCAGGAGGAAGGGAAATAGGAACCCAAGGAGGGCTTGAGGAGTGGCAAAGGTCTGGGGTTTCATTGCCTGCCATAAACATCGGTTAACGAGTCATCCAAAAGAGACACCCACCATTAACAGTAATGACTTCAGACCACTAAGAGCAAGGCTTGAGACTGTGAGTGTCTGCATCCCGGTGAGCAGACCAAGAGGATCTGGTGGAAGTTCATCCACCAAAAACAGCTCATGTGGCCGTGTCCCAAGGTCTTGGCCGTGCACTTGGAGCGATGCAGCCACCCCTGCGTGCAGCATCGAGCTCTGAGCCTGCGGCCAGCTGAGCCCGAGGGCCGGAGCCCATGGCCCGCCCTGCTGCAGGGTTCTGCTCATTGCCGTGATGCTCTCAAGCGCTCTCTGCACGAGCAGAGTGCCTTTGTGCTGCAGACCGTGTGACCCCCTTGCGTTTTAAAATTAGAAGTATTGAACCGCTAGGAAGGTGTGCTAGCTTTCTTTTTCTATTTTTTTAATTGTATTTTAGAGATTCCCACCCTGCTATTTCTTTCTGTTGGCTGATTGAAAGCTACTATAATGAACCACATATGAACATGACTGTGATTTTTTCTTTATAAAGAGCAGAACATGGATCAGTTCTGGGTAGGGTACTGTGTGCTTATGATGTAAAGTGGACAACGAGTAGCTGATTTTTGGAGCTTTGCAGTCCTTACGAATCGTCCCCTGGTTTGTGTTTTGTGGTAATCCATTTACTTGATTTCACCTTGTATTTCCTATCTAATGAAAAGAAAAAAGATAATCAGTATGGTGGTTAAATTGAGAGGTTTGGGGAGCTTGTAAATGTCTGTGAAATAGATGCAGGGATAACACATAGTGGGATATGAAATCTCCTGCAAGCATAGCATTATCTCCAAGTGACAGCTTTCTCATTTTATTCCTTTGTATTTTTGAAAGAACTATTCCTAGTTGCRTTTTGGGAGAAGCAGAGGGAGGGAGTTACAAGGAGCGAAAAGAAACCCTAAACCCCACATACCAATAGGTACCAAAGAATCACAGCTCTGTTAGTCACCATTGCTGCTGCGTGAATCAATAGAGACTGACTATTAAATAAAGATTCAGCCTTTGTATAAACTGTTACCTAATAAGCAGACAGTCTGTGTTCAGTGAATGCCTCAGGGAAGATGCAGGCTGAGACCTCCAAAGAGAGACAGCTCCATGCACAAACATTTAGCAAACGCTGAGTTTTAAGAGTCTTTATAAAAATAACCAAGCTGATATTAGTACAGAGATTTATGTTTTTAATTGAAGCGAGGACTCTGSTAAAATTCTTTAGTGCACAAAGGCTACCAAAGAGAAAGGTAATGATATTTACGCTGCACAGCCTGTGCTGCTGCAGGTGCCTGGGGAGCCGGGGGGCCCGCAGGGCGTTGGGCAGCGGCTCCGGGGAGCGGYGGGACAGCCCGTCCTGCGGCCRCAGCGCCGCGGGCAGCCCCGGGCAGCAGCGGCCCGCGGGCCGACAGCAGCACGGGCCACACCGTGGGGGTTTGGGCTTCTTCCATCGCGACTTCCATTTGCAGAGAGAGTTGTTAAAGCAGTCCCCTTTCTATCCCTTGCTGTTCCTCCCAAACTTTTCAGATGGTTTAACCCACCCCTGAAAATTAATAATCAGAACTTCCCCTAAAATGCCACTGAAAACTGCTGAGAGGRAAGCAGATTTTTGTTCCAGCTGAAAACATTTTTGGCGGTGAGGGAATTTGTTCATTAAAACTGAGATTCTCCAGATGAGTGAATATGATCTGTGGCAATGGTCTCGGAGCGCCTACCCCACTGCCCTACCTCCTCCCTCAATGTTGGTCATGCCATCTCAGGAAAGACTACATATTAAACAGATCTCCTAGTAGCACTGACAGGGTTTAATAAAGAGAGTTTCCCTCCCTTTTTGTGCCAAACAACACACAGGCARTGCATATTTCTTGTCCAGTTCACCTGGAGTAGCTGTGGGTGCTTCCACATCCCTGCTTGCGTTTCTCGGGGCTGCTCGGAGGGTTTCAGGCAGCAGCTGATCGCTGTGTCCCTAACCCGGTGTTTGGGGTCATGTTTTCTAGCTGATTTGTGTCCCAAGAGCAGAGCCAGACGGCTGCTGCTCCGGGTAATTAAGCAATAGGCGCAAAGTGATTAATCCGGATGTTTAAGGTGCGGAGATTGCTAAGGGCTGCAGAAAGCTGAATCTGACTAAGTAAACTGAGCAGAATAGGAAAACTTTTCAGCAATTATCAGCTCATTTTGGGGTTTCTAACCCGTTGCTTTAACGTCCTGGCTGAAGACGCTCCTTACACCCACATCAGGGTTTGCCCTGGGCTGTTCGGCTGCCCTTGACAGCTGGCTGGGGCAGAAGGAAGTCCCCCGACCACAGCCGCGTCCCAGCAAGGGCAGCGGAAGAAGCTGAAACCTCGGAGGTTCAGATCCTGCTTTAACAAGGGAGATGAAATCAGGGCTGGAGAAACAGGCACTGCCCTCCACCACTCTGGCAGTGCATCCAGTTGGGCCACCATGGTCCACCTATGGYGTGCACGGCTGGACACGTCCTGGTGCCCTGGCCAACAGGCTGGTCAAACTCTCAAATCTGGTGGGAAAAAATGTGGAGGTTCTTGGTACCGCTCTGTGGTGCATCCAACAGGGAGAGACACAAAACTGGAAAGCAGTTGCCCTCAGATATAACAAAGAAACACAAAAACGTAATTACTTCTCAAAATAGCAGTATCAATGGCTGGGCCTGCAAATCTCTCCGCTAGCCAGGTAAGAAATTAGCATTTCCAAGAGGACCTTTGCCAGGTGCAAGGGATGGAGGAGTGGGAGGCAGCGRTGCCTGAGCTCTCGGGGCTGAATCACCCTTCCCAGACTGCCTGGTTCAGCAGCAGCCCGTCCGTCCGTCCGTCTGCCTCCCGCTCCGCACTTATCTGATGGTCCAAGGCACTTGCTCGTATTTACATTGCCCGCAGGGCACGCTGGATGGGAGCACATTCCCGCTCTTGTTGCAGTTGATGAATGCAGCCCTATTAAAATATCATCTCATCCTCACACTAGATTGCAGGCTAAGATAATATGTGTGTTTCTTCTATATCGTTTATACAAGAAAGATTATGTTAAATGCCAGACCCAGTAAATATTTCAAGATMCACTGCATTGCTGAGAACAGTTTCTCCCCGGGCATATGTTTCAGAGCCAAGGAAAACACTTTAAAAATTTCCTTCCTGTTTAATTTTTTTAAAGGGCATTTTCCCTATATCTCTTGCCGAAATGACAAGTTGTCATGTTTCATGATCTTATTACAGTTGCAGATGTAACTCAGCAGGGAATCTGCCCAAGTTTACATTTAAAATCATAAGACCCTGATTCTGCTTTTTTTTTTTATCAGTTTAAATCTTTTTACTATGGTGTAGGACTTCCAGTTTTACCTCATTGTAATCAAGATCAGAATTGCTCCTAATTATAACACTTAACTCCCTGTGTAGTGCTTTACACTTTCCAACCTCTCTATATTCATCAATTAATTAATCCCCAAAGCAGTTTTATGTTCCCACTAGAAGTACGGGAAACCGAGGCGTAAGGATGAGGAGAGCCGAGACACGGAGATGCYGGGGCTGGCACCAGAGCCCCCTCACCCTGCACCCTGGCCATGCCCACCCAGCCAGGGGCACTGAGCAGGTCTCAGCGTGGTGCCCACAGGGATCCCGCTGGAGTTTGGGAAGTAGGTGATGGATGAGAAGCTGAAGGGGCTTGGGAAAGAGTCCCGTGCTCGGCAGTGCTGCCTCGCCTCGTAGCTGATCCCTGCAGGAGCTGCCCCGTGGAAGAGCTTGCCACAGACCCACTCCAAATAGACACTTACAGCCTAATTTGTGTGCGCTTTGTTTTGGGAGGTCAGATTCCCTGCATCCTTGCCATTATTATGAGTGATGAAGAACGGACTGTAATAGTGTCTGCACTGTAGTTAAGTCTTGAATTCGCTTCTGTGCAGAGTGTACAGCTCTTTGGAGAGAGGACACAAGAATAGGCAGATGGGTCTGAAAAGCATACAGAGCTATGCAGCCAGTTCAAACCAAGCTGATGGTCTTTAACCTCAGGGGAGCCAGCCTTGCCCTGTGTTTCAGGCATTTGTTCCATGCCTTTGCCATCCTGGGCTAATGTTAACAAGGTTAATGACAATAAGGATCAAAACAGCTCAGGGAAGAAAAAATGGCCCCCTCCTAATCCCACTATTGTTCTGCACCTTGTAGTTTTGTCTCTCTCAAGTCCTTGCTGGGCAGATTGTCCTTCCTGGCTCTCCTAGTTGTGCCAGAATAACTATTCCGTGCTAGTTGCACCGGGATAAATCCCTGCCTGGCTTCTGCAGTGAGAGCCATGGCTGTGCAGAGACTTCCCGCCAGAATAAAGCCATTTTTATGCCAGAATAATGTTGAGGCTGGGATTTTTTTGCGGTTTTCTGGTATAACTCCTCAGGGAAGATACTTCCCTGTACACAATGTTTCCCTGTGCCATGGAGGCAACAGGGAAACAGGAGCTTGGGGAGGAATTAGCCAACTGAAACCTTTGGAGGTTTCCCCATCGCTTCTTATGGAAGACAAAATATAAAGGACAGAGACACAAATTCCTGTTACWAAATTGGTTGGTTGGAGAGGGAAAAATAGAGAAGTGACTTTCACGAGGAACGGCAGGTTGCATGGACTTTAGATTATGTGATTTTGGAAGGTGTGAGTCATTAGGAAAGAAGAGGGGAAAAAAATCCTTCTGGTCGCTATGCAGTAAYGCAGAACAGTTGTTCCTATGTTTATTTGTGTGGTTTCCAGCTCTGAAATGGTTGGCATGCACGGGTGTGAGATAGGGACTGTGCGAACCCCGAGCAGAAAAGCAAATATTCACCAATACAATAGCAGCTGCTTCCAAGTGTAGCACCTGACGCAAACACGTTAAACATATCGGAGAGGAGGGCCTGTGAAGGGAAGCCGGGATTCTTTTAGCTTCCATTTCCTGAGAGGGGTTTTGTTTTTTCTCTTTTAATAACTGGAACAACTGCATTGCATTGGAAGTCCAAGTAGGGTTGGCGAGAAAAGTCTTTGATCTCTTCTTTTGTACTGTAGGCTGAAAAAAAAGGGAAGTTTCCCAGTGGAGTTACTCCGTGAAAAACAGGGGCATCTGTACATGGAGCAGTTTGTTCTTCTTGCAGAGTATTCATATTTTGATTGAATATTTCATTCATATAATTTGCTCTTAGGCACCTTTCTATCTTTTTCTTAAGAAAAATTGAAAATAGAAACAAAACCAGCTTCTGTTTGTGCGCCTCCTGAAGCTCCCCTGTCTTGGATATGGACATTTGTTCTCTTTTCCTGTTTCATGMTCTTTTTGAACTCCGAGGTGGATAAAGGTCAGTTTATTATCAAATTGGTTGTATTTTTGTCTTGCGCACGGAGGGGTCGAGGCTGTGGCCGCCCCGGCCCGTTTTGCTCCCTGTTCTGTGTCTGCGGGGACCCTAGCGCTCCCGTCTGGACCTTCCCTGCCGCTCAGGAAGGAGGGAAGGGCGGCCGGAGCGCCGGGCTGGGCCAGGCAGACCCCGCGGCCTGTCAGGAGAGACGCYGCTCGCTTGCGCTGACGCCCCATCGGGACCCCGGGAAGTGCCGGGCGCTGCCTTCCCRTCACAGCAGCTCCCACGGCACGGGGTGGGTCCCGGGGAGCCGCCGCTGAGCGATCCGGAGGCTGCACCACGTTGGCATCCCGTTCAGAGAGACCGGGCCTGAGGGSTTGGATGGCAGAGAAGAGCATATGCCGCCCCGGAGACAGGAGCGCGCTGGGGTTGGCCYGAGACGGAGCAGCGCGCCATATGTTGACCCACATCGGGACTGGCTGCGGGGTTGGGTCCCGGCTTTGTCGCATTCAAGACCTCCCACGTGTTTGTGAGGCTTCCAGYCCCTCGTGTCTGGCATTCCCACCCCGTCTGCCACCGTCCCAGGGAGCTTCCTGCTGGGYGCGAACCTCTGCCTTTCCTTTGGAAATCACTCGGGGGATTGACGTGTCTTTGCTGAGTGTTTTTTAATTTTTTAGGCAAGGAGAATAAAAGAGTTGCATCCAAAACAAAACATTTTATATTGTGGACRAATGAAACATTTCCCCTTTCTTCTTCTTCTTCTTCTTTTTTTAATTTTCCTTTTTTTCTTTCTTTGTTTTCCCTTTTCTGCTCAGCAGCGCAAACTGCTGTCCACCTGGAACGCCCTTAGAGCACGATGCCGCCATCCTCCCCTTGGCTCTCGGGCATCCCGCCGCCTGCACCCGCATTCCCTTCCAGGGAACCCCGCTGCCTCAGCGCCTCACCCCAACCCCGGGGCTTGTTCCTGGGTCTATCAGATTAATGACATCAGCTCCACCGGTCTGCATGGGCGGCTGCAAAAACAGCAAGGTGGTGATTCAAAAGGGAGAGCGCCTTCCAGGCGGTTGTGTTGTGTTYGGCTCCCCGGGCAGTGCTTTTTTACGGGCTCCCAAATTTGCTTGTCCTTGGGCAAATCTCCTCCCCAGCGTGGTCCTTCTGGGATCCCGAGCTGTTGYTGAAAGCAACCAAAGAAGCCTGGACACAAAACACCGGGTGCCCGGGGGACACGAGGCCACCGCAGACCCACTCGCCGCGGGGCCACGGCTCCCACAGGCGCTTTGGCGCTGGGGACCAGCATTTGGATYGTGGGTCCCTGATTATTTTCCGAACCTCTGCTGACTTTTAGGACCTGCTGCATGGGTAACTGAAGGAAGATAAAACCTCCATAAGCACTGCTGGCAACGAGGGCGGCGGGGTCTCGTTACGAGAGGCTCGCTGGCCTATGCTCTAACTGTGCATTGCGATGGTGCTCTGCAAACTTTGCCCCTGCAGACTGATGGAAAACGGCTACATGCAGCAGGGATTCGTTTTCTAAAGGAAATGAGGATATAAATTCATTTAAGAAATGACGTGCCAATTTTTCTTGCTCCGTTTTCCTCTCATAATAAACAGTACAGCTGCCAGGAATTTTTTGTGGAAATAACACTTGCTTTCTTCTTTTTATTTTTTTTTAAATCCTGCTCAAATATTATAAAAGACAGATATATCATATTTACGATCTCAGCAGAGGTAACCCTCACTAAACAAATGAAGATCTGTCCCTGTCCCCATCGACTGCTGACGGCGATAACAACATAAGATGCAACATTACTTCACCAAAACTTGGAGAAAATATATAACCCATTTACTTAATGGACTGAGCTATAATGTCATCAGTTAAGTGAATGCCGTGAATGCAGAACAAGATGAAGTAATTGCTTCCAAAAGATTTCTGGAATGAAGTAGAGCTTCACAGTGACTGGTCTCCTGGGGTYGCCTTGATAACCTGTTTTCAGCTGCAATCATCGAGCTGGTCCATATTTTTTTAAGGAAAACTTCTACCTGAGAAACACACTTAAAGTGAAGCTCTCGTGCCTTGAAATGCGCCAGTTTGAATGAAATTTCAGGGTGAATTTATCTCTACCTGCAGAGAGTTGGTCTGTCTAGAAGACCACCTGACCAACCTGTCCTCGACCTTCTTTCTGGTCAGGATTTCTGCCCGTGTGGTTTGGGTTTGATTTTGGGCTGTTTTAGAACAGCCTAGGTTGTTTTCTGATAATCAAAGGAAACAACTGTTGGGAATGGCTTTTGTTTGATTTTGTCCACAGGGTTTTCCGGAATCTCTGCAGCTCCTCAGGATTAACCTGGGACAGAAAATCAGGACCCAGCTCCCTCGCCCAGCTCTCCTCCTTTATCCCTCACACAGTGCCTCTATCTGCTCTGCTTGTTTAATTTAAAATTTCCCTCAGCAATATTATTTGCACAGTGTCTTTTTTTTCCCCCCATTTGTGCTGGATCCTTTGGATTGGCTGAAATATTGAGTTCTTTCCATCTGACTTGGAGGTTTCTGGTGTTACAATTACTCTGGAAAATTTTAAGTGCTTAATTAACGTGCAACTACTGGAAAGGAAAAGGAGGAGGAAATACCCAGTTACAGGCCTTTGATTTAACAGATGGGAGAGCCTTGTGGTACAAAACACACACAAACACAGGTCTTTTCAAGAAACTGGGATTCTCTTCCCAYCCCAGCACCCCGTGTGGTTTTCATGCACTCTCTGGGCATCCTTGCCTACCTTTTGCTGTCGTGTCGTATTTTTCTTTCCCATCCATGTAGCTTCTTCCCTGTTGGGAGGGTGAGTAGCTTAGGGCTGGCTCCAGACAGCCAAAAGAGAAGGCTGCATCAGGCAGGAATGAACCTGCCCCGTTGCATCCAGTGCAGAGAGACACTGTGAGATGCTCCACGTCTGGAGCAGGACAGGACCGAAGGATTCCTTAGGAAGGGAAAGGGAAGTCTGGTGAGGCCTAGAAGCCCATGGAACATGGTACTTTATAGGAGACCAGCGACAGCTGTGGGACGGGAGCTCAGCAAGCAGAGCTGTCCCCAGGAGCCAAACTAGCGGAGTCACCTCCTATTTCAACCCATCTTCTTCCCAATAGCCCCCGTTGTCCCCGACCAGGTGCCCTTGTCCTCAGTGCGTTATCCTCCCCCCCCCATCCTTGCTCCCATTACTTCTGTTCCCCCTCAGATTGTTTTGGTCACTACACCTGTGAGCAAGCCCGTACTCGTGGAGAAAATCTGTCGTTTGGCACTGCTCCGTGGTCCATTTTGCTCCCCCGGTGCCTGGGTTAGGTCCTGTTCAGCTTTAGCTCTGACAGCGGCGGGTTTGTCTCTCTCTGCCRCCGTGTTTCCTGCATGGGCTGCGCTGGGACCCACCGGCCAGCAAGGCAGTGACGGTCCCTGCGYGGCCAAATGCTGGCTTGCTAGCCATGGGATTATGTAAAGCAGCAATAAAACCCTAATAAATGATTTGCTAAAGCCTTTTCTCATGCACACATTTCCTGCTACAAAATTATGACTCAGGCATCACCATTTTCAATGGTCTGTTCTTYAAAGGATTTTTTTTTTCACCCAACAGGGCTTTGAATCCTTTTCCCTGAGATGTGTTAGGTATCTGTGCAAGCACCATGTCGAGGTGTTGTTGTTATGGTAACTCTTATGTTTTAGTTTGGATTCTACATATAGTGCAATTATGAATGTGCTGTTGTGTTAAAACAATCTGAGCTGCCCCCAGTGCGTGGAGCCAGTGCTGCTTGGTAGGACCTGTGCATCCCTCTGAGGCAGGGCTGCGTTGCACCGCTCGGAGAGGAGGCCGATGAGGGAAAATAACACATCTGAAGTGTTCCTCTTGTATATTGATGACGGAGTCCATTTTTCTCCTGAACTTGTCTCCATATAGCTCTAAGAGATAGGAGCCTCTGGATCTCGGCCAACAGCTACTCCTGACACCCTTGTCGTGTCCATGGGCACTTCCCAGCCCTTCCATCCCCTCACCTCACTTTTCTGGATGTGAAGCAGCTCCGATCTCAGTGCGGTATCGAGGACACAAAAACACACTGCAGACTGTGCCTCCAGTATCCACATTTTGCCTCAAGGCTCCAAAACATTCCCTGGATGTTACCCAGGGGATAATAAATCCACTTCTATCTGTCCAGCCTTTGAAGGACAGACATTTTCTCTTAAATAGACCTTCTCTGTTTTCATTCCCTTATTTATCTGGAGCTGACACTTTAACACAGTAGAAGCAGCCAGGCACTAAAAACAAAGAGAAACCTGAGTCCTTGACGTCTTCTGAGACTCACAGTCTGTGTTTGAGAAAAAAACCCTAACAAACAGAGGAAGTGCTTTTGCAGACTCCTCTCGTTGGCTTTTCTAAAACATCAAATAGGCAGAGCAAAGATCAGTGATTTCTTCTTGCTTCTTGAGATACCAAATATACATAAATATATGTATTCAGAGAAAAAAGAAAAGAAGCAAAGAAACAAAAGAGTGAGCGCACGGGATGTTCCTTGGGAAAGCGTGCAGCGAGGCTGGAGACGCTTGGTTTGTTTGCATTGCGTATGTTCACATTGGGATCTTGAAAACACTTGGTTTAACTAGACACTTGACCCTCTTTGTGGGGAATAACAGAAGGAAGGAAGGAAGGAAAGAGGCAAGGAGGGAGAAAGGAACTGCCTCTGCTTCTGTTATGTGCAACCCTGCCGGGTTTGCAGGTGGGTGTGAAGGAGAAGCCCTTCCCCAGCCTTCCCCCGAGACCTCGGCCCCTGCCCCTCTGCCGCAGGGGCTGATCTCGCTTCCTAACCGTTGCTGCCGCGTGTTTTACCAGGCCTCAGCTGCAACTAAACCAGCTCACTGGGCTGCGCTGGCCTCGGTCAGCTGTGGCCGCCGAGCTGCAGGGCCCAGCAGCGGCATTGCGGAGTGTGACGGTGCTTGGGCTTCCTGCATGGAGCTGCCCAGCTTCCCTTTGGAGCTACCAGGAGGATGGCAGCCGCAGGCAGGAGCCCTGGGGCTCCTGGAGGATGCAGAGGGCAAGTGCRGCGCTGCCAGGTCAGGCTGGGATCAGAAATAAGGACAGTCGTGTGGAGTGACCATGAAGAGAGGCAGCTGCAGGGACGTAATTTGGTCCAAAAGCAGTTGGAACAAATCCAGAAAGCAATTTGGGTATTGATCTGGCAAAGAGTGCRCTTGTTGTCCTGAGCCAACCTCAGCAGCCCTTCTACCATTAGCRAGGGCTTCAGGCTCTCTGTAAAACCCAGACAATTATTTAATCGCCCAGATAGGGATTTGGGGGAATTTATTTYGGGCAGCCTGATGTGAAGCTCTCGGCCATAGCCTTGAAGAGGAGAATGAWGCTGCTCCTGAGCACGAAGGGTGCTTCTCACGTGGGCTTTCCTGCCGCCACCATGTGAGACTAGCTCGTGCCTGCACCAGGCACCGAGCCACAGCCACCAAACACATCCCGACTGCCAGCTGGACTTCAACCAGACATCCAAAGGTGAAATCTTATCTCCATGCCTGAGAGAAAACAGGAGGAGATGCAGATGGTCCCAATAAACCATCGCAGGAAACAAAGTACGCTTGATAAGGAGCAAGGGAAAAGGAGGACAAGAATTCCTAATGTCAGTGATTCTGTTAAAGACTTTGACCATGCCTTATGGGAAGCTGCAAAGTTAAAATATAAATAAACTGACTTTAAAACCTCAATATTGCAACAGTAGTGGCTGAGTTGAATTTAAATTACCTTCTGTAATTCTTGGAATGTCTAATGCTCTAAGAAAATGTGATGTTTTCCTTACCTCTTACATAACTTTTTTTGTCCAATTTCTGAGGCAATGTATTGATTTTATCTTTTAAAGGCAGAGACGATCAGTCCTCTTTATCATCCTTTTACAAACAAGATGCCAAAACCCCTAAGTATGAAGAAYGATCAAGTAACTCCAAGAGCGGATGATTCTCCTCAAATCCTTACGCGAGGACGCTGGCTAAACCGTCTTTGAAAAAAGTCCCCAAAATACTGCGGAAAATATCAGATGTCAAAGAATTATCAGAAATAAGAGAATCAAAGAGAAACGTGGATGGAAACAACATAGCAGCCGTTGTCATTGTATTTGTCTGCTGCGGGCGGTGCAGACAGGGAATCACTTCCCAGCCCTGAGGTGCTGAGGTCTTGTCTCCAAATGGGCCTTAGATGCTGCGGGCCCCGTTGTGCTTTGGCTCCTGGCATTCTGAGAGACCTGTTGGCTCGAGCAAACGGCACTTGTGTATCTGCTCATAAACAGTGAGAACCAGACAGCCGCACACATCACATCTAATTTGAAGGCTTCGTTTTGTCTTCGCCGTCCGAATGAGTATTACATCAGCGAGAGCACCGTCTAGCCCTCTTTATGGCTCAGCATTCTGGGGTAAGTCCTTTTGCAGACCTGCAATATTCCTTCTCATCGATTATAATGAATTYAATTATTTGTTATTATGTCTCTGCTGAACACAAAGCAGTTCTATAAAAGCTCTCGKTTTTTTCCCCTTTCTAAAATGGTATACGATACAAGTAAATCTACAGGACACTCTTAGACTGACTGCTGATTCATTTCTGATTCATAAAAATAAACAGATAGCAAGACATATGTCTGAGCCAAACAGCATTTACTCTGTGGGAACATGTAAATGTAATAACACTCTTTAACAGGGTTAAACAATATTAGCCCTCTGATTTGTCATTATTAGTGTCACTAATTCTAGTTTCATGAACATCACTGAAAATATATGGCACGCAAAAAACAACTACCATAATGTGAGCACATCCATCTGTCTTTCCAGAAGAAAAACAGGCTTGGCAGGGAYGGCAGTTCTGCAAGGATCTGAAACAACAACTTTTTATTCATTAAAATGTGGTTATGGTCTGAAAACGGACTGAGGGGAGAGGAGGAGTSGGGGGAGAATGGTTTCTCATTGCAGACAGCGCTTAGGCAGGCCGGGGTGTCTCGCATTGGCAGTCAGCACCGACACGTACGGTGGCTTATTACTGCCCCCACCGAAGCCAGTGGAAAAATTTCCTGTGGATTCAGTGGGATGAAGCCCAGACCCCAAGGCTGGCCTGCTCTCACTGATGGGGAGCCAGTGTTGGCCTAAACAGTGCAAATTTGGTTTCTTTTCTGCCCCTTGTGCAAATTGCCAGATCAGTGTTGGATCCGGGCTCATTATAGCTCCTGAGGACGAGCAATGGGAACAGCCTGGCCAGGAAGGGGTCTGGGAGGTGCACGGCCTCCTTTCCATTAACCTGCTCCTTTCATTAACCCGCTCTTAGAAGGTTTCCTCCTCTACCAGAGGAGGAAAGGCTGGAGAAGGAAAGGCTGGAGCTGCCCTGAGCTGGCTCTTCAACACTTCCCTGCCCCTAGGGAAAGGGGTTTYTGTTCCTATCCGTAGCTTCACCCTTCCTTGCTGCACGTTAAGGTGATTTCTTCTTGTCCTTTCTGCGGTGAACACGGAGCACCATTGATCACTGTCCTCATTATAACAAACTTTTACATATTGGAARACTGTTATCATATCTTTGCTCATTCTTTTCTTTTCTAGACTAAACAAAMCCAATTCCTCCAACCTTTCCTTGCAGGTCATGTTTTCCAAACCTCTTATCATCCCGTTTGCTCTTCCTTGGCCTCTCGCCAATCCATCTCTGTCTTTCCCAAGTCGTGGTGCCCAGAGCTGGGCGTCCTGCTCATGTTTGCTGCTTTGGCTRTGGGAGCACAGTAAGGCAAGGAGAATTAGCATGAGATGAGAGGCTGGTTTTTAATCTCCTCCCTTATCCCTGTTGCTGGAGGATTTTAGAAGCAGCCAAGGGGACAGAGCGCACTGAAATGCTGCACGCTGAATTGCATCAATTCCTGGTTGTGACCAGCTCTTGCGTTCTGCCAAGCCCTGGTTGACCCTGGCGCTAGCGCTCTGCTCAGACAAATACCTGTGCATTGGCCTGCAACGGGGACTGGGGAGAGCCTGGAGAGCTCCCCTTGCTCCCGCCCCGCTCGCACCGGCGCCTCCGCCCCATCCCAACGGATCGGGTTGGTGCAGGAACAGGGCGAGGACTTCGCTGTCACCTCCATGTCCTCTCTGTCATCTGCTGGCAGCTCTTTATACTGCGCCTGCTGCTGCCGAGGGTGGCGGGGACGCTTCAGTGAGCCGGGCGAGCGGGGCCTGCAGAAAAGACGCCCGTGGTTCCCTAATGTGCTAGACGGAGCCGGGGGCAGGAGCTGCTCGCCCGGCACAGGGGCGTCTCCGGCCAGGAAAGCCGCCGGGACCGCACCGACCCGTCACGGCGGAGCCACAGGGCTGCATGCGGAGCAGGTTCTGCCCCGCCGGCCCGCCCGGTGCCCCGCGCTGCCCTCTGTGCGTTCCCCCCCTTAAAAACCTGCTCGTCACCACACGGGGGGTTTCTTCCAGCATGACCTCCCTGCACTTATCTTCTCGGTGCCTCTTTGTTGCAGTAAAGGTGTGTTGTTGTGCACTGYCCTACAGCTGTGAAATCTTTGGATGCCCTTTAAGGGAAAGGAGCTACACAGAAAATTAACTGATTTTTATTATCTACTGCAAAAAAAAAAAAGTGGGGGCCATGTCCATTTGGGCTGTGTAACATGGATAGAGGCAGACAGCAAGGCACTGCAGCGCCTGGAATATCCCTTTTGATCTGTTTCTTAATTCTATTTTTCCCCTCAACTGATTTGTAAGGTGCCTTTTATTATTATAAACTAAGCTGTGCAGGAGGTTTCAAGTGAAACCATTTAATTTCTTAATCCTCTATTTCCTTCATGAGAAAACCATGCCGCAAACACTCTGCATTCGGTGTTACTGGTGATGGGAAATCAAAGACCATTTTTAAATAGATTAATTTTTCCAGACAGTTGTGCCAATGACAAATCCCGTTAATACYACATGGTCTTGGAGAACACAGAGAAATGTTGTATCTACTCATTCACCTGCAGAATAACTTAACACTATGTCAGCATTTAAAGTGGATTGTCTGAAATTAGGCTACTGTAAACCATAAGTATTGTGGTCAGCGGCAGCAAAGCCCGAGGAAGCGTCGTGGCCGCGGGCCTGAGCACAGGCAGCTCTGCAGCATCCCGATGGTCCCTCACAGGAGACTAGTGCAGARAATAAGTGTATGTGTGAGTGTGTCTGTGTCCCTACAGATAAACATACATGTACGCACTGCAGAGAACAGGGCTCCCAGTTGTATTATGTGGTCCCCAGGGGAAGCACGGTCTGTCACTGGGGAAGTTTGTAAGTTATCAGCATCTGAAGCTGATTGCATCTGCTTCTGTTTTCCTGTTTGATACGGAGGTTTCTCCATCGTCTCCCCTGTTTTCTGTTGTGACCACAGAGGAAAACAGGCTGCTGGYGAGGTGGAGACGGTCTGTTTAGCGGTGACATCTCCTTCCATGGGGAGTCCGGAGCAGTGTCRTGGCAGGTACCCTGCTGCCCGGCTGGTGCCGGGGACATCCCTGGGGCTCCGGAGTCGCTCCAGATGCTGATTGCACCTCCAGAGAGCTGCCCGGCCCCTGGAGCAGGACTCCTGCTCCACCCGCACGTGGCCGTCGAGGGGGCCAGTCCCCAGGACCAGGGCGCAGGACCCCGGGGCCATCTTTTAGCTAGAGCCACTTGCAGAGCCCACACGGGACCCCGTCTGGCGCAGCAGGGCTCACCGCTGGGCATGTGGGCTCGCCGGGACCCCGCTCGCCGCCACGCTCACCCTCAACAGCACCGCTCTCCAGAAGGACGAAATACATGGCTGGGCAATAAAAAGAAAAGCTGGCAAGAAAGACTAGTGATTTTCCCCTTAAGCCTGTCATTCACGTCATTAATATAGATGTGATGTAAGAGAGCAACAACTTTTTCTTCTTTCTCTCCTGCTAAAAGCTTTGTGTATGTACCCACAGTCTGACAACCAAATGGGAGTGCCTTTCTTTCCTCCCCTCCAATATGAGCATTGCCTCGAAYGCTGTCAGGCAGGCGGAGCAGCGCTTTGAGGAGGGCAGTGATTAAGGCTCCCTGGGCACAAAGGGCCACACGCTGCGTCCCGCTATTCAGCACAGCAGCCAGGCCCTGCTCCGAGTAAGGTGGCTTTTCAGAGCCCCAAAACATACCTAGAAAYCCTGGGCAAACAAAGCGCCAAGTGCCGGGCCTGTTTTCTGTTTGTTTCTTGGTGCTTTRTTTTCACTCCCCATCCTACAGGACCCCATGCAGCCGAGCAACGCGCTCAGCGCTCGCCTGCAGCCCCATGCCACAAAGCGCTCGGCTCTTGCTTGGTTTCAGTCTGTGCTTAAATCCCCCCAAATCAAACGGATTTGAGCTTGTGCTTAAAGTAAAGCATTTAATTATATGATGTGTTAAAAGGGCACAGAATTGAGACTTCCTCATTAGAACTGAATACGTGGTTTAGTCTTTTTTTTTTTTGCAAAAGCGGCAGATTAGGCAGCACTGCAATGTAGTGAGCCAGGGTCACTTCCAGCAAATTATTGATATAGGAAAAAAAGTATGAAAAAGATGAAATGGTTTTGAATGTGTTTCTGAACAAAGTGCTTTATTTTTGTTTTGCATTTTTTTTGCAAACTGTCTTCTTAAAATTTCTTCCAGCATTGTTTAGGAATGTTTAAAAGACACTTAAAACGACAGCCTTTTATTTCTAATCAAAACAAATATTTCATTTGACTCCAGATAATTTCTCTTTCCTTTTTAACTCCCTAAAGCGTTTTTGACAAACCTTCACTTGAAGTTCCTCTGAAACAGAAATATTAATTTGGGTTAAGAGCATCGCCACCCAGTAGCATTTAGTGTGCACAAACATCTATTACAGAGTAGTGGGCCAAGCTCTCCCCTTACAGATAGATGGATGGATGGATGGATGGATGGATAGATGGATGGATGGGTGGGTGGATGGATGGATGGATGGATGGATGGATGGATGGATGGATGGATGGATGGATGGATGGATGGATGGATGATGGACGGACGGACGGACTTGTTGAAGTATGAAGCCAAGAGGATGCCTGTCCTGGAGGCATCGCTGCAACCAGGGAGCAGAGCAGCAAGACCGGTGGCCTCTTCTGCAGATGACTGTGATTTACCTGGGGAGCCTCTTGCAGCGCCGGGGACATCCCCACAGTCCTCTGGATGTCAGGTCAGCACCACTGCCCTAGGACTATCTTCCCCATGCAGTTAAGATGAAAAATAGAGATGCCTGGAACTGCCCTCCAGGCGTATCGAGCGGCTGGTGGAGGACGGTGGGGACCGAGCACTTGCTGAAATGCAAGATGCTGCTTCCTGATTCCCTACTCTGTTTTATGGCGTGGCAGATTTATTATGGAGATGATATTCAGGCCCACACTTAGCTGAATTTCCATCCAGGAGAACCTTCCCAGCTCAGGTTTTGCTCTCATCACTTTTAATGGCCGCAAACATCCCGCGCATGCGGGCGGCTGTAGCTGCGTTTGCTCAGGTACAACGGAGCGAACGCTTCTGTACAACATGGTAAATGTTTCATGAAGGGAGTATCAAATGGACTGTCTAAAACCCTCAGAGACTGTCTGCTCTGCACTCAAACGCAGGACATTGTTCCATGATTCCCTGTGATCCCCTCCGCATTGTAACTGTAAACTGCTCGCAGAGAGGTGGATGAAGGCGGATTACGGACGCTAGCCCATAGAAAGGCCCCGTGATTATGTGTTGATCGGTCCTGTTCAGCCTCCCGGGCTGCCCTCGGCAGCCTGGGCCCGCAGCGTGGTCCCCTGTGACTCCCTGGGCTATGGGCAGGCGGGTTCCTGGGGGCTCCTCCTGCAGCTCCGAGCCGGGAGCTGGGGCGGACGATGCTGGTGGGACATGAGCCCCTTCCCACGTGGTGCTGCGGGGGCCGTTTGACCTTGGAGCAGCTGTCCCGGGGTGAGTCTTTGCYGTGTTTTCAGGCACCTTCTCCAACACTTCTGTCTTTTTCACTCCGTTCCCACRTGGTGGTGGCTTTTTCTTTTTTTCAAGAGGAAATTTTCCCTAAATTGCAAGCAAGTATCTGCTTCTCCATCTCTCCTTTCTTTCCCTCATCCCCCCTCCATTTGAATGAGGCCAAGTGTTGCATTGCCCCCAAGTACCCCTTGCTCCCATGGCAGATGCATGTGTGTATGTGTCTTCTTTCTTACCCTGCTCCGCTGTGGTTTAAAATAGCAGTCTTTGGCAGCCTCTCCTCTCCCACCAGAGGCAGGTAGGGCTATCCCCACCTCCCATGTGAATCCCGGGAATCCATGCGAATCCCGGGAATCCACGCGCTGCTCGGAGCCAGCAGCGCAGCAAACTCCCCCGTCCCGGAGTGGGGCGGCCTCCGTCCYGGTAATCCCGCAGCGCCGTCTTTCATTTTACACAACCTCCGCAAGAGTTGCCTTCCCTTGTGCAAGATGGGGTTACGCAGGATTGCTGCAGTTGCTAGAGGCAACTACTCTGCAAAATCTTTTTATAAAATGTATTTATCTAATGAGAAATCTTGCAACGGCACCATGCCCGTAGGATCAAATACCCGTTTCTGCTGCGCGGGACGAGCAGTCGCTGCTTTGGTAGAGCAGAGAAACAGGGAACAGAGGGGCCTAAAATGGCTGCTCCAACCCCACCAACATTAAAGCACCTTTTCCATTAAGGAAAGTGGCACCTCAGACCTCCCTATTACTGGAAGCAAAGTAACGGGGCGGGGGAGCTGCAGGCTCCTCATGGAGGCAGTTTGGCGGAGCTGGCAGTGCGAGCAGAACAGCCTTACATCAGTGACATTTTCCAGCGAAACAAACCTGTTGTGCAGAGAACAATTTTAATTAACTCTGTATCTCATGTGTCRGGAAACGTGAGCAAACTTCGCCGTGCCTTTACTCTTGGCTGCCAAGTCTATTMCTGTTTTTACTCTCCAAGAACAGATCCATGAGGTGAGTGCAGGGAGGAGAGGATTTCCAGACAGCGAGCRAAACTCAGTACAAAGCCACCTTTGCAAGCATTTTGCGTTTATTTTTGTTTTTTTCCTCCAATCTGCTACTTTGACCTGGTGGAGAGCGCAGTTATTCAATATTAAAGGGTGCTRAAAGAGGCTGGAGGAGGATGATGAAGGGGGGCTGGAGCTTGCAGGACTGCATGCTTGCTTGGCCCTGATGAAGAGCGGCGCCAGCCTCAACTGGGGCTTCCCCTCTTGTTTGGGTTGGTTTGTTTAGACTTGCAAGAAAACGGGGACCCGTCGGGTCTGCTCACAGCCCGGGGGCTCTCTGGGGGCCTCCATAAGGTTTGTCCTCCTCCGTGGGGGACAAACATAGCATAAAGATGGGTCCAGAGGGATGGTCACACACCAAACCGGATTAATCATCCCCTGCTAAACGTCCCTAATGGGCAAGAGGGGAGGCAGCTCGCGAGTAATGGGTGCATCAAGTGAACCAAAGGGCGTCCRAGGAAGGAGGAACGTGGTCCTGTTCTGGGATGTGGGGCCTGTGCTCGGCCTAGAGGAGCCCTGCAAACTGTAGCAGGGTTGGAGACGTGACGAGCGATTCACAGGCTCATCCCAAATACAAGGGTCGAGGAAGTACCTTACACACGGATGAATAATTGCTTTTATGAGGCCAAGTCCTCCATTGAAGCTAATGGAAAATTTGTCATTGACTTCAATGGCATCRGCACTAGCCCCGTAATGAGAAAATAATAATGGCCTTGTCTGCTGCAYAAAGCCAAAAAAGGTGGAAAAAAAAAGAGGCGGCATCTGCAGCAGCCAAGCGCCTTCTGCACGGATCTAGGAACACTATCCTTGGTGAATCATGTCTCTGTTAGATGGAGCATTTGTTCTGTACCTGATTTATCTCCAAGCAAATTTAGACTCCTCAGAATCGATTTGCTCGTTATAATTTTTGCAGCGCCTATGGGCAAACTCGCGGCTTCTGCCGCTTCCTATTGTCATTCCCACGGAGCAATTGGCTGCCCGGCTCACGTGGCTCCACGCGAGGTTATAAATAGAGGGCTGCAAAACCCCGTATTTGAGAGGGGGCTGCCCTGGCTGAGCAGCACGCGGGACTCCCCTTCCGCAGCAGCGCTYGGTGCCACTCAGTCGCGTGGGACTCTGTTCCTTAAAGGCCTCTGGCTGTTTCCATAGGGGCTGCTGCTTCCCCAGGATTTTCATTCCAGGTTTTCATACCTGGACTCCCTGTTTACTGCCCTGTTTGGCTGTCCCATCCAGCCTAGCTCTGTGTTTGGCTGTGCACCATTAAACACAATTACTCACCTAGGGAGGCATCGAATGCCCCTCTAGCTGTTTTAGTTCCCATAGCCTGCAGAATGCTGGGRGCTCCCTCGCTCCACAGGTGATGCTCCCCTTGCAGGGTCACTCCCCTGTGAGTAATCTGGTGCAGAAAACTCATCTCAGCTGCRGGGAGGACCCAGATGGAGCTCAGGTCCCTCTCACATGAGATAGTGGTGTCCTTGTCTGCAGCGAATGTGTCTGTCCTTTAGCTAGACTATGAACGCAGTCGGGTGCCGGGTTTGGCCACCCGGCCTTCATGTGCAGCCTTTGTTCCTGCAGTACCTTGTGCCGGGGAGGCTCTTTTGGAAATGCTCACAATCTGCATGAGATTAAAATGCATGTTCCACTGGGCTTTTCAGGTAATTTTTTTTCCTTTCTAACAAATAGGGCTCAGTTTTACCATTGTTCTTTTTTTAAAAAAGGAAAATTCAGCCATTCAGAGCCTCTGCTGAGATTTTTCTTTCATTACCTTATGGCAGATGAAAGTTAAGAGGTCCAATTACTAACATTTTATGATAGTGCGGAATATTATTAAAGCACTTAAGAGGTTATTAACACCTTTTATGTACCTCATTATTTAAAAGCCTGCCATATTTAATCATTTTAGCGCCATTAAATTGGCATTAACAACAACCCTACGACTTACACTCAGAAATGTCACAATTTGACAACACTAATGCTATGGAGCATCTCCCAGGAACCTGGAGGCCCCAGGTGAACGGGAATGCTCCGGGAAAAGGGTCCATCTGGAGGGGCTCTGCACCGGGACTGCTCTGGGCAGACGAGGGGACCACGAGCAGCCCAGGGCATTCCCCATCCCCTGTCCCACGGATGCTACTGCTGCCTGTCAAGCTTACAAACAAATCCCTTTCCYATAATGATCATTTTTGCAGATGAGCATTGCTAATATATTTTGGCTTTTGAACACACATCCTYATACTCGCTCTGGCAACAGCTGCTCTCTGGCTGAACACAGAACYGGTAAGTCTCCTGCATCCCTGCCCTGCCTTCCACTGTGTTCCCGTCCGTGCGTCGCGATTGTCTGATGGGAAGATGGGAAAGGTCCAAAACGCTCTAAGTCTGAAGCCATAAGAGGCCTCCTGAGCTGCTCCCGACGCTGGCACTCGGACAAGCGCCCGTGTCCAACCCCCAGCAGGTCTCTGTGCAAAACGTATCAGTCCCATCTGCTGGAAGGGAGCCACGGCCGCTATCAGTGTATTAGTTCAGCCGTTTGGGGAGAGCAAATGTCAGTGTCTGTGATGCAGACGGGTCAGGCACTGCTGCTAATTAGGCTGTCTGTCCACAAAATCCCCCTGTTTGGGTTAATCACCGGCTTTTCCTCCGCTCGCCCGTCCTCGGGGGAAAGCATTAATACGGCTCCCGGCCAGGCTCGCGCTGCTGTTGCTCTCTGCCGTGCAGCTCGGTGTGCAGCGGGTGCCAGCAGCGCTGGGGGTGTCTGCAGCAAATCCCATGGGACTTTGTGCCCTGAGAGGAGCCCCTCGTGCCTCTGTGACCCGTCTGAGCTCCCATCTGAGCACAGAAGAGCCAAGTCGCTCCCGCGTGGACCTTCAATTGGCTCCTCACTGCCCCAAGGCTCTGGGGACGAGTCCTCAGTGAGCTGTGCAAGGCACTTTGAGGCACTTCGTCTGCCTGCTGCAARTCTAGGACCATTCATCACCTGAGCTGCAGGTGGATGAGGGCAACRGGAATGGGCGGCCTTGGTCCGTTGCTGCTGGAACCAAGTGACGCCCTCCTTGGCAGCCACGGCAGAACGTCTGGGGACAAGTTTTGGGGCACCTTTCCATCCTTAAAGGACTTGGTGCGGGCTCTGTGTTTTAGGTTAGGAGTTAGCCCTGGCTTTTAAGATCTTTTCCAACCCATTTAACTCCTGAGCTTTTTGTGAAGAACAAGATGGGAAATGTAAAAGCCCACACGAGCTCAGCTTCCGTGACGCCCCGAGTAAACAGGGAAAGTCGCAGTGAATTTACATCCGGGAGAGAGAAGGGCTGCTCTTTATGTAAACTCCCACTTTGCTCAGAGACAGCTGATCATCAAAGGAAGGCTTGGGTGGTGCTTGTTGCTGGGGTATTTTGTGCCTCTCTTTATTCTTTTTTTGCCTGTTTCCTTACACAGTATGATTCTTGAGCAGCTACTCAAACAAGCAAGATTGGCTCATCATCCCTCTTTAATTCCACATCATGTCACTTTGGAAGGGAAATGGCTTGGTAAAAGCCAGAGAGTTCAGATACGATGCTGGCAGATCGTTATGAAATATTCACAAGACATTTAGTTTAACTTGGTGCTAATTGAACACTGACAGCATAAGTTACTCCTGCCTGCAGCAATAGTCTATCACGTTTGGGAGGTGAGATGCCTTCCCCTTCGGTGCTCCCTGGATTGGCGACGGGAAGCGGGAAGCGCCCGGGCAGGCGCTGCCGGCCGGGACAGCTCCCGCACGGGGAGGAATATTCACCATTTCATAGGAAAATGTTCACCCTTATGGAAAGGGTGAAAGGGGTGCGGGTATCCTGGAGCATCCCCCGCAGCCAAGGTGTTAGAGGAAGACTTGGCAGGTTGGCTCCTGTCGTTTCTCCGACTTGATTCCATTGGAGACGATGGGTTGGGGATGGCCCTGTGCTGTTGGCCACCCAGTGGGGACAAGGGGACAGAGAGGGACCTATTCCACCCCTGAACTGTGGCCCATGTCATGCCACCCAGTGCAGCTGAAGGGTACAAGAGCTTCTTGCACATGGGTGGTAGAGTGACCCCGAGGGTCTTAATCCGCTGGTGGAAATGTCCCCGTCCACCACCATAATTGAGAAATTATTATTATTGCTGCTGCTGCAGTGCGTGGTGAGCGTCTAGGAGCTGCAGGCACCCAAAGGACCAAAGCAGCTTGTGCAAACACGGGGAAAACAGACAGTTCCTCTCCGGAGCGCTTGTGGGAAACAACAGATGGACGTAGACAGCCATGGAAGACGAGGAAAAATGTGTGCAGAATTGCACGGGCAGTGGGCATGGCATGCCAGGGCTTGCGCTTTGTTCTCGCCTCTCACGGGGGAGTCGCAGGGAAGGGAAGCATCAGGAGAGGGGTTAAAAACAGCAGGACTTTTGTGAGCTTGGGGAAGCAGAGGGGAGACTCGTCTGGGACGGCCCAAACGGTGCCAGAGTGAAGGACAGGGATTGGGAAGGGATCTCGGCTCTGTTCTGCTTGGCCATGAGAGGGCAAGGGGACAGTGCGCAAGGAAGGGGTGGAGATGCGTCAGGGAGCAGAAGGGAGGATTTCAGCTGCCTTGGCGGGCAGGAAGGGCCACGTCTCGGAGATGCTRTGGAGAAAGGATCCTCAACTCCAAGACTTACATGGCAGCAAGAGCGTGAGTGAGCCGAGCGACCTGCACCTTCTCTGCCGAGCGCGCCGTGCTGAGGTGGCAGATCTAGATCTGAGAGTGCCGGCAGCCAGCACRTGGCCTTAAACGTATGTTCAATGGCCAAGGATGCAAAGCCAGACTCAAAAAGAGCTTCTTGGGCTCCTTTCTGTGAACTACCCTCAGCTGCCTTGCTGAGCATCGCTCTGCGAGTCCCGCTGTCTTTGGGAGGAGGCGGTTGGATAAACTTACAGCCCCCCCCATGTCCGTGTTAAACACGAGAGGCAGAGGGAGCCCCTCCATCCTCCACAGCATCCAACTGGCTTCCCTGAGCCGCGCTCCTCAGGAGGGAAAACAAATGAGGCTTTTGAAATTGTTTTACTCGATTCATTTCATTCTGGGCTAGAACAAGGCAAATAGACAGTGGGAGGACTTCACTGATAAAGTACTTTTTTTTTTTTTTTTTTTTTTTCCAAAGCAGAGAATACCAGCAGATAACACAACAGCAAATTACTGCATATTTTAAACCCTTGTAGCTAAACATTCCGTTTTGGGGCCGCGCCAGGTATCTCGTGGTGCCAATGAAAATGGGATACAGATGTTCACTTGTTTGGATGGAGACACTGCAATAATTCATGCCTGCTCCAAATTAGATGAATGCGTCGTGCTTGCAAAAGAATACCCTGACCTTTTTTTTTTTTTTTTTTTTGGTTATAAAATATATTCTCTCTACTTATATTAAAGAAAATGAGGCCTGTAAAAAGTGTGAACCTGGGCAGTCCAAAACGTTACTGCCGTTATAGGGAGAAAGGCCGAAGTGCTAAAAGTGCGAACATGGATGCGCATCAAACAGTGTCATTGCGGTCAGAGGGGAGCGACGCGAGTCCCGGACATGTATGGACAACGTGGACTATATGTTGTAAATGCATTTTCACTGTCCCGGGCTTTCAGAAGAGCAGAGGATTGGGACATTGTGTGCAAGACAGGATTTTTACATGGAAGCTTTGAAGAGCCTGTTATTTTGTAAGAATTTAGGTGCTTTTAAACACCACCTCTGAGTTTGAGCTCACGTGTGATGAGAATAGTCTCACTGAAGACCGTGGCCACAGCGCGCCCGTGGATTTTGATCTGTGCTTAAAATGGGACCCACATCCACCAATACACAGGGCTGGGATGGGGAGCAGGGCGTAAAACCGGGCAGGGGGCAACGGCCCTCCCGAAAGCAGCAGCCGCCTCCTGGCATCGCGTCTCTGCCTCCCTGCCGGCCGCTCTGTTCGTCGTTTCCTTCTTGCAATGTCCGTGTTAAAGTTAACTTTTTTTTCTTAATTCTCTTTAATGGTGGAGCCAGAAGTGAAGCGCAAATGAGACCTGTGGGGAACTAGCACCACTGTCGTACGAATTCTTCAGGCCAAGTTCTTACTCTCTGAATTTCCCTTTCTCCTTAATTTTGAGGGCATGATTTGGGCCTTGACAGAGCTGGTACAACCTGGGACGTAATGACTTGTTTGGTTATTTAACTTGGGAGGCATTTAACCTTTTCTCTCAAATTGCAGCTTGACTTTTAAAGCAAAACCTCATTTTGAAACAAAAACCTGAAACATTTTTGATTCAGCAGTGCTCAAATGCAGTGTTTTGATTCCCCTGCTTTTTTTTTTCCATTGTTTTTCTTGGCTTAAGCCACTCGCCAGATTTTTTCCAACTTAATGAAAAGTTTTGGCATCCTGAGACGGCATCTTCTGCAGGACTGGCTGTCGACTGAAAATGTTTTGCCCTCGCACTATTTACTACATCAGGCTCCTCACATCAGTTCAGACCACGAGCAACACCAGTGAGTGCTGTCTGTTGGGAGGGTGGTTTTCACTCTTCTTTAGCACACAGACCATTCACSACGTTCCCATGGAAATGTGGATCCCAGTGTAGCAAATTTAAAGCAACAAAACAAGAGCTGTTCTTGGATATCCCTCTTCTTCAAGCCCCCAGGCCACCAGAAGTTCACAGAGCGGAGCTAAACGCTGCTTTGGGCTCACTCCTACTTGCTCACACCGTGTAGCTGTGCGGGAAACACACGCTGCCCCATTGCTGTTCCTTCAGCAGAGCTAGTTTCAGCCAGAAATAAAGGCAGGTTCTATTTTTTCTCCTATAAGTATGTTCAAAACATGAATTTCCATGAGTTTCCAACATAAGACCCATATCTGCATGGTAAGTAGAGTCACTTTCACTTGCAAATGAGGTTGGATCTGCTAAAAAATCTGCTAATTTGCAGTAAAAATAGCATCCATCTTTGCTCTGCAAATATAGCCTATTTGAAAACTGTCCCATTTTCAGAACTGTAGCAGCTTGCGGAATGGGAGAAAGGGGAAGGAGGAAATACCTTGCATTTGAAGTCACTTTTCATTTCTCTGGGACTATTTCACACACCTTTAGTCATTATGCTGCATTTTGTGTTGTCACATTAATTTTCACAGCAACAGACTGATATAAAGAGTGCGACTGCAGAGCAGAATCTAGAGAAGCTGGATTGATTGGGAGGGAGAAGGATTTTATTCAGACATAAATATCTCCTGCCATACTGAGGGGAATAAAAAAAAGAAAAAAACGGCCAGCCAAAAAATTGCTTTTTTGTAAGAACGTTCTGTTTCTCTCCTTTTTTTTTAATCCATGCTCTAGTGTGAGAGACCTAGAAGAGGAGGAACCAAGCGGCTTTTTAATGTGTTTGTGACGCTGAAGGCAGCAAGTGGGTGCGTGCAGGTGGGTGAAACTGCAACAAGTGGTGGATGAAGAGGRTGAATGTGTCTCCAGAAGATGATATTGATTAAATAAGTCCTGTCAGCTGTCAGGTCAGACCTTCTTGGAGGAAACTCTGCTTGTTTTCTTGCAGGTTGAATGTTTGAAGGAATGGCAGAGYGAGGCTCCAAAAAGGAGTGTATGCACCAAAAAATCAGCACCTGGACACATGAGAAATAAAGTTCCAGGTGCAGAGAGGGAAGCCAGGGTGTTTCCTTTTATCCCTGTCTCCCTTCACCCAATGATTGATGCAGAAAAGACTGCACAAAAAAAGAGCAGGTATCGTCGTTTCTGCAGAGCAATGCCAGGCTGGTCGGTATTTTTAGCGACTGCAGCCTGGGTTGCTGTAAGCCTGTCTCTAGCTCCGTTACACCTCCAGGCTATCAGAAACCTACCGTAAGAGCAGGAGGAGAAGGGTTTCTTGCTGAATAGTTTCCCCTTTCACCTACTGGTGGTGTATCCACGTCTCCCTGCTTTGGAAATTCCTCTTTTGGCCAATGCCATGCCATGCAAAGGAACTGAGAAGCTCCCGTGTGGCCCCCAGGCTCTGAGGGAGGAGCTGGGAGAYGTTTCGGCTTCCAGAGATGAGGAGCTGAAGAGTTCGTCCTTGGTGCTTGTCACTTACGGAGTATTTTGGGCTACGGCTTGYGGACTGGTGCGGAGAGCTAAATGCACCAGGATGGCAGTGTGAGGAAACGTCTCCCTGTCCAGGCGGAGGTTTTTGCTGCTACGGGTGGGTTGCAGCTCTGTGAACGGGTCGTCCCCGCCGCGACTCCAGGCTGAGGAACCGGTCTCGTGATTCCCGGCGGGTTCATCCGAGCACCGGGTGGAAAACTGCTCATGTCTGAATGGTCAGCAGAGCTCTTAAGAAGCGCTCTTACAGGAAAAGCTACTTGCCTATTCACACAYGTCACCTAAAGGAGCCCTTAATGTCTCCTGTGGTGGGTCTGCCAGTGCACCCTGGCCACGCTCGCAGCCGGCACCCACGGTCTCCGAGGGGCGCGAATCAAGGGGAGCTTTTTGGTCCTTTGTATCAGAGAAGCATTTTTCTCYGTTTGAGCACATTATTATTTTTTTAACAAAAGAAGATGATACAGCTCTATATACCAGTTGGAAGCAACGTGGCTTGTGTCATGAATACTAATATGCGTTTGACAGTATCCTATAAATTCAACACGTTTTTGAAGAGCGCTAACAGGAGTTGTAGGAACTATACTTAAGACATTCTTCCCCCACTATTTCTTTTCAATTAAAAGAAAAGGAAGCTGGCAAGAGTCTATATTTGTATCCAAAACAAATACGACTTGGGTCAAGGGAAGACTTCTACGCGCCGTGCTAGACCCAGGTCTACGGCACGTTCATTGACTTTGTCTCCATGAATCACCCCAGAGCTATAGGCAACAAAAGCCCAAGTTATGTAGATCTGATTTCTAGTTCATTTGTTGTTCATTAGAAAGATTTCCTCTCTCTTATTTGCTGCACCCCTGCTGTTGCGTGTTCATTAGGGGAATGGAATGTATTCCAAATATTTCCTAGCCCTAGCGGGGCAGATGGTGGAAAGTAATTTTCCAAAACTCCTTTGGGAAGAAAAATAAAGAGGGTGRGGGGGAAACACCCTGATAACCCCCAGTGGCCCTCCCTGGTCGTGCGCCAGGCGTGGGGCGTGTGGCCAAGGCCCGGCCGTGCCCCCCGGCGCCGCGCAGAGGACGGACGGGATGAACGGGATCGCATCCCGTTGCACGTGGGATGGGAGCGTTTCCGCAGGCAGCGGCGCTCGCCGGGAGCGTTCGGCGCCGCGCAGGGCCCCGAGCGGGGAATACGAGGGATCGGCTTCCCCGATCCCCGAGACGCGGCCCGCGCCCCTCCGGCTGCCGCGCTGTCCCAGGGATCTCCATCCCCAGTTATTCCGCCCCGGAATCAAGCGTCCTCYGGGTAATCTGCACTGCAGCATATGTATGTGTGAGAAAAAAATTAACGCAATCRTGGTTTTAATTAAAATGTGCAAGATAATACCACGAGGAGGGAGGAGGAGGAGGAAGGGAGCCCAGATTAAGTTTTTAATTGTTTTAATAGTGAGATTTGGTGCAGCGAGAACAGGGCACATTGGTTTCCTTGGAAACATTGGCGCCGTATTAGCTGTACAAAATCCAGCCTAAAAGATCTGCACAAGTGAAGCTGATCGGTTTTAACTGAAATTACAGCTGCCTTCATCTGCAGAACCGGATTCGCACGTGGACCCCCGAGTCCCCAGGAATGAGGGGTTTCCGCGTGTCCCCTCCCGCCTTGGGACCGACCATTCCTCACACCACCAGACTCAGCAGGAACCTGAAATGGCGACACAAGGGGCAGAGCACGAGCAGGGCCTGCCTGGGGCAGAACTCCCCGRATTTGGGCAAGAAGTATCAAAATGGGATTTCCTTGTGGTTCGTTCATGCAGCACCGGCTCAGGCCGCGTGTCCCTGTGCGTGGGGTTATCCGCAGAGCAGCCAGGCTGGGCACGTTGGCAGGTGCCGTTGGCAGGTGCCACTCGAGGTGCCGCTGACGGCGCCGTGGGGATCAGGACGCGGCGCGGGGCCCTGATTCGCCTCACGCTCGGCCGCGGCGCACGCGCAC
>PTEX01000028.1:3331867-3381215 GCA_003342815.1 Eudromia elegans | reverse complement strand
CTTCCCTTCCCTTCCCTTCCCTTCCCTTCCCTTCCCTTCCCTTCCCTTCCCTTCCCTTCGCGCGGGATTCCCGCACGGCGCTCGGCGCTGGGAAACCCCAGCAGGTCCGTGCAAAACGTTAAAGAAAACTTGGGAAAGAGCCTGGTGCCCGGCACAGGGATGTGGCGGGAGGGAGCCCGTGGATCCATCTGCTTCCAGCGCAGACCTCGTCCCGCCACCTTCACTGCGCTGCACACTAACGTATTCCATGTATATTTTCACTTATATCGCTTGTATCTGCCCGGGCATCCCGCACCGGGCGCTGATGTCCCGGGCYGTGTCGCCCGCTGTCCCCCTGGGCRCTCCAGGTGCCGCGTCCCGGAGCATCCCGACCGCTCCGATGTGCTCATCCCCAGTTAGAGCATAAACCCCAGCCCCTTTGTGCTGCCTGCACATTTAATCTTGATTTAATCTCATTCGTGTTCAGACAAAACTAAGCTGGATTTGCCTGATTTTTATTAACGCTACCGGTACTGAATAGACCATTATTCTTCCCGGACTTGAGCAGGCCGGGCCGGACGCGCACACCGGTAGCGGGGCCGAAACGGTGAAGATGCCGCTCGGTTTCRAGGGTCGGGCGCTCAGCGGAGGGGGCTGCGTCCTGCGGCATTCGGGGGGCAGAGACTTGGCTTTTTGTGTGATCAAGGCTTATGACTATGGTAAAAGTTGCAAATTAWAACGTGTAATGCTTTTTGAAGGGGGAAAAAGCTTCTCTTCCAACTCTTGGCACGAGGTTTTGTGGGAACAACTCAGTCTTAATTTCTTTCCTTGTTCTTTTTKGKTTTTTTTTTTTYCTCCCTTTTTTTTTATTTTAAATAGCTGTTTTCCCCCTCCCGTTCCCATATGCTCCGTGTGCAGAGGTTGGTCTCGGGCAGGTGCCCGTTCGGGATGTGGCGCTGGGGACAACGGAGGCCACAGGTGCCCCGTGCGATCCGGCTGCACCCGGGTGCTGCTGCCCACGGGGTCCGTCCCGGCGCGGTGCCTTTGCGCGGGGTGGGACGAGCTGCCTGGAGCGTCACCCTCGCTGTCACCCTCGCTGTCACCCTCGCTGTCACCCTCGCTGTCACCCTCGCTGTCACCCTCGCGTGCCCGTTTTTGGGTGGGTTCTTCGAGTTTTGGCAATGCCTTGGTGGGAGAGGAGGGCTCTGGCAGGGCCAGCTCTGTGGTCACCTCCTCCGGGCTGAGCTCCATAGGAGGGACAGAGTTGGAGCCTCCCTGAGATAAAATCCYTTTACTTTTTTTCTTTCCTCCCCTSTCTTTTTTTTCCTTRRTTTTTATTCACTCATTCGGCTCTTGGAGGGACCCCCGTGGAGTGTCCGCCCGATGGGCACGGTGGCACCACCTCACCTCCCATGAGGTGCCACAGGGCCGGAACGGGGCGTTTTGGGGGTGGTGGTTCCAGAGGAGGGGTCCCCGTGCGCCGGTTTCCCGCCGCTCGCAGGGAGCCGCGGGGCTGGTGCCGCTCGGAGCCGACCGTGAGAGCGGCTCCGCGTCCAAGGCCGGCACTTCTAGGTTTTCACATTCCTCGGTTTAATAACAAACCAAGCGCAGATGGCTCGGCCGCGCAGCCCGGCTCCTTTCCGCCTCAAACTGCTCTCTTGGCAGACACGCTTCTTTCCCGGCGCTGTCAGCGGCCGTCGCGGAGCCGTTCGGGGAGGGTGCATAATTCTGCGTAGCACTGAGTTGCTCCCTCTTTTCTTTTTTCCCTTTTTCCCTCCCCCTTCTCCCAGACTTTCCCAAGCAGGACGAGCACACATCGGGGATCTCCCACGGGTGTTTTAATGAACTAAACGTGCCTTTACACCCAGCATGTGCTGTCCGTGCTATCCCAGCCTGACTGCAGCAGAGAGCGGGAGGTTTCTGCCCCCGTATCCCTGTGGGGCCGGTGGCTCCCGCCAGGCTCAGCATCCTGTGGTGCTACTCTGGGTTTGGGAATTGTGTTTTATTTCCCGCCCCAAGGCGCTGAGTTTGTCCTAGTGTTTTATAGCCAGCTTCGAATGCAAGTGTTAAGGGACACGGAGGAGGAAAAACAGTCAAACTTCCTTTTTTGTTGTTTTTTCCTGGCTCTGCGCTGCCATCCCGCACAGCCGCTCAGAGCCCCATGGTGTGTGCTGCAGTGGAGCACCTGGAATCAGGGATATTGCAGCGTGGGCACACGGGACGGCGGGTTCCTCCGTGGGGTTAGCAGGGGAGTGTGTCTGCGGGAGGAAGTCGGGCACAGCCAGTCCCGTTACTTGGGGTCAGGAAGGTGGTGGAAAGTGTGACATTAAAGAGCGGCTGTACTTCTTTCCTCAAAGCCAGGAGTTCCCAAGGCAGGCTCCGGGATCCCTCCACATGACTGGAATTGATGGAGCTCCCACTGAGCGCTCCGGGTACGGAGAGCACTGCGAGTCTCCTCCGCTTCCCTCCTCTTCCCTCCTCGCTGCTCCTCCCTCTCCGTGTGGGTTTTCCAGGCTGGCAGTTGGTGGCCAGATGAGTCCAGCTTGAGAGTGAATTGGTAAATCAAAGTTGTAAATGGTGGAGGTGAGGAGATCTCTCCCAGGTGACCTCGGAGAGCAGAGTGTCACTGATAGCGACGATAACCTGTCACTGATAGCGACGATAACCTCGCTGCTTTCCTGAGAAACGCGCTGCGCAGCCACCTCGCTTGGTCGTGCTTCAGGTAGTGGCATCCGTTGCGTTTTGGTGACCCTAAGGCAAGGGACCTTGCCGGGGTTTGGGTCCCGGCTTGGCCACCGCCATCCGGTCCTGCCCGTAGTGCGCGAGTGGTTGCGGGGCAGCCCACGATGTCACGGGATGTCACGACATGGTGTCATCGTGGAATGTCACAACACGGTGTCCCGGCGGCCCTGGGAAGGAGCCCTGTGTGCAGCTGGAGCCATCGCTTGCGGGAGTAGACCTGGGTGCCCGAGCACTCCATGTTCCAAAACGCTTTTGGTGCTAAAAAACAGGGTTTTTTTGCATGTGTGCAGGCTCACACACATAGGTGAAAGTTGCACTGATTTTGAAATGTAAGAAAATAGCTTAAAATGAACTCATTAATGAAGTAWTTGGAAACAAGAAAGAGGTGTGTGGGTTTCTTTGTTTCTTTTTATTCTTTTTTTTTAACAGATAAATTTCAACTGTAGAAGTTTATCATCCAAATCAGAGGATTTGGGGAGCTGTTGAGAGTAGAGAGCTTTGATGATTTGGCAAGGAGTACAGCTTCCACGGCAGCACTTTGATCTGCATTTTAAATGCTTCTTTGTAATGACAGTTTCACGATTTCGTTTTTTTTTTTTTTCCTTTTCTCATTTTAAGGCAGTTTTGCAGAGGTATGTTTTAAGAGAAAATAGTAACAGCACACATTCTCCTCATCTGCTTCGGAGCCAGCTAGAACTTGTAGTTCATCCCAGATCTTTTGGCTAGTGTGGTAAATTTATGATTACACCGAGGAGGAAATTAGTAGAGATGTTAAATATTATCAAAGCTTTGCGAGTCCCTCAAAATGTTTCCAGTGTGAAACCAGAGCTTGCGTTAGCGTTTCTGCTGCAGTGTGTTCTACAGTTCACCTTAATATTCACCTAATATTGCAGATTCCTGGCGTCTCCTCCCGAGAAAGACTGTACTCGTGTTTAGCACGGGCCTCCTCGTAGTCTTGCGTTGCATCACTGAAGACCATTGGTCCAGTTGGTGCTGCAGCAGCTTCTGAAGACAACTCGCTCCTGCTCCAGTGGTGCTATGGGGAATCTTTTTCTTCCCCTTCTATCCATAGCACATCCTCAGATAACTGATAAGACAGTTATCTGATAACTCAGATCCTGTCTTTGGAGGGAGAAAGGTGTTATCACCTACCTATTCTCTTTTGTTTCTTACAATCTCCTCTTACAAGAGGGGTGGTTGCATTGATGGCTGTAGTGGGGGTGGAGGCAGGTAGGAAGGGGGGCTGAGTGATTCAGGATGTTTATTCAGATTTTCACTTAAATCCTGAGGAGACTCTTTCCCTCCTGCAGCCCGCTGGGGTAGGGTTGATACCTCTGGTGGGAAGTCAATGGCCTTAAGGATGAGGGGCCAATGAGGGGCTTCCCAGGCTCGCTTGGTGCTGTGGGGTAGCCCTTCTGGGGCTGTTCTTGGCCTTTCCTGGCTGTAACACCCAGCAGTCCCAGACTGGCAGTGAAGGAGGTGCAGGCAGAGCAGGGGCAGAGCCTTTGCCTGCACGCGAGAGCTGACCCTGCCGCACTGCCCTGGGCACCATGCACCGTGAGGACATTTGGCTTGTCCTCTTTTCCAAGGCTGCAGTGACTTTGCTCGCTTGGCTGTATCCGTGTGGTTCTGGACCTCTCCTTGATGCAGGGTGCTGTGGGAGTGCTTGACCGTGGAGCTGTAAATTCAGCTCTTGCCCTTGGAGGTGCTGTGGCCAGCGCGGGGTCTCGCGAGGGTGAGGTTGGCGCTGACAGCTTCATCACTGTTGGGTTTTGCAATGCTCTTTCGGTGCTAATAGTAACATAACCTTTGCTAAGGTGATAATTGATGTGATTCCCCTCTTTTTCCACAAAGTAATCAAATTTTATATTTCTGTAATTTTATATTTATGTAAGACTAGGCTTACGCTCCCTCTAAAATGCAGTGATTTTAATGTTGTTTTCTATGCACACACACAATTTGTGGTGCGTGTTACCGTTGTCATAGGTAGTGCTGCACAGAGATGTGTGAATATATGTAGCATTTCATAGATCTGGGGCATGGTCTGAAACTCACCTGGCGGGTTGTCGCTGTTGGTGGATGTTCACTTTGTTCAGATCTCCTCTGTGTTTTGTGGTGCTTTCAGTCTCACACATGTCCTCAAGCAAAGGGCCCTGACTGGCTAGTTTTTCACTTGCAGCCTGTATTCCAAGGTGCCCGTTTAGAGTGGCAAGTGCTTCTGCACATGTCAGTGCTGTAACCTGCTCGCCCGCTCGTGCGCACAGGGCTTTGCTGCTGCGAGGTGTCTGCCCTCCAGCAGGTGCATCAGGATTTCCCACGTTTGCAAACTTGGCCGTGGAACCTCACCTGGGAGAATGAGGAGCGATTGAGCCCCAGGCTTGAACCCTACCAAGGATGGAAGGTGTTACTTGAACAAAAATCATTACAGCTTCTCCAGAGCATATGCAGGACACGGTTTGGGGAATTTTTTTTTCCATCTCTTCTCTCTGTCCAATATGTCAAGTAGCTGGTTTGTTACTCTAGCCCCCTACAAATGATTGTCAGTAATAATTCTGTAAAACTGTGAATCAACTCTGCATGACTTTGTGCAAATAGACTGAGTAATTTCTTTGTTCTTTTCTTCTTACTTTGTAATTGGAGTCTGTAAAAGCCCAAAGGTTTGGTCTTGTGGAAAGCATGATTCATTTATTGGTGTCTGTGCCGACTAGTTATCTTTCAGTAATTCCAGAGTGCTGCTACAAGCCAAGAGTGATTCATACATGGCTAAGTGCACAAACAAATGGGGTCATGGCCATCTGCAGCAACTTTTCTAATCTATTTATGGTATCGGAGAAAGAAGTGGGTGTATTAAAGATGATGGAATAGGTGTCAATTACATTAGCGAATATAACCAGTTAAGTAACACTAACCATTACTCAAAAACCACATCTGTTCATTGCTAAGGATCCCTACAGCAGGTCCGGTTTGAATGCTGACACAGGCCTGATACGCAGAGTGGGGAAGTGTCGAGTTTTTCCTCCTAAGGAACTTGCCATGGTAACTGCTGTGCTTGTCCCTTCTACCTACTGCAAAATCTAAACACTAACTCAATGTGTGAGTGTTTGCAGCAGTGAATCCCTGCTCTTTCCTGTTGCAGATCTCAGCTGCATGCAGAAGTTGGACAAAAACTTACGTGCCGTGGGGCAACACTCTCTTTGTGTTCTGGGCAGAATGGCTGTGCAACATCTAGGAGATGCGGTGGTGGTGGCTGGGTGACCACGGTGCATCTTTTGAAATTCCTTCCCCAGCCTGTATCCCATTTCAGTAGTTGTGAGAATTGATTTTCTTTCCCCTTTGCAATTTGAAGCTCTTCTGGCTGCACCGGCTTCAGGATTGCTTCAGTGAGAGCCTGGTCTTTGGGTTTGCAAAGGGAGGCAGAGTTTGCGCCGGCCGTGCTCACGGCTGGGGAAGGTGGCTGCAGGAGTGGTGGCACTTCAGTGCTGGGCCTCAGTGTGGGGCAGAAGGGGTTTTAGGGGTCGAGAGAAAAAGGAAAGCCTAACAGCAGGGTCACAAAGTACTTCTGGGGCTTTTCGTTGAGGCTGCTCAGGAGGGCTCGCTGAGGACCACGGAGCCTTAGTGCCTGTCCAGGAGCTCTTGGGGATGTTGAGGACTTTAGGATCGTGTTGAGCATGTGGTGGTCCTGGAGTGCATCTTGCACTCACATGTGCAAGCTGGAGGCAGGAGCGAAACAGCGGCTTGGGATTTGGAAGTGGCCAGCGTCCCCGAGCCCTGGGAGCCTCGCGCAGTGGCTCCTCGGCTGCATTCGGTTTCTAAAGGAGCAGCGAAGCACAAAGCTCGTGGACTAATTTCTATAAATTGAATTTAAGCGTCAGTGCTGGCCAGAAATATGGAGGAACTTGGCAACGTTGCACTGCCGTGCTTTTATTGAGGGTTTGAAAGCTCTGCCCCGCTCCGCCGTGTGTGCTCGCGAAGGGAAGGCAGCCGTCAGACAACAGGCGAAACGCTCTTCCGAGGGGGAAGCGACCCAGACTTTTGCCCAAAGGACTGATGAGCCTCTTCTGATGTCTGAACACATTTCTTCTTCTGCCCTCGCTTTATTTAAGTCAACAGATTGTGTAAGCCACATGTGAGATTTACCTGCAGGGCGCGCGGGGAGGGAGCCGTGCCATTTGGACGAGTTCCCGAGAGACGTGTAGCCGCTGAACGCGGAGACGAGCGCTGTGCAGGCGGCGTCCCTGCAGCCCGGGGCCTCCTCCTCGCCGCCGCCGCCTGCGCACGGAGCATCTGGGCTTTGTGCTGCCCATGGCCCAGCCCGGCCGCGCGCCGGCGGGGCGACCCGCTGCGTGGAGACCTCACCTGTAGGGCTCTATTTTTGCTATTGCTGCTGTTGATAATAGCAGCAGGAGTAAAGCGTCCCCAAAGAGAGTCGTGTCCGAGCCTTCCTCGCCTCCCCTGCGCATGGTGCTGGTGTGTGTGGGTGCCACGGGCTCCTGGATCCCTAACCAGAGGTGATGGTGGTCCGTGCTCATCCATGGAGGTCGTGGCTAGTGTCTCCAGGAAAGACTCTGAGAAAGCAACTGGGGTGAAATCCTGGGTTTGGGGGCTTCTGAGTCCCAAGAGCAGACTCGTTCCAYGTTCTTAGTGCGTGCTTTAGCCTTGTACTCACGTTGGGATTTCTTGGGCACTTTGTGAGCAGTAGCGTGATGGAACTTGGCTCCTCAAGAGCTGAAGATCATCAGCATCTTCAGCGCTTGCTCTGGAGCTGCAGGAAGTTGGTGGCCGTGAAGGCTGCGATCTCTGCTGCCTGCTGCAGGAGCACGTCCTCCTCCTCCTCCTGCATCTCCTTTTGTTTTGTTTATAGTTTTCCTCCACTCTTACTCCACCTYACACACACAGCCTCTCGGCTTCAGTGACTTGGTCCAGCTTCTACAAATAGGCTGGTCAGTACTGAGCTCTGAAAGTACTTTGTGAAGTTTTATACCTTTGGGATACTTAAGGGACAACGTGATTTACAGACACTTGCTACACACAGTTGAGAATAAAAGTTATCTTAAATTGTGATAATTGTGATAATTGCAATGCAGTAAAGAAGAATCTCGTTTTTATTGTTACAYTCGCATTACTGTAATGGGAATTTGCGTGAATTTGAGGGTGTGATCGGCCCCGGAATTAGCATGGGAGCCACAGGCACAGCACAAACTAGCTGGTCACAGACGTCTCCTGCCTCACTGACAGCTTTTAATGCTCACAGTTCTCATGGGTTTTCCTGGTAGAGCCTTCCCAGTGTCCGCTGACTTGCCATCCAGGCCTGAACTGTAAGGAACAATAACCATATAATGGACAGCCTCAATTTAATACATTCACTGTGTGCTTTTTATTAGTGCTATTAAACAAAAAAGAAAAAAAAAAAGACCGCATTTATTTGATTTAAGTTCTGAGAGCAGCTCGTTTGACTCCGAAGGGCGGATGCTCGAGCGGGTTTAATTCAGCTCTGCGTGGGTTAACAGGGGCCTGCAGATGTTGAGGAATTTCTCTCTYGACTTGACCGTGGGGTTTTGCTGCTCTCCAGCCCACAAGAGCACTCCAGGCTCAGCAGGTTGCTGCTTTTTGGAGGCACTTTGCGGTGCCTCCTATTCTTCTTGTTTACTCTAGAAAGGATCCCACCGTATGTTGCAGCCGTGTGCTTGCCTTGGTTGTGCTGCCAGGAATGTGCAGACTCCTGTTAAACCTCTATTAAACTAAGCAAAAAGGTCTTGAAAAAAGCATGTTTCGAGTGGAAGAAATAYGTTTTGTAGCACGGGGGTAAAGGAGGGGGCTTAAATACAAGCTCAATTTGGGTGCTGTGAAAATAGGTATAATTTGTTTTCTTGAGCGGTGAATTTTATGGCTTCTGAATTTACCATCCTCGTGAAATGCCCTACCCTGAGCAGCGGTGCTGAGGGACCCTAGTGCCTGGAAGAGCCTTCCCGTGCTTGCCGACCGAGCACTGCTGCCCCTTGCCCCCTGTTTGGCAGGAGGCTGCAGCTCCGGGTCCCCCTGCCCGCGCTGGCCCCTGGGCTCCCTGGGCCCGCGTTTGCCTCGGGTGTCCCTCGTGTCGTGGCTGCGGGCGGGTGGAGAACGGGCGTCTCGTGCAGCTKCACGTGCCGAGGGCGCCGCGCTGCTCCCGGCCTCGGGCGCGCGGCTGCTTTCGGCAGCTGGGGGCTTTAGTAGCTCTAGGTGGTTCTGGGCGCCTGGAGGGTCTTTCACCCCTCTCAGGGTGAACAACAGGCTTGTACAACAGCCAGCGTGGGCATCGTGGGCCCAGTTGCCAGCCCTTCCGGAGCCCAGGGAAGTGAAGGATATCRTGTCTCGACCTCGCGTCCTCGAGTGGATTCAGATGGTCTTTCCTGTTACTGTATCTAAAGCCTTTCTGTTCTCCTGTTGGGACAGATGGAGCATTGCGAATTGCTCGTCCACTTTTGAAAGCTGGTTCCTCGAGATGCTTTTGCCATAGAGAATTGAGGAAATCAGAAGAATTGTTTTTATTTGGTGTGTCTGTAACCGGCCAGGACCTGGGCAGTCTGCTCTTGCTTATGGAAGGTTTGCAAGGGGGAGAGGCAAAAAATCCATTACTTTCCCAAGTGTCTTAGCCAAACTATAGAAGGAAAGCGTGGTGGAAAAGCTGAGCTATGATTTGCTTCCCCTTCAAAACTATCCCTTTTTAATGGCCCAAGTGGCATTTCAGAGAAAATTTCTGCTCTTCTCTGCATCTTCTTACTCCCAGTGTTATAATTCTATATAATCACTTTTCTTTCTCCAGAAGAATAGGGCATGATTTTTTTCCTTTTTATACAGGCGGAGGAAGGGRTGGATTCCAGATGTTGCTGGGATGCACTTTTCTCCTCTGCGCAGTGCCGGTGGCTCTCGGTGAATCCGCGGGATTGCGGATCCTCTGCAGTAAAGCAGAGACCCCCCCTGTCCCGGGGAGCGTGTCCTGCCCGCGATTCCGTCCCTGGGAGTCCCATGTCGCGCGAAGGGTCCCGGTGAGATCCCGGTCCCTTGCGTGGCCGCTGCTCGGAGCGGGGTCCCTTGGTGGGGTTGACGTGCCGAGTGCCGGGCTCCGTTGGCAGCCGTAGCAGGGATGATGCAGGTGCTGGCCGGGGAGCGTCCGGCCGCGCTCKGGGCGCCGCTGGGAACGGCTCCCAGTGACGAGCTCCCTGCTCCTAATGCCGCCGGCGTGCGGAGAATTGATTTGCAATACGTCCCGGCTTGCTCCACTAAATCAGGGTGACTTAAAATCAGTGAGTTGACTCTGCGCCTTCCGACCCCGAGTTATCCAGCTGCCGCGGTGATTTACAGGGCTCCTCTGCCCCTTAATCTTCTCCGAGGGTGAATAAGTTGCTTATCGCTGCCCTCCCAGGTGCTTGGGAAAGTGGCGTTTTAAAGCCTTGCTCAAGAGGAGCGATGTGTTAATGCAGCCTCCTGAATTGCCTCCCAGACAGCGCTCGTGCCCGTGACTCGCCGTGTTGCAGGGGAGGACGGCGCAGAGCAGGGCCGGGCGCAGCCACCATCRCTTCGGTGTCCCCGGTCACTGGGAGCCCGGGTGGCTCTTGRGGTAAAGGCCACGTTCGTCGGCTGRTAGGACGTCTTTGGAAACGCGCTGTGGCAGGTACTAATTAGTACCAATTAGCCATTATCAGCAGCAGACAGCTCTTACATGCGTGCTTCGTAATAACAAAGAAAGGAGGGAAGAAGGAAGGCTCCGGCTGTGGCTCCCGGGAGGGAGAGGCGGCCAGCAGGGCTCAAGCGGCTGAGGGGTCTGTGAGGATTTGCCTCCCTCCAAGGGACACCATCCAGTCGGTTCTGCAGGCAGTGATACCTGTTAAGTCACGGGCTGATGATAAGTAATGACTTGTCTCGCTCGTGATTTTATATTTCTGGTTTGTGTCTCACTTAAATTCCTCTGCGGGGAATTTCAGCTGGGTTTTAGTGCAAGGCTTCAGCCTGGGGTTGTCTTGTTAACCCCCTGTGATGTCTCCCTGCTTGCTTGGGACAAGGTTGAAGGAAAGGCCTGTGTTTTGTTGTGGTCTGGCAGCGCGTGTTTGCAGAGGGGATCGTGCTTGAAGGGACAGTGGCCCATCAGTGTCTTGCCTTGAAGTGCCCAGTGTCCCACGAGGTGAGGAAAAAGCATCTGGAAGGGGCAGGGACATCTGAGGGTGCTTTGCAGCATCCGAGAAGCTCGGTGACCTTGTAGGGCTTCAGATGGAAAAGGTGTGCAGTGACATCTTCAGGGGCTAATACTGCAAATCTGGGTAGCTTCAGTCTGCCRGTTGGGACATTGGGAATCCTGGGTGGGATTTTCCTCTTCTTCTGTTGATCTGCAAAGGCTGAACGCCCTGTTGAGCCTGCACGCTCTTCCACGTGTCCTTCCTGTGTAAACCAGCGAGCAGCTTCCCGATGGGGGAGAGGCTTTCCCTGTGTGTTTGGAAAGGAGTCAGGCAACCTGGTTGCTTTTCTAGGTGGTGGAGGTTGGTGTCCTGCTGAGCTAGGCAGGGTTTGCCGCACTTCAGGGCCAACGAAACCAGACCTTGGTGGCCGTGTTGAAGCAGGYGACTGGCTCTGAGCCGAGCCTGTTTGCAGAAGACCCTTCGTTGTTATGTATTTATTGTCACCGTAGCATTTATGGATCCCTCTCAGTTTAGAACTGGCTTTCTCTGCACAAAATGTGGCCTGCCCGAACCTGCTGGAGAGGAACCCACTGTTAGGAAGTGCTGAATAAATTGTTTTAATAAATGGCTAATCAATTGTTATAGAGCTCAAGAAGTCCATAGAGCTCCTGACCTTTCCTTGTAACCACTCTCAGTGCTTTAACAGGCCCGTGATACTTACAGATTCCTTATTAGGCTTTTATCAAGCATTTATTAAAAAAAAAAATCATAATCTAAAGTGAAATAGCAAAAAATTACTTCAGGAGCTTTATTTAMAGACCGGGGTGGTCCCGACGGCGACGGGGCTGCTCGCTGCAGTCCGCAGGGAAGGCCGGTGCGAGCAGATCATTTATTTTATGTTAATGCTGTAATAGCTCTGCCTCCGGGTCGGCTCTTCACGAGGTTGCTGTGGATCAGCTGGGCTGCAGGAGGGAGCCCCGGGTTTCCTTCGGGCTGCTTCCCCGCTCCCGTCGGCCCTTCTCGGGGATTTGGGAAGGAAGGGGACTTCCCTGGTGTGTTTCATATGTGCCCTTGTCCCTCAGGGAGAGAGAAGGAGAGATTCGAGTGAAAACTTAGGCTTTCCTTAGAATGCAGACAGCAGAAAATTAAACACAGGAGCCGTGCCCTGCTGTCTCCAGTGACTTGCTGCTCTGTTGCAAACTTGTACCCTGGTGGTTTTTTGGTGATTRTTTCACATTTTGGTGATTGTGGCCCTTGGAAAGAGACTCGGTTCTGCCGAGTGTCACCTGCCAAGCGAGGGGCAGGGAGCTGAGCGCCAGGCAGGTGTTTGGACGTGGAGAGCAGAACTAAAAACGGGCAGCACCTTCTGTGGGGCTTCAGTGCCGGCTCCCCTGCTCTTGGGAGGAGGTGGCATGGGGACGGGTGTGTAGGGTGGMGAGGTGCTGCCGTCCCCACCGAGCAGCTCAGCCGGTTCCAGGGAAGATGCTCTCATGGCATTCATTGAAGCAGAGGGGCAGGGTAGAGGGTTTGCACAAAGCAAAATTCACAAGACAAAAAATGTGACTAGAAGAAAACGCGGTGTCTGATTTCCGTGTCTGCTGATGTCATGTGTCCGAGCTGACACACAGACCTCACTTGTTTGCTGGAAGCCGGGTCAGGCTCGGTGCAACACTCTACCTGCAAAATGCCCATAGACGCCCTCCTTTATCTCACTGTTGTCAGTTTGGGTATTTGGTTATATTAGCTCAAATTGCTTTGTTTCCATAGCTGCGTGCTGCTGCTAAAGTCTCATTGTGGGATCTGTCAGTCTTCCTGTGCGCGCGTACCAAAAATAGTCCCCRTGCAACCGCTCGAGACGCGGGGCCGCTCGCGTGGCGGGGGCCGCTCGGCAGCTGAGCGGGGCCTGCACCGCGCTGGGGTGGGTGTCACCGGCCGGGGCTCCCTGCAGCGCCCGACCCCCCTTCCCGGCTCCGCCGGCTGCTCTGGGCTGGCTGGTCCTGCCGATCGGGGCATCCTGGGGAGAAATCGTGCTGCAGAAACGACGTGTTGATGGTGGAATGTGGGGTGATGGAGAGAGGGGAGAGAAGAAGCTCTGTGTCCTCAAGTCTTCTCTGGGTGCAAGGGGGAGATGGAAATGGCATGTGTGGCATCAGGAAGCGGAGCGAGGAACAGGGCTCCTCTCGTCTTCTGAGCTCGGCCTATCCACTCAGCTAATATTTCACTGCTCATTAGCTTGTGGGCTTTTAATGACTACAGAAGCTGTATTAGCTGCTTGGGCTTTTTGCTTTGCCTATCCCTCAGCTGTGGGAACCTGTGAAGGTCCCATGCAGGAGCCGCAGACTGCAGTAACTCAAAGACAGAAAACTTCTGTATTATCCGCTAGGCGCTTCCTGTCCACACCAGTTGTCACAGGTCCCATGGGGACYGGTTGTCACGGCCAGGAAATGCTGCTAATTCCACCCGTTCCCAGCGTGGTGCTGCAGCGAGAGCGGGCTCGTCACCCATGGGCAGCTCTTATTTCATCGTGTTCCAGGGGTGCTTTGGAAAACTGCTTTGAGGGTTTATTTATTTATTGACTAYGTCTCTGCTAGTCGCTTGCCATCAGCTCTAGCATTTATTTGGGGTATTTGTATTTTAGGGTGTTTCTTTAGGATATTTGCTGAGTGGTTTTGTGCTCGGAGCACTTGCGTCTCGGAGACACCAAGGGGCTTGTCCGGGGTCACCCAAGAAGGGCTGAGCTCATCCATAAGTGCAGAAATCAGTAGGCTCGTATGAGAGTGACCCTTTTTACACGTCCCCTTTGGACTGCGCTGAACAGCAAAAGCAAAATGGGAGGGTTTTGTGCAAGGAAGCGCGTTGCTTGCGCTCGCCGGCCTTGGCAGTCCCCGCTGAGGGGCAACGCGAGCCGCTCGCGGCTGGGAGCGTGGAGAGGGCGCGTGCCAAACACCCGCGTGCGGAGGCACCTCCAGGGCCCCCCAGGCTCCACGGGTGACATCGGAGGGGCYGGTGTCCCCTCCTGTTGGGGCGTCCCCGCCACGGGTGGCAGCATAATGTGCCCYGCAACTGCCCGGTCTAGACGCTCCCCCTGCCCCTTGTCGGCCGGGGTCGGAGGTGGGCGCGCGCTCCGGCTCCCGCTCGGGTTTGCAGCCGCGTCCCCAGGGGACGCGCGGGCCGGTCGCACCCGCTGCGGCTCTCGCGGGCTCGGCCGCCACGGGGAGCACCRGGGCTCGCGGCCCTGGGCAGAGCGGGTGCGCTGCTCCCGGGTTGAGCACACGAGGCGTCCCAGCCACGGGGTCTTGTTCAAGATATGATAGCGATATTGTRGAGGTTTTCAGCAGATACAAAGCAAGTAAGTCCCCTAGCAACGAAGGAAAGATTCAGTCTTTTTTTTCTTAATGCAGACTTTTTGTCATGAAGCACTTAGGGTTTTTTCTCCTTTTTTTTTTTGGAAATCAGAGCTGGGTTTTGCTGGAGGAGAATTCTCTCTTGGTGGCTTTCAGGTGTGTTCAGAGCGAGGAGTTGAGCCTTTGATGTGCATCGTTCTGTTCCCGTCCCCTCCTCGCCTGGCCCTGACCTTGGGCGTTCGCCTGCCCCGCCAGGGCCATCCGGGCTGGTGTCACAGGGGCAGCATCTCGTCCGATCTTCTCGGGGCGGCAGGAGGCGAGGGACGGGGAGCTGTTAAATAAATAAGTCGGTAGCAAGTTTCTCACACAGTCTTTTCTTTTTTTTTCCTGGCAAAAAAGACATAACAGAAAGTTGGCAGGCGCCTGCTTTTTATTATTGAATTAAAATCTATTAAATAATAGCAGTGAGCCAAAACCTGCAGCCCCTATTAGGCAGCGCTCTCGGAGACGTGGAGCGATGCTGGACGTGGCTCGCTCCGGCGCTTGGGGTGCRTGCACGTGTGTGATGTGTGGGCAGGGAGTGCACGCGGCTCGAGCAGGGCTTTCCAATAGCACCAGCACCGGCAGCGCTGCCTTCGCGAGCGGAGGGCTCCGGTGTGCGCGGCTCTTGCCAGGGAGCGTTGCAGGGAAGTTCACGTGGGCTCCGGGGCTGCGTTGGCGGCTGCGCCGCTGGGGCAGGTTCGAGGCCTGGGCGCTGCTAAGCTGAAGCAATGACGTTTTTACAAAGCCGGCCTCTGTCTCCTGGTTTCCATCTCTGGGCAAGCGGGAGGGAGAACCCAACGCACTAAGTCTTGTCCCACTGCGGTCCTGACATCCCACGGGGAGTGGGGATGGAACACACGGCTCTGAAATGCCAGCTGAGGATGGGTGGGAGCTGTTAAAGCTGCAATTTTGCCCCTTCTTCTCCAGGGCTTGATGTTTTCAAGGTCTTGCCAAGGAATCCTGGTTCTGAATTGCATCCGCTGTCACCAAAAGCCATGACAGGGCAAACATGCAGTGTTAATTAAAGCTGAGTCTGCACCAGGGACTTGGTTTACCAGGATGGCCAACAGCGAGAGTGACGCGTGGACGGAGACCGTGCAGTATCGAGTGCTTCTCCCCTGACCTGCTGTCTCATCCGTGGGTTGCTTCCGTGCTCAGAGACCTCCTGTTCCCCTCTCTGCTCTCCTGGGTGTCCTGCACGGAGGGTCCCCTGTGGTTCCTGCTTCTCGCAGACACTTGAGCGCACAAAGCGCCTCTTGGGCCCCGCTTTGCTTCTTGCCRGGGGAAACGTGGCCCACGCGTGACCGCATCACTCTGCAGGCGGCTGTTACCGCMGCTGGACACGCGCTCCTGGAACGCTTCCTCAGCGGCGTTCCCTTGGGAGCGGCGTTCCCTTGGGACCGTGCGCGGGGCACGCGTGGCCCCGCATGGCACCTGCACGGAGCGACAGGAGGTTAATCCCCCTGCAAGGGCAGCGCCACCTTCGACACCGCTCTTGGATGGGGCATGTGGGGAGGGAGTTGTGTTAAATGAAACCCTTTGCGAGGGAAAAAAAGCATCCAGCCCCRTTCCTTACTGCTCATTTTAGTAATTTCTTCCAGATAACCTACACATCTGTGTCAGCGCAATTAAAACAAATCCTGTCTAATGAACAGTTGTAGCCCTTGGGCTATTGCGGAATGAGCAGTGAAGTTGGAAACAGCCTTATTAAAATAATAATTAAGAAACAAGGGTGGGGAGGCAGAGGGAGGYGCGGAGGAGATGCGGGTGGGATGTTCCGGGGTGAGGAGCAGCRATAAACCGGAGTAAACCCTGTTGTGAACTCGCTGCGCTACCTCCCCGCGCGTCTCCGCYGCCGAAGGCACCGTGTGACCCGGTGTGAATAGAAGCTCCGCGCGCCTCTGACCTCCCCCCATCGCCAGGGGCTCCTCGTCTTTCAATGTGACCATAAAATCTTGAGGTCCCAAGTGCGTTTTGTGATGAGCGAATGCTGGTTACGTTACCTGCCCCTGATCGAGCCCGAGTGCAGACTTTGCTCTCTCATGGGCATCGTGTGTTTCAGGAGATTTGGGCTTTCTGAGAGCTGACAAAACTCAGGGCGGTGAATGTTCCTTGTGTTAGATGGACTTATATCTGCCTTGGCTTTTTGTCCAGAAAATGGTCCTCTCCTGGTAAAAATGCTGGGCCCCCCCGCACCGTTTGCCCTGACTCCTTCCTGCCCTCCCGAGGAGGGACAGGACTCCAGGTTGAGCTGAGTCGTTGCAGGAGGCGACCAGCTCCCCTTATGTGAGGGTGTGTTTTATTCGTTTTAGGTCTGTAGCTTGCAAGGGTAAATGCAGCTTTTCTTAGAAACCGGGGAAAAAAATCGGTTTGCCTGTTAACCCCTTGCGTTCCGGCAGTGTCTTACTTAAGTCGTCAACTTGTGTCGTGGTAAATCAATTAACAGCTGAGAGCTGGCTTCCCAAAGCCTGCTGCTATTTAGAAATGCATGTGCTGCATAAAGATAGCTACGTCTCATTAACAAAACAAAACAAAAAGCAAACGCCAAACAAACCCCACCGGAATGACATATTGGAATGATTTTAGTGGGATTTATATCTATGGGCTGTGGGTTGGGKTTTTTTTTTCCTTCCTTTCCTTTTTAAATGTTGGTTGTGAACCAGAGTGATTACTTATCGTTTTCATTTTAACTCCATCTGACAAATCGTTTTAGATGGAGAAAGCAATACTGCATCTTTAAATGGCCACTCTGTCAGCGCATCTTGCAGGGCTTTAAATGCCCTTTGTTATCGCAGTCTAGACAGGACGCAGGCGGAATATTTGATATGTTATAAGGCAAAGATTTGACAAGGTTGAATTAATTTACCAGCTTACTTAAAACTGAATTTCAGAACGTTTCGCCTTACAAACTTGCCTTTATGTATATACACGTTGTTCTTATTTCCTTTTTTTCCTCTTTTTTTCCCTTTTCACCCCCCGCGTTAGCACAGTGTGTTTCGACTGTTTAGACTCGGAGAGGAGACATTAGCTTACTGCAGCCTGCAGTACTTTAATTGCCCTTTTTATGACTGTCTAGACATCATGCAGATGCATGTTTGTGGTGAGAAGACATTTCCCCCTCTGGTTATACGATAGTCTGAAACCTTTACATTCCCTATCTTCTTACCCCCTCTGTCTTGGTATGTGCTTCACTCCCTCCATCCTCGCAAAATCACTTTTTCCCCCGCCTTGTTTTATTTATGTGCTTATTTATTTATTTCTGTATTTATTTTTCAAGGGTGTCTCAGTCCCGGTTTCCTCGTCCCGGTTTTCCAGCGCGTTCATGGGCCATCTCTGGCGTTTTTGGAGCGACGGCAGCCCTTGGAGCGGGTGCCCTCGTGGCGCTGTCCCCGTGCGCCAACACCTCTGACGTGCCCGCGTGGCCTTGCGGGCCGGGCCGGGTTTAAGAATGAAAATATCATCTCGGTTTGAATGGGTCGAGAGTTTTAGTTATGCAAATGGGGCGCATTAATTAACCCCGTTGCTATAGCTCCCGCTTTATTGTTAAATGCGGTGAAAAGGGGACAAGCTGTGTTGGCGGATAATCCCGCTCGGAGCGCTGCCCCCGCCGCCGCGCCCCCGACCCGCGCTCATGGAGCCGAGGCAGCTGCCCGGCTCGGCGGGACGCGGGCAGAGCCCCCGGGACGTCACCCCCGTGCCGGGACGCGGCTGCTCCTCGGCCTTCAACCTGCCCCGGAGCCRGGGGTTGTCCTCGTCATCGCCGGCACGAGGAGCTCGTCCCACGTGGGCTGCGGCGAGGAAAGCCCCCGGGAGCCCCCAGACATCCTCCGTTTATAAAACAGTCTCAGGCAAATGCTCTCGGCTGTTCATACAGGGAGAAACCTCACTTATTTTTGTGCACAGATGCAAAACGCGCTGTGAAATAGAAGCCCTCCAGAATGATGTTTGCTCTAGAAGTTCTACAGATCCTTTCTGGGGCTGTTGCTGCAACTGAGGTGCAAGTTTATTACCCTCTCCTCTAATTTGTCCCACCCTGGACATTGTTGTTCACCTTGCCCCCATTTTTCTTGGCCTGCATATGCATGTGTTTCTAGATGTGTGTGTGTATATATTGTATATAAACACACATCTACTAATAATAGGGTGTCTGTAAATGTGGGAGCGTGTGTGCCTGCAAGCATGGATTCTCACTTTCTCCCATCTGGCGACGTTCAGGCTGCTCTGAGAACTGAATATCACGGGGAGCAAATGAGAGCCCCCATGGGTGGGCACCCGCATGCGTTTTGCCCTCTTCTGCAGTGCGTAATTGTGTCTGTCGCTGAGATTTAACTTTTTTCCATAGAAGTAGCTCGTCTTGTGAGTTGTCACCGCTGTTGCGAGCAGAAAGCTGGAGAAAATGTGTGGAGGGTAGGGGTGCTTCGGAGAGGAGAGGAAGGGTGTCCTGCTGATGGGGCCCTGGCCGCGACTGAGGAAATCCGGTTTTGGTTTGGAGCCCTGTCCCGACGCTGCTTGTGGCTGTGCTCCTCTTGCTCAACCTCTCTTTCAACACCCGTCTGCTCCCAAGTTTCCACGGCCGTCAGAGGTGCCCGGGGTGTTGCGGATCCCGCACGCCCTGGAGGAGCCATGGCCGTTCCCGTGATCCCGGGGCTTTCCCGGGAATACTCATATGTGCCCTTTGCGTGTGGCTCCACAGGGTCCCGCATGGCTGGGCTTGGAAGCTGAGCACGTCTAGAGCCCCGAGTGGCACCAGGCTTTGAGTGTGGCCTGCCCTGCAGCCAGGCAGGAATTGGCTAATGAATGGTTTTCCCTGGATAGCGTGGAAACATTCCAGGGGGCAAATGGGGTGGAGGGGAGTAGACAAGGGAGGATGCATGGGAAGCAGGTTCGGAGGAAGCCGTCGTACGCACCGTGTAGCTGTGCGAGGCTGCAGCTCGTATGTGCAGCCACCTCGGGTCACCGTCATCAGCCCGAGTCTCCGGTGACCCTGGGGCCGTTTTTCCAGTGCTACGGAGCACCCCGTGCCCGCTGGGCCGCTCTCCACCCCGCGGCCGTGCGGGTGAGGAGGACGCGGTGCGTTCCGACGAGCCTAGGGACTGATGCGGTCCCTCCCAGTCCTGCCCGCCGCACTCCGCAGCGGGAAGCTCCTGATGTGATGGGGACTCTGCAGCTGCAGGTTCCGAGCCCTGCAAATGCGAGGCAGCTCCCGTTACAGTGAGAGATAGGGCTTAAAAGAAGTCGAAGTTGGAAACCCAATCCGTTTAATTGCTATTAGCTTTCTGGAGAGGTGGCGAAGCCCTCCCTGGATGGAGTGTTTGCTCTCCACGGAGCGGCCCTGACTGGCAATTTGTCTGTCGAAACAGATGTGGGCAGCAACAAACATCTATTTCTATAACTAGAAACAAATTTGGTAATTGCCTCTTTCAACAGGACTTGCTCAAGCAGGAAATGAAATTCCTAAATGGCAGTTAGCAAAAGTATTTATAGCTAAGTTCATAAATGAGACGTGCTCTCTTTTGTCATGAGTTTCTGGTGGTGTGAAGGAAAAAATCCTCTGTGGCAGCAAGCCGTGTATTGATCAGGAATGTTTCCTGGGTATTAGGAAATACTTTATTTATTAATGTGTTTATTAGCCATACATACACCCCCAGGAAACGAAACCTGTTTGGTCTTTCAGAGTCAGTTGGCTGTGCTTGAGTCGGATAGTGTATAGTTTTCTATTTTTTTTTTAATTGATTTTGGTAGAGTTGGTCTGATTTGCACGGTCGTGGTAGGAACGAAGGCCTGTACCTCAGTGTTACCCTTGGGATGCCCATGTTTGAGGTGGTGAGAGCAGGGCCGGGCGCTGGGCTCCTGCCGAGGCCGAGGAGGGAAGGGGAGGCCGGAGAGCGCATCCAGCTCCCGCCTGCCGCGGGAGTCGGATAGGGCTCCTGCCTCTGTGGAGCCCCTGAGCGAGCGGGAAGTAGCTCTGCTTATTCCCCGCTTGGCGTGGGGGCCATGAGAGTTTCTCCAAGTTTTCTAGTGAGCAAGCAGATTTACCTATCTTTTAAGTGCAAAATCAAAATTGCTTTATTCTTTGGGTTTGATTTTACTGGCCTTACCCTTGGGAGTAACTTCAAAAGCATCATATTCCTTCCAGTAATTTCAGTAGGTTTTGATCAAGTTTACTGTGCATAAAATATGTTTCCCTAAAATACTGGAGGGGGTGTGGGAAGGAGAGAAATGGGCACAAAAACGAAGGGAAAGGGTTGGCGTATGCAAGTTCTTAAAGCGTCCCAGTATCCTAAGGAATCTCCTTAGTTCTCCTGTGCCCCGTGCGGCTGGTTAATGTCTTCAGGACTTTCTTTAAACAGGTTATCACGCTTGGCAGGGCGCTGTTCAAAGCCAGGTGTCCCAGCTGGAGGACTTGCTGAGCGTAACTTTAATGTTTTAGTTTCTGTGTAAGCGCTGCCGGGCTGCTCCTTCCTTGGGCCTTTGAACACAACTCCCGCCTCTTATCCTGCAGTCAAAGCCGTGCTGGCCTGGGAGGGTCCTCTTGCAAAAGCAGGAGCAGTCGTGTGGTTGTGCTGTGATAGTGTTGCAAGGATTAATTAAGAAGGTTTCAAGGACTGTCCAAACCGACACTTCCACTATTCTAACTGTGAAATGACACTATTTCCTTTAAAACGAAAATAACAACAACAGAAAAAGCAGGTGGSAGGCACAGGGCTAGGCCATCATTTGCCGCTGACTCAGAGGATATGATGCTTGATTACCCAGTGTGACAAATGAAGAAAGTGAACTATATTAAAAGCACAGTTATGGTCCAAGAATTCACACTATGAACACGACTGCTTGAGGTCCYGTCACCCAATCTCTAGCAATGACTCTCCTCCAGCTCGCTCCTTTATGAGTCTCACTGCAAGATACTCGCARCGCCAGTGCTGCGGTTCTGAGGCCGGGATCAGTAAATCACACGGTGCTACTTCTGCTTTGTCCATCATAACCAGCCTTGTCGAGTCTGGAAATGTAATTTAGCCGTTAACTGCCCCGATGATGCATGAAGCAGAACTGAATCCAACTGGCTCTTCCCAGCGCTCTGCTCTGTTGTCATGGGCCGRATTCGGCTCTCCTTCCTGCTTTAGTTCTGCTCCTGCAGCTCTCGCTTCAAGATATTGCTGATTTGTGCCTGATTGACGACACCAGGACTGTGCTCTCTATCTATCTTCAGTACTTGCTGTGCTGTCTTGTGAACAAAGCAGTTGTTGACTGTCTGACAGGCCCTTCATTTGTGTTTATGGAGGTATTTAGCAGAAAAATATAACAGATAAACACATGCATAGATACGGGAGTAATGACTTTGCTTGGTTTGATTGTTTCTAAGATGACCTAAGAGACAAATGACAGAAGTTGAGTAATCTGCCATCTTTAGTCCTTTGTTCTTTCCTCTCTTCTTGCCCATGCAGCCTCCGAGAGCAAGAACACTGGCCTCTTTAACAAGTGGAGCTTGGCATCTGGAGGATGAAACAGCTTCTGTGCACCAGGAGCAATGCTCCATGCTGCACCCTCTTTGGCAGCCCTTGGATTCCAGCTGTTGCCTGAAGCTGTTTTGGTTCTTGCTTCAATTAGAGCAGTTCGCATGTCGTGCTTAGCCTAATGGGCCCTCCCCGTTCCARGTGGGGCTGGGAAGGACAGGACCACGTGGAGCCGCGTCCGTCACCCCGCGTGTTTGCTTCGGTGCCTCGTGTACAGGCGGGGAAGGGCAGGGGGCTGCTCTTGGAGGTGGTCCCAGAGTTGGCCCTGGGACCTCGGGCTGCCTGTGGGGATCCTGCAGAGTCCCAAACCCAAGCAGCCGGTTGCTGGAGAGTTTATTTCCTGCTAACAGCCCTGCTCTGARGGGTGACTGTTCACATGGCTCTTCTCGAATCCACATTCCTTTGCTTTGAGTAGAGAAAACAAGGGCCACTGTTTGGCTACCCTGCTTAACCCACATCCTTGTGTGGAGGCTCTGAGTACCCGGCAGCACACTTGAGCTGGGTTCGGTTCTGCGAGTTTAACCCTCAGGTCCTTCCAGGGGGATGCGTGTTGGCCGAAGGAATTCCCCAGCTGTGACAGGGTCACGGCCAGGGGACACAGCACGGACTTGAAACCAGCTCAGGCCTATGCGCCCAGGGACCGGGCAGACCTCAAGCTGCTCCGTGGATGTCCCCCCTGATGGAAAGTGGTTTGGCAGTGTCGGCTCCTGCCTCTCTGGTATGAGTAAGGCGAGGTGGGATGGGGTGCTTGCTGCTTTCTTTCAGGCAGTGATTAGGACTCGTTTTGTGGCTTGATTATTGGGTCATGCGAGGCGGTGGCAGGTTCTCTGCTGCCCGTGACGAGGACTGTCCTTGCACCTCTCCCTYGGTGATGTCCGTGCCTGTGGGCACTAGCGCAGCTCAAGCAGGAGAGCCCCGAGACGTCGATGGAGCTGAGGAGAGGAAGTCGCTCCGGCCTGGCAGGCGGCTGWCACAGCTGGATAAGGGGGTCTGTCCTCCTCCTTCGCGGTAACCAGTTCCCAGGGCTCCCACACGCTGCGCTTGCCGCTGCCCTCGGGTGCTGAGAACTGCTGAGAGTGGCGTCCGTCACGCCTCGTTCGAGGCCGCGTCTCCCGCTGCCCGCGGGCGGTGAGTGTCGTGCGAAGGCCGCGGCGCGGGTCCCGGCAGAGCTGCTGGGTCACAAAGCTGCTCCRTGTGCTTGTCAGGGCGGTGGGAAGGTGGAGGAAGGAGCCGCCACGCTCCGGCTGACGGGGCCGCTTGCCGTAGCACGCTAGTGAAGCGGTCCAGATTCCTGCTGCTAGAAGACATTTGCTACAGCTGGGCTGGAGGAGCGCCCCGTCCTTCCCCCTGTACCAGGAGTCTCTTCSTCTTKGCTCTTGCACCGTCTCACTAAGACACCRTTAAGGTGAGGGCCTGATGCTCTGCTTGATGAGCACCCATGTGTGGCCTTGCCTGGCTCCCCACAGAGCTCGTGAACGCAGAAGTTGGAAAATAGCAAACAGGGAGGTTTATGGTTGCTCGTCCTCCTCAGACTTCAAATTCTTGCCCATATCCATCTTGGACTTAATCGATCTCTCCTTCCCTCTTTCCTAGTTATTGCTGATTATCCTTATCTGCATGTTCCCAAGCAAAAAGTAGCTCTACCCTTATTTGGTTTAGATCCTTTTGTATGTAACTAGTGTGCTGCCATCAAGTGCTGCAAGGAACCTGTTCAAGCARAAGGTGCCCAAGGGTGGGGGTGGGTGAAAGGACTAGAGAATAGGGATGGAAGGAAAGTGTAGTTAGGTGTGTGCACAGCTCCGCTGTGTTCCGTTCTGAGTCCCGTTGCAAGGGCAGCGCTCTGGATATCGGAGGTGTTAATGGAAAATCAGGGAAACGGTGCGTGATGGAAGTACTCACCGTGGATTTGCAAACACTTTTTTTTAATTTGTCCGGTTAATTTTGTCATGTGTGGAGAAACTGTGTGTGTGTGTGAGGAGACCTTCCTGTATGAGGCTGGAGTATGGGGGAGTGCAGGAGACGGGAGCATCACGTGCAATTGAACACTTGCAAATTCCAGAGAACACTGGAAGAAGCTGAGATCGGCGGCAGGACATTACAGTGCCTCTGTGGGCAGCAGGTCCTTCACGGGTGTCACATCATCCATCTGCGGCAGCAGCCATGGAGCAGCGGCGACGGCTTCACGTCCTTCACGGGTGCTGCCTGCATGTTGAGCACCCGGCCCGTCTGCAGCCATGGCRGGGAGTGAGGTCCCCCTTGACGGTGACTCCGGGCTAAGTTTGGTTCTTGGGCTGGATAAGCCTGGGAAGACCTGGTCCCTCCCCACTGCACAGTGCAGGACGCCTGGGCCCCTCACCGGCAGGGCAGCACCTCGAGGTGCCTAAAGTCAGGCTGGGTCATTAGTCCTGGCACTTCCCGCGGGCTCATCCCAGCACTGCTCAGTGGGGCATCTCCCATGACAAGCTCTACTGTGGCTGCTAACCCTGTCCGGCCTCCCAGGGACCTTAATTTTATCATTCCTCTGTGTTTCTGTGGGAATCTGAGCGACATTTAATTAAATGTAGTCCCTATGTACAGTGGAAAATGGACAGTTTTAAGATTTTCATACCTTTGAGTTGCAGATTGGTTTTCCAGCCTACAATAGGACTCTGTATTACCGCAGATTCTAGATATTTGTTGTTATTATTATTATTATTATTTAATAACACGTGGGGCAGTGTGTATTGAACATGGGTTATTGTCCGTGAGAGYGAGACGCTCTTTTGCTGCCTGGCAGGGAGCAGCCGTCATGGAGCGTTTCCCCCGACGATGCTGCCCTTGCCCTGTCCGCGCCAGGAGGTGGATTACAGGCAAAATACACATCCGAACTGCGCCTTAGCCCCACGCTGGAGCTCCTTGGTGCGCGGAGCCGCTCGAGGTTCCGAGGTCTCCCTGCTCCTTTCGCCCRGGCGCCCACGTGTGTCCTGGGATGAGCCAGGATCCGCCGCAGTGGGGTGGGAGCTCCCTTCCTTGCTCTCCAGTGATAAAGCCTGGCAGCCCTTGCTTTGCTTGGATTTCCTTATACCCTGGAATAACAAAATGAAATCTTTTCCCCTGGAAAAAAAAACCYCGGTGTCTCTAATCTTGACAGCTGCAAAAATCTCTCAGTTTTGTTTCGAAATGGGAGAGCTGGAGATCGCAGCCTCGGTTTCCCTCCCAGGAAGGGACTCCTGGACACCCTTTGGGGGATCCAGCCCAGCAGAGGCCACAGCCCGGGAGCCTCGTGCTCCAGTTTCAGTGTGTGGCCGAGCAGCACTCCAGGCCTTCGCCCACGCCAAGCCAGGGCTGTCSGTTCCTGCCTCTGTGCAAGGGGCTCGCAGGCTCCGTAGCCCTTCCTGGCTTTGCTCTGCGCTGGGYGGGAGTCCCTTGCGGGTACTTGCATGAACAGAGGAGAAGCAAAGGATTCCACAGGGTTTTCTGTAGGGTTTTCTTTGATTTGTTCACTTTTTTTCTCACCACAGCAGACAAGTTTTAGCACAGTTTGCTAGAGCTTTTATGGTGGCCAGTGTTTGTTTTGTTTTTTAGGAGTTGTAGCTGGTGCAGTGACACTTGTTCAGTTAGCTGTTGTCTCATGAGTAGTTTCACTTCTCCTCCCCTTCTCATATGATGGACTGTCCCTATATACATATATATACATATATATATATATAAAAATTGTAATTGAATCATAGAGAGCTGTTTTGACCTGCAGATGCACGTTATACTCAAGGGCAAGCAGAGGTCAGCATGGTTAGGACCCTGTCTGAAAGCTCTTCTGCCTGCATGTAAATCACAGCTGTGGTGYCCGTCACTATTTCTGCAAAATCCAGGTGGATTTTTCAATACTTACCAGTGCTTTGGAGGAATTCTGTTCAGCCTCAGTGCTCCAGGTGGAGAGAAGAGCTTCAATAAAGTTTTTAGCAAGCATTTTATGAACTGCAGTAACGGCTGTTAAAAGTAAGGAAATATGTTTTAAATGCACATGGTCGCCCTCACTCGCCTGCAGCAGTCCTGGACCTTGTGCATATGCAGAAGGTGAAATCTCAGCACGTAACAGTGTGAATATTGTCCAAGCAGTGCTCRCTCAGCGCGAAACTGTTGGTGAGTTCTGGATCTGCAGCTCTTGGGCGTTTCGTTCGTAAAAGATCTGGACGCCCCGAGAAGCTCTCAGAGTTGCTCCTTTCCACAGCCGCTTCCTCCAAGCTGCAAATCTCGGATCCCGGCGCCCCTGGGCAGCGGCGGAGGCTCCCGCGTGTCACCCTCCGTGAAACCCTCCTCCAAGGCCACGCGTGGGCAAAGGTGCCAAACCGGCAGCAAGCAGGAGGATGGGACGTGACAGGCGAGTTYGCTCGGTCACGAATATCCAGTTTCGGGATTGTGAGAATCTAGGGGGGGAAAAAAATGCTTCGTTGCAAACCAGCTGCGTGCGTGCCTAGCGAGTGCGAAAGCTGCAGCGTCTAGCCAGAAAATACGGAAAAGCAGGTTGTGTCACTTAAATGTGATGTCTGAACCTGTTAGTTTGAAACGTATTCTGGAGTAAAAATTATGCGAAATTAAATTAGTGTGACCTTACTTTGCATTTGGAGGCTGAGTTTGCCCGTCTTGTAAAGCCTAGTGCATTTATAACACTTCCCTTGGGGAAAATTACAGAGAGAAATGGAATGAGGTCTCTTCTAATTGAAAAGTGACAATGATTAGGAAGCCAAACACAGAATGTGTTGAGTGGGGTTTTTTTCCCTTGTTTTGGTGTGTGTGTTTGTGCGTGTGTGTTTTAAGAATACCAGCGGAATTATAAATTATGTGCTWTGCAGTTTGGCTTGTTTTTCATTCCCCAAAGGCTTTTTATTAGCATAGCAGCTGAATTGCACTTGTATAATAACATATTAACTCAAAGTTTGGGATTTTTAATGATCGTTCTTCATTAGCTGACTGAGCAGCTTGGGTAAAATCTCACCAAGTACACCCAGCTTTCCAGTGTGGGGCTTTTTGTCCCCATTGTGAAAATGAAGCCCGTGAAGACACGTTAAAACAGAAGGGGAGTTGGCAGAAGCTTTGCTGCCTTGAGTGGCTCTGAGTCTCCCGAAACTTGCAAAGCCCAAATCACGAGTGGGGCTCCTGGTTTTGTTCAGTTCCTCCTCCAAAGGCCACATTGGGCAGTGCGGGGAGGGATTTCAGCAGCTGCAAACAAAGTGCTTGGTGGTTACCTACACCTTCCAGCTCGGGTCCCCATCCCACACACACGATCCCTTTCCCATGCAGGAACACCGGGACCGTGGCCATTGTGTGTGGAAAAGCCAGYATGGAAATGCGGGAAGCTGATGAGTTTGTATTGCTCAGATACATTTCAGCAAACTCACTTAGCAGAATGTTAATTTACTGATTAATTGTCCTCCCTCCACTCAACGCGAAGTCAGATATTAAAATTACTCATCTATTTATAATATCAATGTGATCACTGCAACGTTAGACTAGATTATCCACTGAAGTGAAGCCCTAATTCAGAGCTAAAGCGAGCGGCAGAGCCCCAGTTCACCGGAGGGATGCGGGTGCACCCAGAGCACCCGGAGCTGGGACAGGAGGGATGTCTCTGCTGCGATACCCACCGCTCGGGGGGCAACCTCAGCCGCTCTGGGCAGCGCTTCGGTTAATGCTCYGGTTGAACTAATCCCAGAGCCGGAATACACGGGGCTCTGGGCCGTGTCAGGACAGGCTGGACATTGGGATGTTGTCCTGGGGCCCAACGGGATTCTGGTGTTTTGCCCATCCCAGGCTCCACTCATTACACATCTATATGCGTGTAGGAGATTTAGCCTCGGTTGTTTTTTATAAAGATAGGGATGTTTTAAGAAATGGGAATCCCTGGTGTGTATTCAGCTGCCCCGTCACTGTAGATGGATGAGAAGGGCGACTGCCCCGTGGTGGCACCGACGACTCCCGTGCCCATTCAGTGAGATGTGGTGTGTTTAACACAGTGTTCCTGCCAGGAAGGAGCCCTCCTTCCTGACCAGCACGGCCTTGTTCTTCCTTCTGCAGGAACACCCCTTCTCTGTAGGAAAAGGGAGGCGCTGCATCACGGGCATCCTCTTCTTCAGGGGGTCTCCGTGCTGCGGACAGGGCACATGTTGTGTTTCATCTGAGGCTGAACTGACTCATTCTTAAAATTCGTGATTTTTTTAAATCATTTCTTTTTCCCTCATCCTCTCCCTAGTGATGACTACTTCAAGTAGCAGCCTCCGCATTTCATATATAAAAATATATATAAAATTTACTTTTTTTTTTTTTTTTAGTTTTCTGCCCAAGCTGTTCCCCTCACAGCAGCGTTTGCGCTCCATACTCTCTTTGCCGTGGAAGATCCAGGCATCCTCCTTCAGGAAGGTGCTTTAGCTGGAGTCCCCTTGCACTGTTTGGCTCTTTCTCCACCTCTTTCCAGCCCAGATGCAGCTTTGCAGTGCAGAGGCTGTAAGTGAATGGACTGCAAGCCCAGAAGGTCTTACTCATAGGCCTGACTTTAGGTGCCAGATGATGTTCCTGCTTTCCAGGCAGACTTCTGCCGTTGAAGGTGGCGGGCAGGGCTGGTTAAGTGTGCTGGGATCTGCGGGGATGACGGGAAAGTGGCTTGTCCGGTGGCAGAAATAGCTGCTGTTTAGCAGAACTAACTCCAAGGTAACTGGCAGCACTTACCATCTGGACTSTTTTCTTGACATTTATTTGCTTTTCCTGGCACTTAAATGCCACCTGCCAGGAGAAAGTTTCCGTGAAAAAGTGAAAATCCTCCTGAGTCAGCGTAAGCCGTGCCGTCCCGCACGGGCAGGGCCATTCTGCCCTTTTYGGGCACGTATGAGCCCTCCTGCCGGCGCACGTGCCTGTGTGCGGAGCTGAAGTCCGGACGGCAGCAGCCGCGGTTGCTTCGGGCACGGCCGTCCTGCCCTGGGCTTCGTCCCTGTCCCTGCGGAGCGGTGGAGCAGTTTGAAGGCAGCCGTGCGGTCCAGGCTCAGCACCGGCACCGTGTGTCCCATGTGCCCATCCGGGGCGGCAGGTCCAGCAGCTGGAGCTGTTTAGGGGTAGTGGTGCTGAGTTCACAGAGATATTTACCCCGCTTTTCCAGTCTATTTCCAGCATTCAACTTTATTTAGCTCAGTGAGGTATGAGGAATTATTTCCTAAAATTTTTAGGAGCTGCTTTGTGATGGGTGCTGCCGAGTGTCCCTGGAGCTAGCGGACGGCCTGTCGTTTGCTTGCTCGCCTCTGTTTGGAGGCTGTTTGGAGGCTGTTTGGAGGCTGTTTGGAGGCTGTTTGGCAGCTCTCCTTGGTTGAAGCCGTTCAGGCTGCCCTTGGGGGCTGGGTCCGGGCCCCAGTGGGTCAGTGCTGCTGGAGGGGATGGCAGAGCTGCACTTGCGGAGGACTGAGCAGATCTGGCTGCTCATTGAAGAACACGAGTGCTCCGCTCGGCTCCCCGCGTCGCGCACGGCCCGCAGCTCCGCGATCCGGAGCAATGTGATCCTGAAGAATGGATTTATCTATCTGTCTGTCTGTCTGTCTATCTATCTATCTATCTATCTATCTATCTATCTATCTATCTATCTATCTATTTATAGCTGGGTTCAAAGCACACAGAGCCCGCATACAATATGGCTGAGAGCTTTACACATGGGGGAAGGAGGCAGCTGTGCCATGCTGTTGGCTTCTTGGCCAAATTTGTTTGCCGTGTTCTTAATGAAGTGCTGCTCTCTCAGGTGGCTCAAAGTTTGTCTGTCTCTTTTTCAGCGGAGTTGGAGTTTGTACAGATAATCATAATCGTGGTGGTGATGATGGTGATGGTGGTCGTGATCACGTGTCTGCTGAACCACTACAAACTCTCTGCACGATCCTTCATCAGCCGRCACAGCCAAGGGAGGAGGAGAGATGAGAATCTGTCATCAGTAAGTGACACCCTGCTCTTCTGATCTGTGTTTTACTGTGTGKTTTGCCAAGTGATGCAGAGTTTGGGAAACATGAGAATTGGAGGCATCGGTCTCAGTTGCATCTGCCCACATGTCACTCAGCGCTATATGAAGAGGCACCCTCCAAACGTTGTCTTTAGGTTCTTTTCCTTGCGGAGCCTTTTTGGCAATGCCTCTGGCTCCTCTTGGTGCTAAAGATTGTGTTAGGTGAACAACCATAACTCTGTCTCTGCCCTGAGATAGTTTGGGCTCTTCATCGGTGTAGCAGGGGAGCCCTCGTGGCCCCTGCGGCTGCTGATGTCCCTGCASGCTGTGACCTGGTCCTCGGCGGCGCTGGCTGCTGCGGCTGAGCACACGGGGCTGCTCGTGCTGCGTCTGGGTGACGATGGCTGAGACGCAGGTTCCCTGGGTTTATAGTCAGTGCGATGGGGTCCTTTGATGGCTTCAGCTGCAGAGTCTCCAGGGACTGTGTTAAAATTTACCGCCTGCCTTCAAGAGGGTAGGACATAGGGGAAGCCCTTCCCTGGTTTTCTGCACTGATGAAATTGTGCTGCCCTTACAGTAGTGGAGAGTGTCAAGAAATGCTTGTCAGGCAGACGAGCAGAAATCTCTCCAAGGAAATGCTCGAGTGGGTCACAGCAGAGTGCAGGCTTCCTGCTTCATTAGACCCCAGAGGAGAGATGCATTAATTGTGCTGTTGGAGGGGGAGCCTCCCCAGCCTCGTGACAGATACTGCTCCTTGCAGAGCTGGAGCGTTCCCACACATGCTGCAGCTCTGAGCGAGTTACACAAACCTGTGCAGAAAAGAATTGGAGTTTCCTTGGAGGTGAACATGTGCTATTCAACTGCTGTCTGCGTGGCTCTCTCTTCCAGTGCAGGGTTATCTTGTACTGATACAATTTTCCGCATTCACCCTGAAGGATCTGAAAGCTCTTTAAATGATATGGCTTCCTCAAGGTCATTGCTGCTCGCTCCTTCTCTCATTTGTAGACTACCACTGCAGGCTGAGCACAGCARCAGTTGTTTGCTTTGTTCCATCTGGGGCTGTGTTCACTTGTGTTAGATCCATGCTCTATACAAGGAAAAAATCAAATAGGATGATTATTTTCTTCTGAAAAAAAAAAGAAAAAAAATCCCTTGATAATCTGTCACTTTGTCATCAGTTCCACAGRGCAGAGTAAGGTCCCTCATGGGGTGCTCTGTGCCAAGGAGAGTGCACCCCGTTGGGAAKGAGGGCTGTGAAAACACGTTGTTTGGTAGCACGGGGGCTGCGYCTCCGAAAGGCAGGTGCTGAGCTCGGAGGGGGACGAGCGCTCGAGACGTTTCCCTCCAGCACCTGCTTGTGTGGGCGCGGAGCTGAACATCAGGTCAGGCCTGAGCTCATCCCGGCGTTCCCAAACTTGCTCCTCTTTCTATAGCTGCGTGCCTCTGGTTCCAGTGGCAGCAGAATGTGGGCACATGAGCACATCTACTCAACGCTCATAAGCTAGACATTGTGTCGAGGCCATTGTGTAATGATTTTTTAGCCCAAAGTAAACAGGAGTGGGGACCCTGTRGTTACCTGGATCCCTTCATCTTGTGAAAAACTTTTTGTATTTTACAATACCTATATATATATTTTTTTTTCCTTAAAAGAAGGTTGACTTGGAAAGAKAATAAAAAATTGAGCGCAGGTTGAAGAGAAATTTCAAGCTGAAATAAAATTTAGTGCATCGTTTATTTTATTTATCTTAAGATCTCACCAAGCCAGTCTTATGTGCAGCCATTTTTTTTTTTTTTTTGGCGTAGGCAATACACCAACCAAGAGCCATTACTCAGCCTTCAGGAACATCAGTAATTAAAATAGCTTTTCAACAGGCAATTACTGCTGTACATCCATAGACCCCTGTGCAGCCCCGGAGCAGGGAGAGAGCTGTGAATGTGCAGGTTGCCTTCCTTCTCATCCTCCTCCTCCTCTCCCTGCTCCGTCTTGTGCTCCAAGGGCGGCGTTATTAAGTCCCTGTCACGCTCTCCTTGTGGCCTGAGCGCCCTCCTGGAAGGAGAGAAAAGTCCCTGTGTGCRAAGCAGGGAGCTCCTTGTGCTGGGTTCGATATGATTAAGGTCTTAGAGGTGGCTCGTTTCAGATTGAGCAGAATATGTCTGTTTGTAGAAAACTCCTCCGGTGTAAACTGGCATTGGATGGCAACAGGCAGACGTGGTTGAACTAGTGGCTGCTTTACATAATCCATTAAACTTGCACTGAACTGCTCTTGGGCTTCTTTTTTTCAATCCCAAACTTCATCTTGCTGTCGTGACCAGAGACAGGCACTGGGGCTGCAAGCACGCTCTTCCTCTCTTGAAATATTAAAGTAGTTCATCCCGTGGTCAGAAGGCTCCTACGTCTGCATTAGTTGTCCTTTTCTSTTGTTGTAGCTCAAAAATTACAAGTGAAGGAGAAATTCATTTCCCAGAGGTCTTTTTAATGTGGTTCCTGCTAGTGAGGAAATCTCATGTTATTCTATGTGTGTCTCCGTAACTGTCTCTTTATCTAAGCTCTGTCCTGTTAAAATAGGTACCTTTATTTTTCCAGAAGGAAGATTGTTTAAGAAATGCTGCTCAGACCCTGTTCTTGCAGTAGGAGAGTGCTGTCCTAGGGYTTTGGGACGGTGAGAACCTCACGACCCTCTTCCCTGTGCATCTCCCTCCTCCTAGAATAAAAGAAACAGTTCRAGTACAATTTCCAAAAATAGCTTTGCCCACAAAATGGAAAATATAAGCTTTTCCAAAGGCTTTCAGACAAGTTTTTACTACTTGGTTTACACTAAAAGTTCTCTGACTTTACTAAAACAAGCAGTACTATAAAAGTCAAAGATTGGTCTTTAAAATAAATTTAGAAGTGTAGATTTTGAAGGGAGTTGTGCAGTAGTTGTTGGAGGTTTTCAGAGCCATTATTGGTCATCGCCCATCACAATCTCAGCTTTTCCTTTCGGAAAGGAGCAGAGTTTTCTGGATGCAGTTGAGGTTGCCGGGTCTGAAGTCTGCACAACGGGAGCGGAGGGGAGGTGAGGCTGGGCACAGGGTTTRCAGAGGGGCCAGCGGAGGAGTTCACCTGGCTCGGTGTGGGGCGGGGACAACCCGTGACCAAAGGCTAAAATTATGGTTGTTTTCCTTCTTGGAGACCTTACCCACCTCTGGCAACTGATTTCTGGMAGCTTTAATCCCCCCGCTGTCTTTTTAAGGTGAGATATAAGCCRTTACTTGGATGGGCGACATTATACTCGAGTAACGTAGCTGAGACGTGCGGGTGGGTGTCCTACAAGCCCTAGGAGTGGGGTTGGGGCCCTGGCTTTGCTCCAGCACCCGGAGTTTCTAGAGTCAAGCCCTAAAGTCTCAGCAGAAACGTTCAAAACCAGATGAGCAGATCCAGCCCCTGCAGGCGCTGCCCTGGGGATGGGTCTGTGTCTTCTACTCGCAGCCCCAAGCATCCCATTTTAGTGGCATTTCTACTGTTTTCTCCCCTTGCACCCATGCATCAGGATGGTGCTTCCCACGAGGACGTGTGGTGTCCCCTTTGCCTCCTGCAGYGGGGAGGCCCTGGGCAGCAGGATCAGCACGTGCTGGAGGGGTTAAAGGCTGGGCATTTTGCTCACAGATGYACTTACTCGGGGGTCTTTTTAGCTGCGGGGGGGAATTTTAATGTAGACTGCCCGTACAGGCAAGAACTACATATAAAATGGACTAGACTAAACAGTTGATGCCTGTGTAAACAGTTGCATATTCAAGTCTCAAGGTCTGTATAAAATACGGGCATTGTATTGTTAGGCTGCCAGACGCTTCGGTGGGATGGATCTGCGGTGTAACACTGAAACAGTGGATTCATTAGCTTTAGCTGGAAAGTCTGCCATTAGCACCGCACTTAACCTCTGCTGTTCCAAGGAGATGGTCCCTAAAAAACACAGGGAACTGAAAAGAATCTGGGCCATCTCATTTCCATTTAAATCACTGTTTTCCCTGCACTAGCAACAGGGCTGTCTTGAGGTTTATGTGCAGGGCTGAGCTCCAGAACCAGGAATGTGGCTGGATCCTGTCCATATCTGATAGTGCCTGCAGTGCCACGGGAGAAGTGAACCCGCAGGCTGGGGGAGCAGGCGCTGGTTGGAAGGGTGGACGCTCAACTGGTGCTGGGGATTTTCCTGCCGCCCGTGTCGGTTCGGGCCGCCGGGAGGAGGCTCCCGGGTTCCAGTGCTGCTGCCGTGGGACGTGTGTGTCCTGGGCCATCCTGGGCACTCCTGGGTCCTGCCTCGCACGTGTCCGGGGATGGCTTGCTGCCCTCAGCACCGGTCCTGCTGCACGCGGAGGAGCCGCTCAGCCGCTTCCCTTTGCCTCCTGCGAAGGGTTCACGGCCTTGGTCAACATTTACCCCTGTGTCTGTCTGCCCGGGACGGGGCTGATTGCGCCTGTGACACCTGGGCCGGGTGCAGGGCGCCGTCTGGCAGGCGTAATCTCCCGTGGCTTTATCAGGAGAGGTGTCTGTCTGGCTTGCAGCCCTCGGCAGGCAGCGCGTGGGGCTGCAGCGCCCGGCCCGGCCGCGGCGGGAGGAGGTATTTTCATAACAGGAGGGTTTGCAGTGCCCTGCTGCACGGGGGAGGTGGCGGGCACGGGCTTTGGGTAGCAGACGTTGTTGAAGGAAGAAAGTGGGGGGAAAAAAGGGAGGTTTATCCACTGGAGGTCAATGCTGCCCGAGCTGGAGATTCACCTGCAAAGAACCGCGAGGCGACAACTGTTGCAGCGCACAGCTGTGGGCCTTGGGGCTCCTTCCCCACCAGCCTCCTCTCTGGAATGGTGCTGCTCTACGTGTGTGAATGTTAGCAATAGGGACATACCTCAGCTCCTACGGCAGGAGTTAGGGGTGAGCTGTGCAAGCCGAGAGTGTCCCCAGCAAGTGAAGAGAGCCCTTGTTAGTGTGCTTGTGCTGATGGGGGCTTGTGGGCTGGTCTCACGCTTGGGGCAAGGCGGCTTGCGGGTTTTTAACGCCCGCTGGGGTCCTGGCTGCAGCATCAGGGCTGCTGCTGGCAGCGTGAGGAAGCCTCGGGGCCACCCAGGCGCCGTTAAGCCAAGGGCTTAACCTTTGGGAGAAGAAATACTGCAGGACCATCCTCCGACCGTCCTCTGCTCCATTGCTCTATATTATCTTTTATAGCCAGCTCCAAGTAATGTTGAACTCCCGAGTGCTCTCACACTGTCTGTATTTCCTCGTGGCGTCTCTGTGTGCGTGCATCAGGACGTGGGTGTGGAGGGGGTTGCTTGCTTTTCTGGTTGTTGTTGATTTTTATATTTCAGTCTTGTCGTTATTTCACGTAGGGTTTTCTGGTGTCTTGTGAATCACCAGTGCCTCGTGGATCACAAACTGAACGATACTGCCCTGGCCTGCGGGAACCGGGGCGAGCTGCACGCGGGGTGGGTGGCAGTGGGAAGGACCACAAATAAGCGGGTGCAATTTGCTCATTCATTCATTCTGCAAGCGATTTATTAAATACGTACGGAGGGGCGGCCTGACTGCGGGAGCTGCAATGGGTCCCTGGTGAAGGGGAGCTCCCGGGAGAGCGGCCTGCGCCGCTGCTCCCGCGGGCTGCACGGTTCGGTGCAGGACGTGAGGCCGTCGGCGCCGCCGCCCCCGGGGCCTGTTCTGACCTCTCCTCTCCCCCCGTGCAGGAAGGAAGCCTGTGGCCGTCGGAAAGCACCGTGTCGGGGAGCGGGCTAGCAGAGGTGAGGGCGAAGCCGGGGCCGCGCGCCGCGTGCCGCCCGTCGCCGCGGGCTGCCGCGCCGGCCCCGGCTCACGCCGCCTCCTTGTCCCCCTCTCAGCAGCAGATGTACGCGCCGCGGGGCGGCGAGCGGCTCGCCGTGCCCTCCTTCCTGCAGCGCGAGCGCTTCAGCCGCTTCCAGCCCACGTACCCCTACCTGCAGCACGAGATCGACCTGCCGCCCACCATCTCGCTGTCGGACGGCGAGGAGCCGCCGCCGTACCAGGGCCCGTGCACGCTGCAGCTGCGCGACCCCGAGCAGCAGATGGAGCTCAACAGGGAGTCGGTGCGGGCGCCCCCCAACAGAACCATCTTCGACAGCGACTTGATGGATAACTCGGTGTACGGGGGGCCCTGTCCCCCCAGCAGTAACTCTGGCATCAGCGCCACGTGCTACGGGAGCAACGGGCGCATGGAGGGGCCGCCGCCGACGTACAGCGAGGTGATCGGCCACTACCCGGGCTCGGCGTTCTACCAGCACCAGCAGCACGGCAGCGCCGTGCCCCCCATCCTCGAGGGCAGCCGGCTGCAGCAGCCCCAGCTCGGCGGCCTGGAGAGCACGAGCGCCTGGAACAAGGAGAAGGAGAAGCAGAAAGGGCACCCCTTTTAAAACATATATATATGTGTGTGAGTGTGTGTGTGTGTGTGTAAGGAAAAGAATCACGCGAGAAAGCAAACGAAACGCTGCGCTCCTCGTTGAGAACAGCGAGCGGGAGTTGAGGAAGACGAGCAACGAAAAAGAGAGGGAAAAAAAGGGCAAAACAAAACACGCCCTTCCCCATCTCTCCGTGTATAAATATTTACTTGTTATGTCTGGTCTGAATGCACAAGCCTACAAAGCTTGCAAAAACATTTCTTTATGGAGCTGTGTCTAGACGTTTAAAAAGGAAAAAAAGAAAAAGAAATCAACCGTAGTCTTTTTTTTTTATTTTTTTTTGTTTCTAGTTGAGCTGTGTGTGAATGCTTTTATTTTTTGTTGTTGTTGTTTGATTATTTCACTTAACTTTAAAGACAAAATATTTGCACAAAAAAAAGTTTTTGTTTAAAGATCTGCAATATAAATATATAAATATATATTAAAAATAAGAGAAAGTGTATGTGTAAGGAGCAGGAGTATTTTTGTATTAGAAGAGGCCTATTCAAAAAAAAAAAAGTCGTTTTCTGAACTAGAAGAAAAATGGCAATTTTTTGAGTGCCAACTCAAAAAGTGTGTATTACATTGTAAAAAAAAAAAAAAAACAAAAAAACACAAAAAAAACAAAAGCAGGGGTTTAGAGTTATTTATATAAATGTTGAAATTTTGCACTATTTTTTAATATAAATATGTCAGTGCTTGTGTTGGTCAAAGCCTCTCTCATGTCTACCATGAAACTGTTAAGGGTTCTGTGTCCAAGTGAAGAACAAAGTGGCTGGAAGGGGGGCAGTCCTGGCGTTAGGAGGGGAGCCCGGGGGGCCCGTCCTGCCCGCGGCCTCGTCGCCCCTTACCCATTCCCTGCCCGGGGAGAGGAGCCCGTGTGCGCGTCTGGGCGTCCCCCGCTAGGATGACTGGAGTAAAAGCCTAAAAAACGAGATAAAAATCACTGCTGCTGGGAGGCAGCCGTGACAGAAGCAGGCAAAATTACTTGATTTTTTTTTTTTTTTTTTTTTTTTGGACAACCTCTAACTTTTTGGAGGGGGGTGGTGGGGATGAGAATAAACTTCTGTGTCTGAAGGAACAAAGTGGTTTTTGGTTTCTTTCTTTCTGTGTTGAACGGAAGGGCCCTCTTTGGAGCTAAAGCGGTGGTTAAGGAGGTTAAGGTGAGGAAATGGTCCCTACTCAAGCCTGCCTTTCAGCGGGGTTTAACTTCCCCATTGAAAGTGCAGGCTGGACTGAAAGCCATTCTCATTTTATTTCCAAGGACCCAACTTTTACTCGGGATAAAAAAAATCTCATAAAATACCTGCAGTTCTCATAGGCTGCCTCTGGTCCAGGTTATTTTTCACTTTATTGTCCCCAGCTAAGGAGGCATAAAATCCAATAGGTGGGAATGACTCTGCTCCTGTGCTGTGTTAACTGAAGGCTGCAGAAACACGCTTAGTGCTTTAGAAGCAAAACCCCTTCCCCCCTTCCGAAGGATTCCTGCRTCAGAGCCCACGGTCCCGCCGAGCGATGCCCCCTCCCGCCCTGCGCCTTTTGAGCGTCTTTAATTTATCTTTGTTTCGGAAGCGTTTTTGTCTCACTCTGCTATTGTTTACATTTTTATATCGCGTCGGTGTCCGATAGGTGTTTTGCCCTTGCGGTGAATTTGTACGTGACGGAGTGGGAATGGGAATGAGTGAGAAATTTGGAGAGAAAGAGAGAGAGAAAAATAAAGGGGAAATCTGTTCTCAGCCCCCGCACGCGAGACGGGCTGGCGGGGCCGGGTCTGTCCGCGGGCCGGGAAGGGCTGGGCAGGCGAGCGCAGCCTTCCCAAGGAGGCGTCAGTTCGGATTCTGCAGGATGCTATCTAGGGGAGTGACATAAATGAAAGATATCAAGGCAATAAATCTCGTTTGTAAGCGACTTTTCTATTACTTGAAGATAAAACAACGAACCTGAGAACAGTTTTGAAGTTCTGACCATTTGAACAATATTTATATGTGTTTTGAAGAAGATGATGAATAGCTGAACTTGAAGTTTGATCGTTGTTTTGGTTTTTTTTTTTTGCTTTTTTTTTTTTAAAAAAATATTGCCTAGAAATAGTCCTGTACCTTCTCAATCTCCAAAGTGCTTTTCCATGCTCTTGAAATCTTCATAGCTTTACAGTCACATAGCCTAAATTTTTGATGACCATCAAAAAAAAAAAAAAGATAAAACAACGGAATAAATCTAGTTTGTCGTGAAAGGTACAAAACTGAGGAATTTATACGAGTCTTTTTGTTCCTTGTTTTCAAACAACAACAAAAGTAATGTATCTTTCCTTTATGTAACATGTCTATTTAGTGCCTTATTAAAGCAGCAGCAGCCCTCCCTATTCCGAGAGGGGCCCAGGGGACCGTCCTTAGCGTCCCGAGTAACCAGCGTCCCTCGGAGCGCGCGTGCCCCGCCGGGCCGGGCGCTGCCGCTCCGCCGCCTCCTCCCTCGGGCTGTTCGTGGGGCGACTCGAACGCCCGCGTTTATGCACGTCGCCCGCTCGCCTCGCTGGGAAACTGGGGGGGATGTTGGAAATGAGATAACCGACCAAAAGAGAGACTGAAATATAATATCTGCTGCCCTCTTGAGCCAAAACGCGTGAATAGTGCGGCCGGGGGGAGGTTCGCGGGGAGGGTATGTGCGGGGGGCTGTTCTGTGATTTAATACGTGTGTTTGCTACAAAAAAAAAAGAAAAAAAACGTTACCTCAGCAGGTTTTGGGTGGCGTTTGTGTCACCCGCCCGGACCGGGATGGTCCGTACGGAGGTGTCGCCTGGACCGGAGGTTGTTAAGTGGCTCGAGTGTCTTGTCTTGTGGGGGGTGAAGCCCCTCGGGATGTGGGAAGGGTGGTTCGGAAAGGCACCGGCTCCCGCGGGGGTCGTGGGAAGGGGCCTGGGAAAAAAAATAGTGCAATTCCAGCCAATTCTTTGAAGTCCTCAAAATTTCAAGCGCTTCTCCCGCTTCCCCGTCTCCTCTCGGTGTGAACTTCGTTTCAGCAGCATCATCCCCGCCAGCAGGTCCCCGAGTCTGTGGAGCTCCTGGCTCCAGTTTCACGTCACCCCTGTCTAGTGGGCAGAGCTGCCRGGGGACACGGCGGGCTCCCCGGGGAGGCCCCAGCGCCCTGTGGCCCCGCTCACCGTAGGGCAGCGCCTCCCAGAGCCCGCTGCTCCCCCTGCCTCTGCCTTCTCCATCCCTCTGCTTYGCAGTCCGGAAAACTTCCATAGGTTGCTCAAGTTCTGAATGGGTGTCTAGAAATAATGGTCTATTCTTTTTTTATATATATATTATTATAATTATTATTGTTATTGTTGTTATTATTATTATTACTATTTAATGTTACCTTTATTTTGCCTCGGGGTCCGTGTCCTCCCCGTACGTACCCGCCTCCCGTCTTGCCGCCCGGGCAGAGGAGTTGCTTTGCACCCCATTGCTCGCGTGTCCGCTGGTGCTTTGGGCCTTCGTGCAGGCGACGAGCGAACGGTCCCAGCGGTGGGACTCGGGCAAAGAGAGGTTCAGGGCCCTGTACGAATGACTTATTTATAATCAAAAGCAGAAGAAACGAGACCTTGCTCACGCTTAGCAACCTCTTGTCCTAGCCTGCCTTTTTGCTCCAAGTTCAAAGCCGTGTAGCTTTAAAAGGGGTGGTTAATTCTACAAATGKTTTTTTCTCCTCTTACTGTATGGCAAGCAACGTTCTTGAAGTGCCACCAAAACTGAATGACCTGGCATGTGAACGGGRCTGTTTCAGTAAGGATGGCAAGGCAGAAAGGGTTTTATTTGGTTCTGACACTGGCAAAACTAAGTTCCCTTTGCAACCCTTGGTTTCAATGGTTTGGAAATTCAGCCTTACTAATCCAGTGCATTGTTTGCATAAGTGTTGCAAAATTCATTCTATCCTACGTGGGGGTATAAGGAAAACCAGTTGCTTTCTCGAGAATCACCCTTTTGTATGTGTGTAAAACTATAAAATTGCACTAACTGCTCTATTCGAAAATTAATAAATAAAMGCCCAACATTTTTACTAAGGATTGAAAAAAGACTGAATCCAGATGTGTAGCATTAACAGTGCTAGGCAAGAACAGGATGAATTTTTATTCTGTCTCTGTATCGCTCAGAGATTTTCTATGTACAWCACAAAGCTACAAAAAGAGAAAGTTTTCCAGAAACCGCTTCAAATTGTCGCTGTACTATAGACGCTCATGAAGGACAACATTAAAGTCCTCATTTGTCTGCCTTATAGTCACATTTCATTGTATTAATATTTTCTTAAACTTCCAGTCGCATCGCTTTGGCTTTGGAGTTTGTTATAGGCAGTCCTGTATCCTGAGTTCTGTTCGAGTTTAACCCTATGTAAACTATCGACAGCACATGCAATGCAGTACTTATCTATATTTTGCTGTTTTAGTATGAATATGTACTCTGACGCCGATTTACAAAAATCTGTTGTAAACGCTTATTGTGTAACAGTAACCGATAGTGGCAATTATATGTCATTCTAAAAGCTGCAATACTTATACAATAAATTTTACAATACTTTGGAAAATTTGCCTTCACCTTTTGCTTTGTTACTCAAAACCGGAGTTTGACAACACAATGTAATTTTAAGAAGTCTTCCTGTTTTTTTTTTTTTTTAATATTGGAAAATGTCTATTTGTGTGTTTTCCCCCCATGCTCTTGAGTTGCCTCCCGAGTAACAGGCCACCGTGTGCGGTGACGCGCAATGTGTTTTCCCGGGAAGCTGTGGCCGATTCCTGGTGTATTTGCGTGCTTGAGCGCTGTGTGCRTGTGTGCGAGGACCAGGACGTTTTCTTTTGAGTAGATCGGGTGTCACAGCTTTAATTCCTGTCGCAGCATCCCTGTTTTGCACCAATATAGACAACACTCGCAGCCCTGCCCTTCAGACGAGAGCATCGCTGGTGGCCAGGAGGTCCTAACTTGAATAATCATCAGTCAACGAGAACTGTGTAGACTGACTCAAACCCTGAGCACAGAGTGTTCGTGTGACTTTTTTTCTCTCTCTCTGTGGTCAAATTGCAATGATCACATTAAAATAATAGAAAACTTAATTGCTTGCAGGGGTTTTCTTTTTGTATCTCCTGTAGGAGAAGGGTTTCCTGTAGCTTCCCGTGCACRGGAGAGACATTGGGAGCTCCGATCCCCGCAATGGTGCCCGTGCTCGCTGGGACGCCGCCGGGCCCGCTTGGTTGCTCGCGGCCAACGCTGCTCCCGAGCCCATCCCGGACCTCCGGAGGAGGTGGCACGTGGTGGTGGCGCTTCCAAACGTGGCCATGGTTGGCCCTCCAGCCGAGCCGAGGGCCGTGTTGTTGGAAAGCAGGAAGGAGGAGCCCAAATCCCACCCTCCGGCTCCTGTCCCGAGTCACTTCTCTCCYGATTGTGGTTTATTCTGTGGAATTCCCGGGTTCCTCTGTGTGTTACTGCTGGCCTGAACCTGAGGTGCTGCCAAGGGAGACRTCCTGCCTGGAGACCCAAAAGCCTCCCTTGCCCTCAAGGAAACACAGAATCATCCTCAAGGCTCAGGGTGCCGGTGGGCTCTGCAGCACCAACAGGTGCCCTTCAGCCTCGATCGCTGTCCTCCAAAGGACCTTCTCATCTCACACAGCTGAAAAATCCCATTGGAACCAGCCTCTTCCCACGGAAAATGGGCACTCGGATGAAACCACATTTTCCAAAGGGGATTTTTTTTTTGTTTAATGGAAAAAAAGAACCCCAAACGCCGCCAGCTCAGTGCGTGGGAATGGGCAGAGAAACGCTGTTACTAAGCTACCTTTCTGCAGCGAATAAGGTGATCTGGGGACACTGCAGCATGGCTCCCTGGCTGAAGATCACTTCTAGCTTTTATTTGAAAAAAGAAAACAGAAGAAACTATTTTAATTGTGAGTTTTGGAAGCCGCATGTGGCAGAGCCTTTGGTTTCAAACAGGTCTGAGCGCACTCGCAAGGGCTTCGGAAGGAAAGCAGCCGGGCCCGGCTCTGCTCGGGACGTGCCGGTCCCCGTCGGGGCGGGTGCTGCTGCGCTCTGCTTTATTCCTCTGAAGAGCCACCGGCAGCCGGTCACGTTGCTGCGATGTGAAACCGGAGCGGTGATGGTGCTGCTCGCCCAAGGAAGGGACCAGGGAGGAGAGAACGAGCAGGAATCCCCGCCTCGTGCTCCGGGACGTGGCCCGGCTGGAAAGCTGCTGCTCACGGTCCACATCCCACGTGACCTGGAGGGACAGGAGGGGTTGTTCTCACTCTGCAAGGGGCCAGATGGGGCTCCCTGCTCGGCCGGGYGAGGACTGTGAACCCAGGACCAAAGAGGCCAATTGAACCATCTCCTGGGGTGGGGCAGGGCTGGCGGTGGGGKGGGATTTCCCTGGTCTTCTGTGGGTGGAAGCCAAAGTCCCCAAAATGGATCTCGGGCTCCATTTTCTGTTGCCCTGGTTAGTGGGACCGGCGCTGCTGGGACAGAGAGCGATGGGGAGGGCGGYGGGTGCCTGTGCCCCCTCCACAGCTCAGCCCTTGGTCAGCCTGTTGTCAGGTGAGATCCAAAGGTGCCGTGATGAACTTCAGAGCTCTAACCAAACAAACGATGGCCCCCGGCCACGAGGAGGAGAGGTGGCTGCAGACCCTTGGCACCGTGTGCTCGGACACGCAGGAATGCAGCGGAGCAGGGACGGCCGCCCGGGGTTCCTGAGCTCAGGGTGGGTGCTCGTGTCCCTGCACCGCCGGGAGCCAGGACAGCGTGTTGCCAGAGGAGGTGTTGCTGAAGACCCCATTCTGCGTGCCCCGTGCAGCAGGCTGGGATGGTTACCCGCGTTCCCGCCCACGGGCTCTCTCTGGGAACGACCTGGAGCAGCAGAACTCACCCACCCCTCTGACAGGCCCGCTCGCCTGGCTTGCAGGTTTGGCACAGGGGTCGAGGCTCGTGTGTCCCCATGAGGCAGATGGGCCCCTTTGAAAGGCCTCTCAGGTGGGTGTCAGCGGGGCTAGGAGGTGGGAGCAGCTCTGTGCTGCTGAAGGTGGCCGGGAGCCCTGTGTGCTGCGGGTCCTGGGGCAGCAGATGCTGAGCACTCCTCCTCCTCCTCCTCCTCCTGGAGCGTGAGCTCTCCTGCTCCCATCACCTGACAATATTTCAAAGAGAAGTCTTCCTTTTGGGGAGGAGCGGTTGGTTCCCAAACAACTCGGTGAAGGGACGTCATGATGGTGCCAGAGGAGATCACCCAGGCTCCCAGGGGCTCAGTGGAAGCAGAGCGGGGAGGGAAGCTCTGAGGAAGCAGACCGACTTTCCTACCTCTGTCAGGCTTGCTCAGGGTCTTGTCCGGATGCTAGGAAATACCCTGCTCCAGGGATCTGCTGCCATCGGTGAAGGTGTTCCCGGGCCAAGCCATGAGTAATCGCAACTATTAGTGAGTAATCGTGGAAATAAAATGTGAGCTTGGAAAATGCACTTTGACTTTTCTGTTAAGGTTTCAGTTTAGGAGAAATCACGTTGCTTCCTCTGGCCCAGCACCCTGCCCATTGCGGTGCCCCCATGGATGCTTCCTCCTTGAGGAAGCCCCGATGGCAGGAGACCATGTCCATTGCTCGCTGCCTATTTTGTCCCTCTGTTCCCGCAGGGATCCCGGGGTCTGTGGGAGCTGGGGTGCCCTGGCCATGAGCTGGGGGCCAACCCCCCTGCAGCCCCTGGGTTTGGCTGAGACGCTGGGCAGCAGTCTAGGACATGAGTGGAATCAGAACTGCCTTTTAATTGTAAACATTTGTCCAGAAATTAATGTTTCTGAACTAATGTTTCTCTCCAACCAATGCGTGTGGAAGCAAACGACTCTTGCTAATTGATTTTTACCATATAATGGGAGAGGTACAGGCAGAAAAATCATCCGCAGGTAATTGAAAATCCCCCTCTTCCAGCAGGTATCCGCACGGTTGCTCAGCTCATGTGTTTGCCTGCGCGCTGGCAGGAGTCACATGGGGCATGTGGAGGGGGGTCACTTTCAGTTGTTTTATATGGGGTTTTTTTTGGGGGGGGTATTCTTTTTCTTTGAGCTGATTTGTCAAAAATCACTATAACGTTCTGATTAAAAAGTACCCACATGGAGGATGCTATCGATGACTTTCACCTTTGCCTGGAATGGTTTATCTGACGGGAATCACACCTCTGCAATGGGTCACGATCCCTCCATTCATCCCAGCATGTTAAACGGTGCCAAGCAACATCCAAGGCCCTCGAGCAGCTGCCTGGTAGCTCCTGAATATGTTTCCCAGGCCCTTGGCTCTCCCTTGCCAAACTAAATGCTGGGAAACCCGGGAAACGTAGCAGAGAAGACGACTGATTGGAGTGAGTGGGAGCAACACCTGAAGTGCGAGGGACTCGTAACGCTGCACCTGCAGCTCCCTCAGCTCCCTGCAGCTCCCTGCACACCAGGAACAGCCAGCGGCTGCTTCCAGCCGTTGGGAAGGGCTCTATGGTGCTTTCCCTGTGCTGCTTTGGCCTCCCTTACAGCAGCACCCCAAAGGTAAGCAAGGTTTGCACAGAATCATCTGCACAAAAGCAGATAATCTATTTTTTATTTTAATTGATTTTTTTAATAAAGTTGCATAACAAAGGATTTTTTTCATCCCAATAATACTGAATGTAATGTGCTTGCAATAATTAGTGGCACTAATAATGGAGGATTGGACTTTTGCTTTAATTATATCATTAAGATACATTTCATGCATTTAATTGTTTTTGTAAAACGACAGCTTAACTTTCCTGCCTCACATTTCCTATATCCTGATTCAATTCCTTTGGTCTTTCACAGCTTTTGCTCTTCCGAGGAAATCGAGCGATTTGGGGTTAGACCTGCCGATACATTTCAGGTTAGTAAAAATTTCCTGTGCTGCTTTTCAGTGTTAGTGGTGAACAGAGGCACTGAACTTGCTCCTGCTTTTCCCTCGATCTCATGGAAAACAGGCAAAAGGGCAGAGCCGTGAACGCATGGACTCGAGGGAGCAGGTCAGTGCGGGGGACCCTGAGCCAAGGAGCCAGCTGCCTCATCATGAGGCAACATCCAAGGGGCTCAGGATTGCCCCTTCCCTCCTGGACACGTCCACAAATTCCTGCTTTCTCCGTAAGACAACGTCAACTGGTGTCTGTGCGAGGCCAGAGCCTGTCGCCCCCAGCCTGGCTGATCTTCTCATGTAGCCTCTAGAAAGAATGAACCCATATGATCGATTGGGGCTCCCCTCAAAACAGGACCTAGAGCCCGTGGCAATGGGGACATTCGTGGGTTTGTTTTGGATGAGTAAATGCTGTGTTCACTAGCAGGGGCTGGTGCCTTCGTTACCATTCCCGGCTGTGCGGGTGGTGGGAGCCTGCATGCTGTGCACGGTCCCTACGTGCCCTATACTTGACTGCAAATCCCTCCCAACTCTGTGCGAGAACAGCAAAACTCCCCCAAAAGGCCTTCCCAGTGGCTCCTGCTGCTTTCATGACGAGGGCAGAAGCCAGCAGAGTGTTTGTCAGGCTCCGGGAGGAGAAGGCGGCAAAGCGAGCGGAGCAACGCAAATGGATCCGCGCAGAGGGGGAATCCCCACGCCAAGAGAGGGACGCAGCAGCCGGAAAACAGCCTGGGAGCCTTCCCAGGGCCTGGCTGATGCCGGGAAGCACTCAGGAGCAGCCTTTGGTTCTCAGGACTACAACCACGCCGCAGACCTGCGGAGGCCTTGACCTCAATTAGCTACATTCATTATTTATAGTATCCGGTGGGGAGGAAGCAAATTGCTTCTTTTTCTTTGTGCCCATTCTTTCCAACCTTTCTTCTTTACAGAACTGAAACTTGGCTAAGGAAAAAAAAGTAAGAGTCTTGCCACCCAGAGCATCCCCAAGGGTTGGGGAACCCTTTGCGGAGCTCTGTAGACCTCAGGCAACGCAAAGCTTTGCCATTTTGGCTATTGATACCTTCAGCTATCAATCCAAAAGCTCCTACCCAGACCAGAGCCATGACAGGGAAAGGGCAGCAGGTGAAAGGAAAAGGAGAAACCACCAAKTGACTTCTCCTCTGCACTGCTGGTGAAATAAAGCTAAGACGGTTTTAGACACTCTGCAACTTTTGGCTCTGCTTGGGGATGAGACGTGAGGAAAACACTGATTTATGTCAGAGAAAAACACAAACTCACAAGAACTTCCTGCTGTCATCAGAGACGTCGCACTCGCTTCCAGCTCCTTCCTGCTGACATGCAGACAAAYGGCAGTCGGAGAAGCAGAAAGACACGTTCAGTACCAAAAAGAGCTGAATAAAAGACGCATGGGGAACACTTATTTCCACTAAATACATGYAGTGAAATCCATCTCTTATCTTGCTATTAGGAAGCTGAATTTCCAGTTAGGTTTTGCTTATTGATTCCATGTCTAAGTGCTTTGTCTTTTTAAAAAATAAAAGGAAACTCTTTTCCTGATCTCCATCCTCCCCTCCAAAAGCCTGCTTGCCCTTGTGTTGATAACAAATTTATGTTGTGTTTTATTTCAAGTTATCTAGCAAATCTTGGAACAAAACTGAACGTCGTGAGTTGTTGCTTTCAGAATAAACCAACAGTCATAATTTATCAATGTGGTAACAGTCGTGTTTGCACTTCTGAGTCTCGAAATACTTGGCCTGGAAACTACAACATTAAAAATGAAAACAAAGGTAATTATCTCTCTGCAGAAGTATTCTGTCACTATATTCCATATCTTCCTYGAGACCAGGCACGAGCAGAAGTCATTATGAGCAACGCTGAAGTAAAACTTCATTTTCCTAGAGCTTGCACTGCATCTGTTGTGAAAATGTTAAATTTTGTGTGTTGTTTTGTATGTTTTGTATGTTTGTATGTTTCTGTAAAYAGAAAATGTTAAATTTTGTATGTTGTCAAACTGTGGGCAACGTATTTTGAGTTTCTTTGAGCTGAGTCAAGTACAGTCTGGGTTTAAGGGAACAGTCTCTTCTGGAACCTTCCCATACAAAATGCATTGGACCTTCCCCAGCGCACCAAGAGGTCCTGGTTCAGCAGCACCCGGCTCGGAGACAGAGCTGATGCCTTGGAGATCCCAAACCAAGGATCTCCACCCCATGGAGATGCCTTGGAAGGTCCCAAACCACAGGCTGTTTTCATGGTCCCTGTAGGTGCTGGTTTTAGCAGCTTGGTCCAGGTGAAGCCCAGATGATGTCAAGCCCCATTAAAATCAGTGCAGAGATTCCAGTTTTCTGGACTTTAGAGCAGAAGCACAAGCCCTGCCCAGATGACTTATATGAGATACCTTGATGTCTGTATGGTGTTAGGTGTTGTTTCTGCGTGCTTTTATGTATGGCCTTTGTGTTTTTAAGGTCATGATTCTTTGCTTCAACTGCTTTCTTTGCTTTTTCACTGATGACTGAGAGGCTCAGCACACCGCAGCACGGCCCGTGGGGACACCAGAGAATGCCAGCGATATTCCCAGCCTAGGAGAGGGCAGCCCCAAATCCTCCCATGGAGGCTGGACCCCGAGGGTGGGACCCAGATCGCTACAGTCACTTTAACATCCTTTCCTTTCTCCTTAGATCCTAGTTTCAGCTTGAGCTGCTGAATCAATTCCCTTAGGAAGTGGCTCCTGGTGTCCTTAATAACCAAGCCTTGATTAATTATTAATTAAGTTGGCCTGGCTACTTATTAATTAAACTTGTTGATTAGGTAATGTGTTAATAATACAGCTTGTTAATTAAGTAGCTCTAGGAGGGCTGGAACTTACAACCCTGACACAACAGCCCTAGGAGCCTCGTGCTTGGATATGCCCATGGCTCTGGGGTGGTTTGGGGGTCTCTGCAGTCCTATATGAGAGTCCTCCTGCTCTCACCATCTGTAACAGAGCTCCCAAGCAGGCCAGCAGGAAGGAACTTTACCAGTTCAGATAATTTTTTTAGCAAGAGGAGAAAGCTCTGCCCTTGAGAGGCCATAACCAGGCTGAGACTTGGGACTCCTCTGCCTCTCCAGCACCATTGCAGGCAGCAAGAGCCACGTGTGTTTCGGTAAGTTGTTCTAGTGTTGGAAACAAAAATATCAGAACAAAAGTGTCCCAGGTGTGAAGTTTTAAAGCCCCACGTTGCTACATGGGTGTTGGAGACTGAGCGCTGTGGTCAGGGGAAACACTGCAGCTCCAGATGCYTTCCAAGGCCCTCTAGTTATAGGGGTATTTCATAGCCAGCGATATGTTTTCTCTCACTTGCTCTTGATATGATGCTAATTTAGAAAGGCTTTCATAAAGTGAGCATGAAAACTCGGGTGAGCCATCCGTGCATTTTGCTGTGTACGCATCAAAGCACCTGGTTTACATCCTGAAAAGAGATTTTTTTTTTTTTTTTCTTTTTAAACAGCTTCATTTTCAAAAACACCAGGTGAGGTGACGTGGTCTGGCCCAGTTCCACTGGCCCTGGGCCTACCCTGTAGGGACAGGTCTCGCATGTGACACCCGCTGGCTCAGCAGGTCCCCCGGTGCAGATGGCGGCCACAGCGCTGTGAGGAAGGCTTAGAGCAAGACGATGCATCAAGTGTTAAGGCACCGAGGTRGCCTTATGCTACCTGCTTACTACACCCTCATGTCAGATCGTCGGGAATGATACTGTAATTTCTGGGTCATTTGTATTTTCTCTGAAAAGTTTGCCGAAAGGCCAGTTCTTGTTGCCACAAAGCCTCTACTGCTGTCGGGTTTGTTCCTTAGCCAATGTCATTCCCAGGCGAGCTGGAAGTAAAAACCATCCCTAATCACTGCAAAAGTTTCTGGAAAGCATGGGGGGAAGGGGCAGCGTTAATGAGCAAAACATCCCGCGTTAGCAGAAGCGCCGATTCCCTCAAGTCAACATCTTAAACCACTTTTTTTTTAAATATTCATTTTTACCCAGCTTTTTCCATCTCTATAATTAATTCGTCACAAATAACACTGACAAAGCATTTCTGGTGGCGTGGTGGAGGCTAGAGGCAGAAGTTTGCCTCGTCTCATTTAAAGAGAAATAACTAGCTATCAAATAASTTTAAAGAATTAAGGCTTTACAGGTCTCCTCCTGCTCTCATTAAAGAAAGGAGAACCGTATTTGGCTTTGGATGTAGTTAAACTACTGAAAAGCTGTTGTGTGGTTTAGTTCTCTGTTACCTCAGTCCCCCTCCATGYGTTATTCGGCCCTCATCCTGCCGGAGCCGGGTGCCCTGGA